>VZTZ01023305.1:1302388-1343891 GCA_013400955.1 Drymodes brunneopygia
CTTGATTGACTTCAGCCGAGGCCCCTGGCTGCGGGAGCTGCTGTGCCGCGGAGAAGAGCCCAGCCACGTCCAGTCCAGCCCCGACGGGCAGCATCTCCTGATGCTGCAGAAGAGCCGGCCGCCCACCCTACCGCGGGTGGTGGCCTTCCAGCGCCACAGCATCGCTGGAGCCGACCTGGAGAGGAGCTGGCAGCCGCCCCAGCCAGCCCCTGTGGGACTGCTCTTCCTGCAGAGCCCTGTAGTGCCGGGCTCCTGGGTACTGGCTGTGGTGTGGGAACATGGCCGGACCGAGGTCTGGCACTTTGTGGTGGCCGTGGGCTGGCAGCTGCTGCAGACGCTGGAGCTCTGCCAGGGTGCCCGGGCACGAGTCGTCTCCGTGTGCAGCCAGGGAGCCAGCCTGGTGTGGTGTGAGGAAAGGCCGCCGCTGGGTGCTCACTTGGACATGAGCAAGTGTGCCTTCAGGTTCTGTGTCTGTGCCCGTGCTCTGGAGGTGGGGGAACAGGGCATGCGGCTGGGCACTGTGAGGATGGTCCTGCACAACAGCCCCGAGTACCAGGTCCTGGCCTCTCCCCAACACGTCTTCCTAGTGCCTGCTGCTGCCGGCTTTGCCACCACTTCCAAATTCCTCCTCATCTGGCATCCAGAAAAGGCAGAGTTCACCATCACAGCCCCCTCTGCAGGCTTCATCCACAGCAAAGTGCTGCGCTCCAGCGGCGAGTCAGACTTCAGGAAACTCCTGCTGGGATCTGTGGGCCTTCTCTCAGGTTTTGCGCCTCTGGATATTCACACCTGCACTATGTCCAACAGTAGGGGTCTGCTGCTGGTGAGCACAAAGGGCTCTGTGAGTATTGTGGAGCCAGATGGGACACAAAGGCATATCTTCGATCTGGAGGGGGGCCCCCTGGCCCAAGGGAGTCCTATCCAGCTGAAGACCTTCGGCAGCATCCTGGCCTGTGTGCTGGCTGGAGTACTGTATCTTGTCGACCAGAACAGTGGAAGGCTTGTAGAAAAGGAAGTCCTGAGCATGAAAGAGGTGCATTTCCTCGAGTCCCAGGGAGAGGAGGACAGTATCCAGCTCCTCAGTCAGACTGGCATCTACAGCTTTAGCTTCTCTAAACCTGAGGACAGCAGCAGGCCTGAGCCATGCATGGTGGAGATGGTGTTTGAGGAGGCCTGCAGATATTACCAGAGGAGGAGCCTTAGCAGCTCCAAGCTGACGGTAGAGAAGTTGAAGAAAGGTGGTACGTTCCAGGCTCCTGTGGTCCTCGCTGCCATCCTGCAGCACAGCCTCCACCAGAAGCAGAAACCAGCTGAAGGCCTACAAGACACTTACAGCAAGCTGTTGAGCGTGATGAGCCTGGAGCTGCAGAGCTATATGAGCTTGGAGCTCCTCAAGACTTGTGTGGTGTGTGCCCCAGAGAGTGAGGTGGAAAGCTACTGCAAGGAGCTGGTGGAGCAGGAGGTCAGCCGCATTCTGCAGTCTGACATGGACAAAGACAACTTGGCCTATCTGAATTCCGTCTTTGCCTCCTTCCCCAAGGCTGCCTGGAAGGCCACAAGGAGCTGCCTGCAGCTGCAGCAGAATGGGGATGGCCTCTTGGTAGCCAGGGCCACCCCAGAAGTGTGGAAGAAGGTCCTGTGTCAGCCGCAGCTGGAGGAAGTGGGTCAGAATGGGATGGTCCCACTCTTTGAGCTCATTTGCGCCTCCTTCCTGAGGTTTAAACCCAAGTGGTTGCCCAGCTTTGTGGAGCTGACACAGCAATATGTTAGCAACTCCTGGTCATACAGCAGCAAGGAGGGCCCAGAGGGCCGGGTGCCACTGTACAAGAGGGCACTGGGAGTGCTGGCCCGAAAGAACAAACATGGCGAGGCAGATGACGAGATGGAGCTGGAACTGCTGCTCTGCAGCAAGAGACCTAAGGCCGTGCTGCAAGCCCTGCACCTTCTCATCTGTCTGAAGCAGTGGCAGCGGGTGGTGGAGGTGGCAGAGAAGTTCTCCAAACTCAGCCCCTTGCTTAACAAGGAGATATTCACCACACTGCTGGCTGAGTTTGCCCAGCACCGGGAGCTGGACCCTTATCTGGACAGGCTGTGGCCGCTGTGCCCTGCTGAACTCACTGCCTCAGACATCCTCACTGTGGTCCTGCAGCACCTCCCTCACTCCCAGGAAGACCCAGTGCCTTTCTCCAGCGAGGGGAACCAGCTGACTGTGGGCTTGCTTAAGCCACTGCTGCAAAGGGTTGTGCAGCGTCCCAGCGTCCAGGACGAGATGTACTCAGATGCCCTGCAGAGCACCACCTTCCCCCCTCCCACCCCACCCCGAGAGCACAAAATCCCCTCAGAAGCAGTGGCTGATGATGTTCCTCAGCCATCCATGGCAAGGACTTCCTTGCCCTCAGCACTGCTACAGGATGACAGTGTGTGAAGGGGGAAGGACAATGTGATCCCAAGCCCTGGGTGCACAAGGAAGGGAAAGCTGCATCCACCCTAGGAAACCCTACCTGGCAGTACAGAAGCCTACTCCTTCCTGAAGCATCCCTGCAGCAGCATCTCAAAGAGCCTGTAGAGTGACTGGGGTTGGGGGATCTCTGAGCCAGGGCAGGCTTTCTGGCTATTCTAGCAAGTGCAATTGTGTGTTTGTCAGTGAGGAGCAAATGCCAGGTGCATTTGCAGATGAAAACACTGGCTGCACTACAGGACTACAGAACTGCTCCCTGCCCAAAGCACTTTGTTTTCAGTTTGTTTGGCTCCTTTTTAACTCCACTTCTACTTCCCTGATCCTCTAGTACTGGTGGTGGAGTGGTAGGCAGGGATACACACAGTCTTTTCCCCCCATTCCCTGCTCAGTGAGTTGCGTGGTACCTCCAAGTTCTGCCTGTGAGAAACAGGGTGTGTTTCTTGCAACTGAGCCACTGAGTCCTGCTGCTTGGGGCTCCGTCAGATGCTAGATGCCAGTGTGGCACAGCTCCATGGCACTGGGGGTCCCAGCACACACCGTGGCAGCTGCTGCACTCCACACGTTGTCTTGCCACAATTCCTTTGGGGATCAATCCTGTAGCTGTGACTGATTGCAGCTACTTAGCTGTAAAGAGCAGCCTAATTCCCTTATCTCTCTGTCCCAGACAGTACCCAAACTCTTCTGAGCTGAGAAGCTTGCAGCAGCCTGTGTGAGCTTGGGGCTGGCCCTGCCTTTCCCTCTCCTTTGTGGAAGCTTAGATTATGCTGCAGGATACCCGGGCCCTCTGTTCCCATCTCCTCTACCTTTGCCCTTTGCATACAAAGGGGCTTTGTCAGGGTTGTCTGGCTCATATTGTGCCTCTGTTTGCAAAATCAGTGTAACTTGAGAGCAGTTTGTGTAGGAAGATCCAGGTTCCAGCCTCTCTCAGGTGCCCTGTGCCTGGCCTCCCTCCACCAGGAGGGAGACCCTGGCTGTGGCTTTTCTCCTGCTTTCCGGGCTATGGTGTAAAGGAGCTGTCTGTTGCCTTGTTGGGCTGCAGGAGATTCACCTGCATTAATCCTCTTGAGAGTGGTCTTAAGTGTGAAAGACAGACTCCTTTTAAAAATAAAGATTCCTAAAGCAGTGCTGCGGTGGTGGTAGATGTTATGAGGGTACACACCGTCAGGAGGAGGGCAGTCTTGTTTTGCCTCTGGTGAAGAGTGGCCAGGCTCATCTCTCTGGTGCTGCCCGGCGTGGCTCACGACTGGTACAGCTGGGCTTGGAGAGCATGCTCAGACAGCACATTCCCTCTGTGGTACTCAGCTGCTTACCACTATGGAGGCAGGAGTGTGCACAGGCAGGCTGGAGCGTGTGTGCCACAAGGAAGGGCCATCCAGGCCATGCATGGCTGTGGCTGGGCCCAACAGAGAGTTGAGGAAGGGAGGATTTTTTTCTCAAGAGCTGCAAATTGTCTATTTTTTAGGAAAACTAGCAACAGAGAGCACTTGGCTGACCCAGCAAAATCCTGCTGCCAGGCACAGTGTCAGAGCTGCCGCTGGAGAGGTTCTTGTTTGTGAAACCACTGTAAAAATGTGGCTGGGTCTCCCCCAGACAAGGGCTTGACTGTGGAAAAAGGCCTGGCAAAGAGGAACTGCTGCAGTCGTTCCCTAGAGACTGGCTGGTTATTGATGAGACCTTCCTTGTGGGGGGCCTTGTGGCCATGGGGCAGTGTGAATTTCCCTCTCACACAGTGGAGGCACCTTGATTCTGGCAGCTGCCACGCACATGAGCAGAGGGAGTGTGGCCTGAGAGGAGAGCTGCTGGCATCTGCTGTAGGCATTTTGCAACTAGCTGTCCTTGCCTCCTCTCCAGGCAGCTGCTGGCCTTGCCTGTTGCTGCTCTCACCCTCCTCATTGGGAGGAGGATGATGGATGGACCCAAGCACCTCTGAGAGCCATGGCTCCAGGCCGTGGAGCAGTACTGAATGGGGAGCTGCTGAGAGCAATCCCCACACCTTGGCAAAGGTGTGCAGTCGTTTGCGGGGGGACATCTTCATTGCCAGGGCTGGGTTAGGGTGTAGGTGGCCACAGTGACACAGTGGATGAGTCAAGTCCCCTGCCTTCCAGCACTGGCTCTGCAGAGAAGCCAGAGCAGGGAAGAAGTAGTGCCCACAAAGCCAGCAAACAGGAACTGAAGCCAGCAGCAGTCCTGCATGAGCTGGCATCCCTGAGGCACAGCAAGGGAAGAGGAAGTGGGGAACACGATGCAGTAAGGACAGCCTGAGGCTTGGGGGCAGAAGCCTCCATGTATGGGCTGTAGACAAGCAGGAAGTAGTCAGAATTCTGGAGGTTGAGGGTTCAGTGCAGAGGAAAGTGAGACAAAACTGAGCTGAATGGTTTCCAAGGGGTTGCTGGATATCTCACTCCAAGAACCAGGAAGGGTGGGCATCCCTGGGGGAAGCAGGGGCCAAACCCATCTGTAGGACAGATTCAGCTCAGTGATAGGCAAGCACGGGGCTCTCTCTGCAGTCAGACTCTGCTG
The DNA here is from genome assembly GCA_013400955.1 of Drymodes brunneopygia. Taxonomy (NCBI): domain Eukaryota; kingdom Metazoa; phylum Chordata; class Aves; order Passeriformes; family Petroicidae; genus Drymodes; species Drymodes brunneopygia. The sequence continues at coordinate 1,307,367 of VZTZ01023305.1, forward strand.
GGGGGAGACAGCAGGAGGTAAGGGCCGTGCAGCTTCAGATAACGCCCAAAGGAAAAATGAGCAATTAGATCTGAAGGCAAGTGGAAAAAGCAATAAAGCAGATGCACGTAGTTGAGGGGGAGCTGGCCGGCCTGGCCCTCTCACTCTGCTCCAGAGAAACTTGGACTTTGCAACAAAGGAAATGAATCAAGCTGCTCACGTATATCCCCTGTGCCTGACACGGCTTTCGGGATGGTCTCTGCGCTTGCACCAAGGAGCGGCACAAAGCAGTGCCTGAACTCACCCCAAGGCTCAAAGTCATCCTTGGTTTATCTGTGCATGCAGCTCTTTCTGTGCAGAGCATGGGACGTGCAGGGATAGGCACAGAAAGTACCCATGCCACTGTATCTTGCAGAGGGAAGGAGGTGTGGGCTGCAGACTCCCCATAGACTCACTGGAAACCCACAGATGATAGATGCCAGAGGGAAGTTCTCCCGTGCTGGGCACAGCTTAGGGTGGCACTTCATGGACAGGAGGCTCTTCATGTGGCTTTTCCCAGGGAGGGACCTGGCACTCAGCCAGTCAGAGGTGCAAAGGGCTGCTCAGTGATGGGAACATCACCCAGTCTTGGTGCCACTGAGCAGTGATCCTGTATTGACCCATAGACTGGCTGTGGGCAGAGCACACTTGGAAACACCAGAAAGAGCTAGTCCCACGCACAGCCTCAGCTTGTGCCAGCAGTGGGGAGCCCTCCATGCCCCTACCCCTGTGTACTTCCGTCACAGCTAGACCTGAGGAGTGCAGTCACATCCCACAGTGCACACAAACACACCATTTATTGTTTGACACCAAAAATTACAGCCTTGGAAAGAGGCAGGCTCCCTGCAAAAATAAATAGTCACATTTTTCAAGTGAGGGGGTCTGTCCATTTCCTCCTCCATCTGTGGGTAACAGGGGCTAATGCCTTGTGGAAGGTCTGGGGATTTTGTAGGTGTTGAATGTGGGTGCCCTGCAAAACCAAGGTCACATATGTCACGCCCAGTCACAGAGGGGAGAAAGGGACAGCTCAGGATGCACTGGGGTGATCAAATACCATCCCACTCCTATCACCCAGCCACACAGGAAATAGGGTATGGGGACAGCTTCCCCAAACCCACCAGCTTGGGAGACTGGGACCAGCAGCACCTCCAGACTTAGGAGTGTGGGAAGATAATAGGGGATCCCACAACTGTGTGCACTACAAAAGTCCCACCTTCACAGCCATCCCCTGGTACCATCACACTCCTTGGTCTGCACTCACCCTGGTTCCCACCCCCCTCCCTCTGTCCCCTGACCCTCCTCATACTACAGGGGCTGCTTCTCGCCCCACACAGGGACCTGGCAGTGGAAGTAGCTTACATCTCAAAGTCTTGATTCCTAGAGGGGAGAAAAAAGAGGGGACAGTATTAGTGGGACAAGGAGATGCCTTGTGGGACAGCTCAGCATCTCATAGTGGGACAAGGTCTCCTGTGGGTCACAAAAGGAGAACATGTGGGCTTCAGGGTGCTGTGGTCCCCTCCATCCTGGCTGCCTAATCTGAACAGAGAGCACGGGGCTCTTACAGCCCCCCAGAGCATCAGTGCTCCTTCCCCAGGCAGGCAGAGCAGGGCCCCACGCTCAGCAGCACCCAGCTCCCTATGCCACAACTTCAGCTCCCTGAGGTTCCTGGGCAGCTGAGCCCATGTCTCCAGCCAGCTCAGAGGAGTGGCAGGAGCTGGGGTGCCCCCAGCACAGCAGCTGCTCCACAGGGCCATAATGCAGCCCTCAGGAATCAGAAATCCAGCTGGAAACTGCTTCACTACCCTTAGGGGCCAGTGCCTGTGCTGATGGTGGAGCTGCTGGGCAGAGTGTCCCAGAGGGCTTGGGGGCAGCCCCAGGACATCGGTGGCCACAGGCATGTGGGCAAGCATTGCACCCTTGTGGCAATGCCACCAACCACGCAACACATTGTGTTCTGCACAGCAACCAGCTGTGCTCCCATGCCAGTGCTCCAGCACAAAAATGGTGCAAAACTGATCAAGTCAGGTGGTGGACTTCAGCCAGGCTGGGGCTGCAGCCCTACCAGGCTCCTTCCTCCAAGGGGGAGGTTCAGAGCAGGCAGAGAAAAGCTCTTTTCTAGAACATCTCCATCCTCAGAGGCTGAGGGCCCCAAGCCACCTCTCAGGTTCTCCCCAGCCCACGTTACTTTAACATGAGCCCCACATGCTACCACAGGACATGAAGGGACAGGTGGCAGGGGGACCCCAGATGCAGTGTGGTCACAGGGGGTGAGGCTGCTCCTCACCGGTACACATCAGCAATATCCATGCGGCGGTAAAACTTGGCGAGTCTGACGGCCAGGATGATGCTGGGCAGCAGGAACACGGTGCACCAGCCCAGGCTGAACCAGAAGGCATTCTGCATAGGGTGGAGGAAGGGCCATTAGGTCCAGACAGCTCCCAGAGCTCCCCAATGACCTCCCACTCCTTCTCAGACCCTGGCCTTTCCTCTTAGCCACAGCAATTTGCTGGGGAGAAGCTGAGTGCTGCTTCCTGTGCATCCCTCATCCTGTACATCCCTGATCCTTCCCTGTATCCTTCATCCTGTGCATGAGGAGGACAAGAGGACCTCACTGCCACCCCACACACGTGTCACTCTACACATCACTGCCCCACTCACCACAGAGTCCATGATATAGTCACAGCCAATGACCTCCACATTATCCAAGGACTGAGCTACAGGCTTGCAACGTGCCACATCCTCTGTCACCTGGGGACATGGTGGGAACAGCATGTCAGCATTCACCAAGCCCTGCATCTCATCCTCCCCTTCTCTCCATCTCACTGAGGAAGGCTCAGCTTACCCTGCTCTTGGCCCATGAAATGTAGGTCTCAAAGGAATCCAACAGCTGCTCCAGGAAGGCCCACGTCTCCTGGAGGGGCAAGCAGAGAGCGGAGATGTTGCACCACCAGCCCCCTCCGTGCCCCATGTCCCCTCCATGTCAGGATCAGGGCTCTCAGACCACCTCAGCCCAGCAGCAATAGGGCTGAATGCTTCACCCCACCCCAGTCCCTTGCCAGGGATGCCATAAGGGAAGGGGGCACCCAGGGGTGCAGGAGACGCCCAGGGAAGGTGGGCAGGATGAGCAGCCAGGCAAGGTTTGGCTTTCCTGCACAGAGGGAGGTCTTGGTGAGGGGGCCTGGTCCATGTGACCTGGCAGCAGGGCAAGGCAAGCTCACGTTCTTGATGATGTTTGGCATCTCCCTCTCCAGGAACTCCTGGGTTTTGCTGACATTCTCCAGTGCAGATGTTGTCTGTCCCTGAGGGGAAAGGTGCTCTCAGCAGTGTGATCTAAGTGGGGTCTCTGCACTTCACCAACCCTGCACAGCAGCAATCCCTGGGGCACAGCCTCTCAGAGCTGTGGTGTTTCCAGCAGTCACACGCTGGTACTGCCTCAGGTGGAGGGAGCCTGTGCCTGGCAGGGTCCATGGCCTCCCTCCCTCTACCCTATAAACAGCCCCTGCAGCACATGAAGAGTCCCATAGCAGCCACCAGCCCCCCAGACTGCAGGTTAGCCCCACCACCTCCACTGCAGGACCTTGAGGGTGCTTTGCAGGGTGCCCAGGACTGGCATGCACTCCGCTTGTGCAGCTTACCTCTAGCTGGGCAGCCCCACTCTGCACTGAGTGGATGTTCTCCTTCAGACTTTGCTGAGGACAGAGAAAGGGGGGTCAGAGCTCAGGCAAGACCCTGGCAGCAGGCTCTGAGCTTTAGGGAAGCCCAACCCAGCATCCCCAGGACATCCCCCAGCATCGCTCACCAGTGGCCCAGAGAAGTTTGCCTGCATCTCTTTGTCCAGCTGCCTCAGTTCATGAGCATGATCTTCCAGCTCCTTCTTCACATCTGTGTCCTGGAAGAGCCGCAGTCAGCAGTGCCCAGCTCTGTGCCTCACCACAGCCAGCTGATGGGCCAGGCTGGGGAAAAGACCTGGGCCCTAAAGGGCCTCCTCTCAACACCCAGGCAGGCATAGAAGAGCTCTGCAACCAGTGGCTTTGGGGACAGGGTGGCCATGGCCCTGGGGCATCATGGTCTCTCACCACTTTTTCTGCCAGCTGCTCCAACTCTGCAGCCAGATCCAGGAGGCTTCTCTGGGTCAAATTCTGATCCAGCTGGAAAAGGCGGAGACAGAGCCATGAGAATGAGGAATTGGGTTCACGAGCGAAGCTATACCCCATCTTTGGGGGGCAGAGTGGAGCCAGGGCCTTCTGGGCAGAGAATGTGCCTTGTTATCTTAATGGGTTACACAGATGGCAAAGGACTCCCACAGCAGCAAAAAGGAGAGAGCAGTGGGCCTCCTCAACCCACATCCAACCCCCCCAATCCCAAGCCCAGGCTGCACCCAGCACACCTGCTCCAGGGTGAGGTTGAAGTTGGGGGGCTGTGCAGCCTGACTGGCGTTCAGCAGCAGCTCTTTCTGGCTCTGTCTGAGCAGGGAGATTGGGCTTAGGGTGATGTTTATCTTCTCAAAAGCAGAGGAGATGTTTCCTGTGTACTGCCAGAGCAAAGGGGGCCGTGATGGGACATGTGCTGGCCCCTCACTGTCCCCTCAGCCCTGGGTCTGGATCCCTGCCCTCAAGACTGTGGCATCCCCACACTCACCTGGCTGATATTCAAGAGCTCATCCAGGGACACAGTCTCGTCCAAGTGCAGAGTTTGCCACAAGGAAGCATCTTGCTGGCACTGCCTGCAGAATGGGGGCATGGGGTTGAAAACAGGGCAGGCCAGGGCCACTCCCTCCCAGGAGCATGTCCTCACCTGTGCAGGTAGGCTGCACCTTGCTCCTTCCCTGCAATCAGTGCCTACCACAGCCTGGGCAGGTAGGGCAAGCTGCCATGCTTCTGGAGAGCATCTGAGGGCATTGAGCAGCTCTACCCCCACCAAAGACGGTGTCAGGGCTGGGACTCACCTGTATATCTCTGAGACGTTTGTTGTGCCATCCTTCAGACCCAGCAGCTCGGAGAGATTGAAGTTAGGGATCACGCCAGGGGTGTCCAGGAGCTAAGAGGGAAGAAAGAGATGGAGAAACTAGACCTAGTGCAGAGCAGGACACCTGGAAGAGCATCCTCAATGGCCAGTGCTGCCTCTGCTCCATCAGCAGTCCTCATTTAGGCAGCGGTGGCTCCAGGCAGGGCTGTCTGCCCACAACAAGCTTACCTGGAAGAGCTGCTGGTTGTGCCAGGATTCACAGAAGAACATGTAAATGTTCCCCCCCAGCACAAAGATGATCATCACCAGCAGCATAAGCAGCCACGAGAAGATGAAACTGAAGCCAACCCCCCTGCCAGGACAGAAATGCCATCAGCACCCACAGCCCTGTGGCCCAGCACTGATGCTGGCATTGCCCCCAGCTCGCAGAGTCCAGGGGCTGCACACCCCTCACCCCCACAATTGTGGGAACACCCCCCTTCCCACAAGCATGTCTGTTCTGCCTTCAGCCCCCAGAGCATGACTGAGCTCTGCCCTGGAGCCTGGATTCCAGAATAGCTTCCCACAGCCTTGCAAGCCAGCACTCCCCCGCAGAGCTGCAGGACCACGCACACACTGCCAGCCCTCAACACATGGGCTCCCCTCAAATGCCTCTCACCAGCACCACCTTGACCTTCAATTTACCACCTGCATGGGGAGTTGCCATGGGGCAGGCCATTAAGCTGCAGTAATATGATGATTTAGGAGCTTGAGCATTCCCAGGCCAGCCCTGCCCACCCATCCCAGCGCTCCCACACACGTCCTTGGCAGCCAATTGAGCCTCACGCCATGAAGAAGTTCCCGCCAGCATCGGAGAGGCAGCTGCGCTGTGTGGGCACCACATCTTCCTTCAGCCCCAGGGGCCCCAGCAGCAGCCCAAAAACGTTGCAGAGGACCACCAGCAGCACCATGCAGCACAGGATGGCACACAAGATCAGCCTGGGGCAAGACAAAGGGCAGGAGTCAGAACCTGGGACCCTGCAGCACCCTGCAGCCCACTGGCTGCCTTCATGGGGAGGAAAAAAGGTCCCAGGCACCACAACAGGGAAGGGGCACATGTGTCTGCAAGGCACAGCTCTGACTACCCTGCACCCACAACCCCACCACCCAGCAAGCCCCCATCTCCAGCAGCTGAAGGAGCAGGAGCCTTAAAACTCTTCAGACAACAGAGCTGGGGACACAGCCCCTCGCCCACCTGAGCCCATCCCAGGCAATGATTTGCTCCCTGTACTCCTCCAGCACTGATGTGGCATCATTCACAAAGGCCCCAACTTTCTCCTCCACATCCTGGAGTGGCAACTCTTCCTGCAAGCTTCTGATCTCCTGCCTGACAAGGCCCAGCTGGTCCTGGCTCTCTGCAAGGAATGGGGACACGCTGGCACTGCAAGTTGCTCCCAGGTCCTGCAGGGCAGCAGGGACTCAGAAAGGATAGAAAAGGGGCAGGATGACACTGGCATGATGGCACCTGGGGACACCCAGGGCTGCAGGGGAGGCCTTCAGGAATGGCTTGAGAAGGGAGGAGGGAGTCCTAGGAGAGGGAGAAATCAGCATACAAAGCCCTGCTTACTTGCCACCACTTGCTGGGACTGCTCTTGCACCTTGTCAGCGGTCATGTTCAGCATTCTGTTAACCTGCATCCAAGGGAGCACAACATAAATCTCACACCCCTGCCTGCAGGCCAGGGCTGAGCAGCACATCCCCTTGTCCCCAGATCCAAGTAGCACAGGACAGCCAGGCTCCTCACAGCATCCAGTCCACCCTACCAGTGTGCAAGGATGGTTGGGACAGTGAGCAGATCTCTGGCCAGCCCTTCCCTCCATGTCTGTCACACACTGAATTCCTGACAGAGCTCTTCCCAACCCACTCCTCATCAGCACAGCCCCATCAGTTGCAGGAGCATCCAGCCTTGTGCCTGGGTGAAGGGGACCACACTTACCTCCTCTAAATCGTTCTCTATTTTTGAGTCAGAGACCTCACGCAGTGCCTCCAGCTGCTGCTCCACACCTGGGATCTGCAGGGAAGAGCCTAGCATGAGGGAGCTGTGGGGGCTGGGGCAGGGGCTGCTGGGGCCCCTCACCCACACCCTGCCCCTCCTCACCGTGCTGAAGTTGGCAGTAAAGGCAAGACCATCCAGGGACACTTGGCTGCAGGGGCGGCCACAGCTCTGCAGGGTCTGGCTGAGCCCGTCCCGCAGGCTGGCCAGCCGCTGGCTGTAGCTGCTCTGCAGCTCCTTGAGGTCTGAGCCACTGATGGCAATGCTGCCAAAGGTGTCGTTCAGCGTCTCCATCCCTGGGGAGACAGCAGGGAGCTCAGGGCCTCATCCTGCCAGCATGGCAGGGACTCGTTCTCACCCAGCTGAACCTCAGGAACCCAGGAAAAAAATGCAACATAGGGACACCCCAAAGTCATGGCACTTGCCCCAGGGTGTGGCTGGGAGACCAGAGGGCTCCACCTCCAAGGGAGCCTTATCCAAACATGCACCCACTCCATCTCTTGGTTCCAGCATCCTCCTGAGTCCCTTGCCAGCCTCCCAGGGATGTGGCCAGTACCTTGCAAGAGGCTCTGGAGGGATCCCAGAGCTCCGTCTGTGCTGCTCCTGATGCGCGAGTTGATCATGCTGCCCAGGTTGGGCCCAATGTCTGCGGAGATGGGAGAGGTGGTGTCAATGACAGGACCCCTGCAAGGTCCTGGGGCTTGCAGGAAAGCTGCTGAAAACACTGACACCACCAGCATCCCTCCCTCACACACCCCCCAGGTGGGGGGAAATGGGGATATCACCACCTTTGACCACCTGCATCACCCTTCCCAGAGAGGAGCCTGAATGGGGAAAAGCAGAGCTGGAGCCTGAAGGAGCCTCCAGACCCAGTCCCTTTACACATCCCCTTAAGAACCAGCCCCATGGCTCACAGGGTCAGCAACCACTCACAGGGCAGAATGACAAACCCACACAACACCCCCACTGCCCAAGAACCCCCAGTCCTGGAGCAGCTTGCCACAGGGTCATGGGGGTGCTCCAGCCCCTCCTGTTGCACACCCTCACCCCGGAGGCTGCTGTTGGCGTAGTCCAGCGGGACGTCACTCTTGCTGATGATAAAATCGACTTGCTGTAGGGACAGAGATGTGGTGTCAGTGAAGGCGGGGACCTTTCCCTGCTGCCAGCCCCTCTGTTGCCCTTCCCCAAGTGGCTATTTTGGGCTGCTCCTCTTGCCTGGCCCCTTGCCCCCCAGACGTGGCAGGGGGACCATGCATGCCTGGGGGATGGAGGTCACGTAGGTGTGGACGTTGTCCAGAGTGTTGTTCACATTGAGGAAGGTGCTTTTCACAGCCTGGGAGAAGCGGGTGTTGCTGATGAAGGCACACACACCACCAGCCCTGCAAGGGAAGGGTGGCAGGGTCAGCGTGTGGGGAGCTCAGTCCCAATGCTCCCCCCCAGTACCCCCCAAATCCACCCACACAGACCCCAGCCTGCAGAGTGTGGAGCACACCAGTGACCCCTGCTTCCAGTGCATCCCAGCAAGTGCCCTGCACTGAGCGACCAGAGAGGAGGGACGCGGGAAACTGAGGCACGGGGGAGCCAGGTACACCGTGGGGCAGCTGTCGGGAAAGGTCTGCACGATGCCGATGTGCAGCCCCCCGGGGCCGGCTCCCCACCGCCGCTGCTTCCTCTCCTTTGTCCTGCCGTGCCGGGATCTACTCGTGAACAATGGCAGTTTCCTGGCACGGCCGCCAAGCGCCGGCATTTCCAGCCACCCCTGGGTTCTATCCGGAGCCTCCCGGCCGGCGCACTCACAGGAGGAAAGCGGAGACCAGCAGGACAGAGGCCCAGAGCGCCCGGCGCCGGCAGCGCATCCGCCGGCTCTGCTTCTGGTACATGCGGCCCCCGCAGTTCCCGCAGCAGCGGCAGCAGCAGAAGCAGCATCCCACCAGCGGCATGAGGATGATGAAGAGGACTCCAATGGCCGCGCAGACGAGGAAACCCAGTTCGTAGAGCAGCAGCTGGGATAGGAAGAATGAGAGGCAGCATAACACTGGTGCCCCTGAAGGCTCCTCAGCTCTGCACACCCTGTCCGGACCCAAACAGACAAAATGGGTCCCCCCAGGGAGCAGAACATCTCCCCTTGCTGCTGCCCGGCATCCCAGGCTCAGCCTCAGAGCAGCACCCACCAGCGTTCCCCGGTCCACGATGGTCTGGGGCTGTTGGCTCCCCGCCCCAGCTGCCTGCTCACCTCGTGGATGTCCTCCCGGCAGAACTCGCTCTGCGGCTGCCCAAAATTAATCAGATCTGGAGGACAAGAAGCACAGAGGGCTGTGAGCAGGTGCTGGGGCTCTCCAGGAGGGCCCCAGACCCTGCTCACCCCAGAGAGGGGCTCCCAGCCCCAGACATCAGGTCTGAGTATGGCATTTTTCTCCCTTCCAGCTGCCCTCCCCAGCCATCACATCACGCAGCATTTTTGCACCCAGAAAAAGTGCTGCCAGACCCCAAGCTCTCAGGGGTCCACAGAAAAAGGGGGTTCCTCACTACAGTGGGTATAAGGGATGCTGCCCTGAGGCTGTCCTCCTGCAGCCCAGCCCTATGCAGATGCCCCAGAGAACTGCCAGTGTGGAATGAGTAGTGGGGCCCACTGCCATGTTGCCTCTTTCATCCCCAGGGCTCTCTTTGCCTGTGCCCCATGCCCCATTACAAGCCATGGTGGCACATGGGGCCATTGATTGTACCCTGGTGTCTACGTGACACCAAAGCCATGTGTGCCAGCCACACCTTTGCCAGCACGTTAATGGTGAGCAAGGGTTTAAGCCAGTGAAGGAGGAAGCCCAAGTGCCAGCAGCCAGAGTGGCATTTCGCTCCAGGTGGGGAGCACTTGCCCCACAAATACCAAGCAGCTGCAGGATCCTGGCATCACCTATGCAAACCTGCAGCTGCTTTGGGACAGAGCTGGGACAGCAACAGGAGCAAGGACAAGTGCTGGCAAGCAGGGCAGTGCACAGGGAGAGCACACAGTGCTGCCACTGGCACTGGGACACACTGCTCTTGGTGGCCGGAAAGCAGAGAGAGCTGCAAGACAGGCAAAGACCCCACAGGCAGAGTGAGGTTTGCTCTGCACATTTTTTGGGGCCTAGGATTAGGATACCTAGAGGGAGGATGAGGCAGGAGTCTGCAAGGTGGCACTACAACTAACACCTGTCCTGGGGCCCAGCTAAGATAGCCCCACAGCTGTCATGGTACAAGAGCAGGACACAGCTGGAAATCCTTGGGATCCCACTCCTGACTGCCCCAGCCATATCCCTCCTTACCTAGTAACCAGTGTGTAAATGCTGGCGGAGAGTCACCAGTGTGGGAGGGCTCATGCTCAACGGGGACCCTGCAGCCCCCAGCAGCCCCCCCACACCACTGCCAGCCCCCCGCCACCATGCACCCACCTACGGGCAGGGAGTTGGGCTGCACCAGCCGCAGGAAGACGTGTGCCATTGTCACCAGCCCCGGCGTGCTGCTCCCCGGCGCCTCGGGGCCAGGGCCGTACGTGGGCTCCGAGATGTTCCCCAGCTCCATCGCAGCAGCTCCTGTGGACACCTGGGCACCGAGAGGAGATGTCGGTGTCGTCGGGGCACGAGACCACCCAGCTTGCCCTGCCTCCTGCCTCCGACCAGGAAATGCCGAGAGAAAAAATCAGGCACCTGCCAGCTCCTGCCCGGAAGGAAAGAGCTGCGGGAGAGCACCGAGGAAGGATGGGGAATCCTGTGGGCAGTAGGGTGGGAAGCCAGGCAGGAGGTGCCCACGAGGGACCGGGGGCCTGTGGGGGATGAAGCGGATTCAGAGCACTCACCCTGTCCTCTGACACCTCTCTGCACCCACAGCTGCCGCAGGGTGCTGCCGCACCGTGCCAGCGCCCAGGTCCGTGGTTTGTTTAAGTTTCAGCGATGATTGCTGACTAGCTGTTTGCCGGGGCAGGCGGCGATGCCGGGATCGCTCCACCCTGCCCCTTACAGCTCTTGGAACCCGGCCACCTCGGGCCGCCTCTCTGTACCGGGGCCAGGGTCACCACCGACATGTCCCTACGCAGGCATCGGGAAGAGCCACTCTCCTCACCCTTCGCTAAGCTCCCCTGCCCATGCTGGTTTTCTCCTGCCCCAACCCAGGAGCTGGGTGGCCTGGGGTGATCCCGAGGGCAGCAGCTCCGCCCCACACTATTTCCATCCCTTCGGGATGGGGTGCGTTGAGCCGTTCACAGTTTCAACACAACCCAGTTGTAGCCACAGAAGCAGGTTTTGCATCTAAAAACCTTCCGAAATGGGGCACTGCGGCAAACCCGGCATTTTTCACACGCGTCCCGGTCCCCCCAAGCGGGGAACAGCCTCAGGGGCCCCCAGACAGCATTTTTTCTCCAAGGCTGGGCGCCCGCCCGGCTCCATCCCCGCTCCCCGCAGAGCTTTCCCACGCCGCGTGGCTCCATCCCCCGCCCCGCCGCCGGAGCTCCGAGAGCCGCAACCGGGGGCAGGAGCGGGGAGGGGCCGGGGGTCGCTCCCGGTTGTGCCGCGGACGCACCCGGTGGACGCGGGGCAGGTGCCCCGGGGTCACGTCCCGGCAAGCGGCGGCGGGCGGAGCTCCCCAGCTCAGCACGGCTCCGCACTGAGCCCGCGGCGCGGGCGGNGCTCCTCCACCCGGAGGGCACCCCTGCTCCTGGCCCCAGCCCACCCTGGCATCCTGCATCTGCCCCAGAGACCCCGGCCCCTGCCCTGTCCCTGGAGAGCCTGCCGCCCACAGGCCCTCTGCCCGTGCCCAGGGATGCTCCCTGCTTGCCTAAGAGAACCGGCGCTCACCCCACACTGCCAGAGCCACGGCTGGCCCCTCCAGCAGCCCACCCTGCCACAGCCCCCTTGCCGAGATCTCGCTCTCGCTGCCCACCTTGCCCCTATGCCAGCCCTCAGCTGTGCCCTGCACCCCCAGCTCCTGCTCCAGGGTAGCTGGAACCCCCAGCACAATCCTTGGCCCCTGCCCTGTGTCCCTGCATGGGACACCACGGGCTTTAGGACAGGCACCAGCAGGGACTCTGGGTGAGCTGTGCCTGAATGACCTTTGCATGGTGGGCTCCCTGGCCTCTCCAGCACCCATGGCTTGCTCATCGCCATCTCCCAGTTACTGCTTAACTTTGCTTGGCACAAGCAGGCATCACTGCACTCCATGACCTTAGGTGAAGGTGGCACGGGGAGGGCAGCCTTGCTCCAGGTTTTCTTCTTGGTCTGATCCATGCTGGCTGCCAGTGTCATGTGGGACCCTGTGGCACAGCACTGGCACTGGGGCAGGGCAGCAGAGGACACAGATTCATCCCAACAAAAAAAGGAGGGAAAAAAAGAGCAACAACTAGTGAGTTTCTCACAGCACTGGAGCTGATGTGGGAAGGAGATCTGGGGGATTCACAGGTACCCTTGGGCTTTCCAGGTCAGGCCTCAACCCCGAAGTGTTGCCTTGGGGACCTCCAGCAGCTCTTGGGTGACCGTGCAGGATCTTTCAGAGATGGGAGGATCTGCTCCTGCAGGGCCTTGCTCCCTTCCCACCCAGGGCATCCCACCAAGCCTGCCAAAGCTCAGGGCATGTCAGAAACAAAGGTATTGATGCCTCAGCTCTGGCTGCCACACCACGGGCTCACCAGAGCCACCCTGCCCTCACCTGGCCAGCCATGAGCTCCCACCACACCACCTGTACCCTGCAGCCCCCCTGACCTCAGCCCTGTCAGGGGAAAGGATAGCCTGGTGACATCGCTCCCTGCAGATGTCAACCCAACCCTTGCCCCTACTCTGAAGATACAGGCCCATCCTGCCCTCACCCTCTGCTGCATCAGCCCTGTTTTACAAGCCTGGTTTGCCCCATATCCCTAATAATGCTGGCACAGGGCACCCCAGCTTCTGGAAGGAGATTGGTGTAATCCCCATGGACGCTGGCCCTCTGTTGGTCCCCTGTCCCTCCTTGGCTCCCCCAGGACACCTCCACACTGCTCAGCTGCTCCTGCCCTGTTCCCAGGCAGGACTGCACAGCCCCCACTGCTCCCCAGGGAAGGTGCCCATCACCTTGGTGTCTGGGCAGGCCTCGAACGGCATGTTTGCTCCGGCCTGGGGACTGGGCCATTTCCTAGGAGCCCCATACCTTACCCTTGCTGCTATTTCTGCTTTCCATGGCATGGCAGGAGCCAGCCATGGCCTGCCTGGGAACCAGCAGGCAGAGGCAGGCCAGCATCATCCAGGGAGCACAGTGAGCCCCGTGTCTGCACCTGCTGCCAGGGCACCAGGGACATGAGGGGACTCCCTCTGCCTTGCCCACACCAGCCTGGTCCCATGCTCAGATGTAAGTGATCAGGACAGCTTCAAACCGAAAAGTCATTTTATTGGTACCATACATGACTCATAAATGGCACAAACTATGGAGGGGAGGAAGGAAGAAAAAAAAAAAAAAAGAAGAAACAAAAAGGCATTACAGTGTGCCCGTGGCAGTGAGGGCTCTGCACCCTCCACAGCAGGCCTGCAGCACAGCGTGGAGAATCGTACCTTAATTGCAACGCAGAGCCCCCCTCCCTGCCACACCGGGCTCCCACCCTGGGATCCCACCCCCACCTGCAAAGGGGCTGTGGGGGCCCCTGTGCCTGGGGGTCTGAGGGGCCAAGCCCTCCACCCCCGGCCTGCCCATGGAGGGGCCCAGGAGCTAACACAGGCATCTCTCCAGGGATCTTCAGCTCGAGATCAGACCAGGGCTGACTCAAGGCTCTGTTTCCCTGCCCAACCACAGGGACAGCAGAAGGAGAGGACACACAGGGTGTCCCCTACCCCATCTCAGCAGCCTCCTGCAGTCTCAGCCACGAGTGGGCAAGGCATGGGGTGCTAGTAGCACCCCTGCAGCAGCCAGAAGCCCTGGGCACAGGCAGCCCCTCAGTGACACCTTCCAGCCCCAAGCCCCATGGGGCAGCGGGACACGAACTGTGGGATCCCCGGCAGGGAGATGGGGGGTGTCTGATGGAGAGAATGGAGGGCACCCCTCGCTCCCCCAAACTTCAGGGCTGCTCCGCCTGCCCCAGGCTCCCTTACGCACGCAGACAGACACACAAACCTCTCGCACACACACTCTTCCACACACGTACACCCCCGCTATGGCAGTCCCCCCCACGGCAGCACTTGCTGCAGCCCCACCACGGGGCACGCCAGGGGGCTCCCACGGGCAGCCTGGACTCCCATCTTCCCCCAAAACCCCACTCCAAGGCTGCTGGGGCGAACTGGTTAGTTAGCACAAACACCCTCCCCTGGCACCTCCCATCTTCTCCTTGGAAGAAGCCTTGGAAGTTTTTTTTTCTCTTTTTTTTTTTTTTAAACCAAAAAAACCCCCCAAAAATTATTATTTTTCTCATCGTTTCCCCTAACATCAATGGAGGCACCTGCTCTAGTGATAACACATGGAAAGAACAGTATCGTACACACTGTCTACAGCGCGGAAATGTACAAGCACGAGGTACACGAACCCGAGGGGGGAGCGGGGACAACAGCACACAAGATTTACATTGAGAAGGGAGGCAGGGGGCTGGCCCCCCCTGCCTCTGGAGGGATTAGAAAGGAAGTCTGCAAAGTCTCTCCTTGGTTTGAAGCTCTCCGAACTGGATATAAAACGAGACTTCCAAGAGAAGAAGCCTGTACAAAAGTCAGGACAGGGTGAGAGGGCTCAGGACAGGAGGGGGGAATGGGCAAGGGGGCTGAGGGGGTCTTTTCCCATTTTTTTTTCTTTTTTTTAAACTTACAATTTAATAATATTATTTTTTTTTCTTAAAAAAGGACAAAAGTAGGAGGTACCAGGAGCCAGGGGTTGCAAAGGGGCCCCAGGCAGACTCACGCAAGGTGGAGAGAAACACAGGGGCTGCAGGCAGGGAACAAGGGCACCAGCTGCTCCGGCAGAGCTGCAGCTCCTCCGTGCCCCCCAGCCCTCCACCACGCACTTCCTATATACAAGAGTCCCCCCATGGCCGTGCTGCGTTCTCGCTCTGGGGAGCAAGGGGAAGGGGAGGGTGCAGGAGAGTGGGAACACGTGATGGGGCCCTATCCTCAACACCATCCCAGCACTGCAGGATCTGACCCTGGCCGGAGGAAGTTCTGTGGCAGAGCTCGAGGCACAGGGAAGGCTTTCCATCACTGCCCCTCGCAACCAGTCCCAGGTTGGACTAGGGATGTGCAACCCCGCTGCAGGTGGCTGCTCAGCAAACACCAGCCACAGGACCCAGGGAGGAGGAGGGTCTCTGTGCTGCGCCAGACCCCAACACATGGCATGTGGCAACGCCAGCCGCTGCCAATACCTCCCCACTAATTCCCCCTCACTCAGCAGGGAGGGGTCAGGCCCGTCGGGGCAGGGATGAGAAGCTCTCTGGGCAAGAAGCAGGAAAGAAGAGAGAAGGGGGAATAACGAAGCTACGGCCCCAGAAACCCACCCCTGCCCTGGGGTCCATCAGGGAGGCAGGCATGGGGGTGCGGGGAGGTGGCGGGGGTGACGGCTGGGGGCTGCCTTCCTGGTGTGCACCCCGGGCCGTGCACCCCATCATCCGTGTGGCGCTGATCCGCCCCCGGTACCTCGCCGCTTCCCAGTCACTCTCCGTTGCAAATGTACAGGTAGATTGGTTGGGACTGAGTCCACAGGGCAGCGGGGGGGCTGTTACTGTGACGCCTGCGACGTGGGGTTCTCTGACTTGCTCTCCTGGCTGGAGGGCGGTTTGCTGTTCCAGGGGCTGTTGGCCCCCAGCGCCGGTGAGTTGTTGAAGCTGTCCTCATCATCGATGCCGTTGGCGGCGTCAAACTGCGTGTTCTCCAGCCGGGTGATGAGCCGCTCGTCCTCGTCCCCAAACTCCCCCCCCATCAGCGTGGGCTCACCTACCACCATCACATCCTGAAAGGGGAAACGGTCCCGAAACATAATCGAGGTGGGGGGAGCCTGGGCAGCTAGATCCCCCTCTCATCAGCGCAGCCCCTTTCCCCAGCTGTAGGGCCACTTCCTCATCTCCACTGCAGAACCCCAGCTTGGGCACTGAGGGGGGCAAACACATCCTCACTCCCTTGCAGGAGAGCAAAGGGACTCAGGGAACACAGCTGGGACATCCCCTCCTTCTTGTCCCCATCACATGGGAAGAATTGGTGTGGCTCAGATAGGCAGTCCCTGGGGGTCTCCCCCTAGCAGCTCCCAGGGGCAGGGGCAGAGAACCCTCCCCTCCACCCCAGAGGAGGAAGAGAGAATGGAAACGGGATGCTTACAGGTACCTGACTGGACAGGGCAAAGGTGCTGGCTGGGCTCTTCTTCTTGCTGTTGCTGTTATTGGTGTTTCCCCCACCAGAGCTCATGGTACTGCCCCCCGACATCTTCCTTTTCCGGCGCTTGCTGGGCTGCTGCCGTGCTGGCTCCGCTGGTGGAAGACAGAGACATACATGGTCAGTCCCAACAAGAGGAAGCTGGTGCCCCCCAGCCTCTTTTATGCAAACCCTACTTCCTCAAGGACCACATTCCCCCTCTCCAGGCTGCATCACCACTCTCCTCACCCCCACAGCTCTGCTGTTCTCCCAGACCAGCGGACAGGAAAGGGGTCAGGAACATTTCCATCCCTGCTTTGCCTTCCACAAGCAGCTGTCAGCCCCCAGGGCAGGGAGCACTGGCTGCCTGCAGCCCTGCTCTGCCCCACTGGGAAGGCAGACCAGCATCAAAGGAAGCCAAATGCCTGGTTCACCACCCCCAGCCTCACAAAACAAGGCTAAGAACAGCTCTGGGGCTGGGTAGGGCCCGAGCAGGCAGTCCCAGAGACCCCCGGGCAGCACAGCAGGCAGTGTGAGACTCACCAGGCGGAGCAACCATCCGCTGCCACTTCTGGAAGAGGCAAGTCTTGAGGCAGTCCCGGGGACTGAGGCTGTAGGTCTTGTGCCGTGACATGAGCTCCTGCATTGGTTCTAGGATTACACAGAGCTGCAGGGAGCAGACAGACTCTGGGTTAGATTGCAATGCTCTGAGCCCCAGCAGAATCGAGACCCCATAACCCTAACCCTAACACCTCTACAGGCAGGCGTCTGCTGCAATGACCATGCTGCGAGCTTGTGGGATTTGGCAGACCCACTGCTCCACAGTTCTGTACAGCCCCTTTGCAAGATCCCTTTTGCAAAGCTGACCTTGCAGCCTACCCACACCCCAGGGCAGCCAGGCACCAGTCTCCTGAGAGTACAAGACATGGCAGAGCTGCATCCCCCCTCTTCTAGCACACTTACTCGGAGGTAGTTGAGTGTGGAGTTTGAGAGCCCACAGCGTGTGATGTTCTTGGATAACTGGTCCAGCATCTGGGGATCCTGTGCCTAGGAGTGAGAGGGATGGACAGCTCAGCTGCATCCAGGCTGGGAACAGCCCTCCCAAGCCCCAGCCTGCGATGCGGGGCGGGGTTGAGGTCTCCCAACCTGCACAGCAGCCTGAGGAGCTCAGCAGCCCTGTGTCATTCATGCTCCTGGAGCTGTACTCACATGCATGGCAAGGATGCTGCGGGGAATGAGCTCTCGATGCTGGCGGATGCTGAAATGCCACGTCTTTATCCTCATCATGTCATCGAACATGAATTCCAGATAGAGCCGCCCCTCCACACACACCTGCGCAGGCAGGGCACAGGGTCAGGCACAGGCTGCCCCAGCCTCCCCCAGCCCAGATCCCCTGGGAACCCACTGCTGCACATTGGAACACTCACAGTGGCTTGCCTCTGCCTCTCATGAGACTCAGCAGAAGCCATACCCACAAGCCCAAAATGCACAGCCCCGTGGGTCTGTAGCCACCAAGAGGGCACAAAAAAAACCAAGGCAGGAGGGGCAGCAGCAGCTGCAGGCACAGGCAGTACCTGGGTGAACATGGGCTTGCCGTGCTGGGTGACCATGGTGCACTGATCACAATCCAGCGAGACGAAGTTGTTGTGGAAGGACTCCTTGGGGTGCTTGAGCACATAGTAGAGCTCTGTGGCCCCCCCTTCAAAGATGCTGCGGAAGTAACGGGGAATCAGAGTCCGGCCAATTGCTGCAGCAGGAAAAGGTGGAAAACAAGGTCAGTAAACCCAGCTCATCCAGATTTTCCTTGGAAGGTATATGAAGAGGGTCCCCCCGTACCTTCTGGCTGGAAATAGCTGAGCTGACACCCTACCCACATCCCCCTGAGCATACAACTGTCTCCTGCTGAAGGGCAATGCCCTTAGGAAGGAGGGCTCAAGCTGGTACTCACTGTATCTCTTTGGTCCATCCTCCAAGCAGAAAGTGATTGTTAACATGGCGTCATCCTCAAAGAACTCTGTGGTGAAGGCGTCCCACCACAGATTGTCACATTCCTGAGGATGGCAGAGAGATGCTAAGTTATGGAGAGGAGAGACACTCAGACAGACAGACACTGGCTGCCAGGCACAGCATCCATGTGCTCAACCCATGGAGGACTGCGCTCTGACCTGAGCACCTGGAGATGGGGGTGATAAGCCCTGTCCCACAGGCACATGTGGGAGAAGGTGGTGAGGGCCCCCACTGCCGAAATACTGCTCGGGCCAACCCTCGCTCTCCCAGCTCCCTACCTCCGTCCAGTTCTGGAGCCGCTTGTTGAGCTCAAATATCCTGTAGTCGGTCTGGTTCCCGTACGGCGTGTGCCTCCTGCCCAGAGAGCACAGCAAGCCATCAGAGGGGAAGGCAGCCACAGGGTGCAGAGGGGTCCTGAGCCCACAGTGGGGACATTTACAACCACTCTAGGGCTGGCAGACTCTGAGCAATCCTCCCACAAGCCCCAGCCAGCCAGCATGCCACCCCTGCTGAGGCCCCCCCACCACAGGCACAAGCTCCCCCTAAAACAGGGTCCACACTAGCCCCCCATGCTTACCCGATTCCAGGCTCCAGGTACGTCGGTGGGTACATAGGAGTAGGTCTAGCAGTGGAAAGAGATGTAGGCACATCAGTGTTAGCAGGGATCTCCCTGTTTACCACAACTCCTCCTTGCCTGGCTACACCAGGCAGTCGGGCTTGCTGGAGGTGAGACCCTCCCCACAGTGCAGACTGTACCCTGGCTGCCAATATCTGACAGCCCCATGGAGTGACCTGTAGCCCAAAACTGGGCTCTGATCCCACATCATTCGCTGCTCCACCCCTGGGATGTAGCCAACTGCTCCCTGGGGACATACCCAGCTTCTCTGCAGCAGTGACTGGTGCCAGTCAGGACAGATGTTGAAGAAGGGGCTGTTTTGGCAGTGTTCCCTGTCATCTCAGGGGCTTGGCCTGACAGAGCTCAGGACATGGGGTCTCCCTTCATTCCGAATATCACTCATTCTCAACCCACTATCACCTGTGCTCCAGTTCCCTCTTTGCTCTTGTGCTAACTGAACGCCATGCACTGCA
Organism: Drymodes brunneopygia; assembly: GCA_013400955.1. NCBI lineage: Eukaryota > Metazoa > Chordata > Aves > Passeriformes > Petroicidae > Drymodes > Drymodes brunneopygia. The sequence continues at coordinate 1,326,783 of VZTZ01023305.1, forward strand.
GTCTCTGTTTGTTGCTGGGAAGCATAACACAGAGACCCTGGGGTGCAAACTGCAGTGTCCCCAACATCGCAGATCCCTCCCTGGGCCCCAGCTCACCCCACATCTCGATCCAGCATGGTGCCTGGGTGGAAGGGGGGGAAGGCGTTGCCGTTCGGGGGCTCCTTTGGCGAGTACAGCTTGAATGACTTAGAGGAACAGCCTGGAGAGAGAGAGAGGGGACACAGGTCAGTTGGGGGCACCCTGAGAGACACCCTGCTGCTGCTGCTGCAAGGAGGAGGAAGGATGCAGGACAAGTCAAGCCTCCATCAGCGGAGCCCCATCCCTCCTCTGCTTCCCCCCGATGTCAGCCTACTCCCTTCATCCTACACACAGCTCCAGGCCTCCCCTGTGCAGAATGGAACTTCAAGGCTGAGCTCTCAGGATCAGCAGCCAAAGTGGCTCAACCCCATCCCAAGCGTTTCTCACTGGTACGCAAAGTTTATCAGTTCTCAGCTGGCTGGGCTCTGGGGACGTGCCCAAGGGGGACAGTCCAGCTGGTGAGCCTGAAGAGGGGCTGGCTGGGCCCTAGCCCTCCCTCCTGCACTGCTCCTAATCCCACCGACTGACCCAGGAATCACACAGGATCTTTTCGCTGACCTTTCTATCGTCATGGTGACGGGTGAATAATCGCCCTGAGGGATGGATGGCGGGTCCCCAGGCAGCCACCATCTGCTGCTCAGGCAGGCCAGTGGCCACCCGGATCCAGGCGGACAGAGAGATCCCACATGGCAGCCCCCAGCTGTGATCAAACCATCCCAAAGCCTCACTGCCCATCAAAGCACTGGGGCAAAGCACAAGGAGCCCACAGAGAGGCATGGGGTGTGATGGGGTCTGCAACGGAGCACACGTATGAAACCAGCACACATCCTGAAATCAAACTGGGGGCCCCCAGACCTGCCAACAGAAGGCATTAGAGATGCCAGGCAGAGCCAGCCCCATCCAGGCTTCTCAGGGGCAGCCAGGGCTCCCACGCTTACCAGCCCACTCCCACCACAAGGGCAGGTTCCCAGGAGCGGCGGCTGCCAGCACTGCTCCCGAGCCCCGCGGGAGCCCCGGCACGCTCTGCGGCTGGCAGGACCCGGCACGCTGCGCCAGGATGCTGCTGAGGCACGCGGCTCCGTCCCGGCAGGCAGGCGGGCAGACGGGCTGACCTGGATGGGGTGCAGCAGCGGGCGAGTTGCCAGGCAGCTCCGGCTCCACCGGCTGAGCCGGCCCTGCCGCGCACAGACACGTCTCCCCCCGTCCTGCCGCAGGCGGGGGCCCGGAGCCGGCCGTGCCGGGCTGCCGCTGCAGCCGGGGCCAAGGCGGGATCCCCATCGGTTGCCCGCCCGCACGTAGCCCTGGGACGGGCACTTCCCAACGCCCACGAACTGCCGAGATTGTCGCCCGGTACTGCAGAAAGCAAACCCAGCAGCGGAGGGAAGCGTCCCAGAGGCGCCAGACACACCACTGCCCTTCTGGGCTCCACTCCACTTCTGGGCCAGGCTGTGCAGAAGGGTGCAGGACAGGACTGGAGCAGCAGCTCGACCATGATGGATACAGAAGCAGAGCAAAAAGAACCAGGGTCAAGGAAGGCAGTGCTGCCAGCACAGGGACCCAAGATGTCCAGCTTGTTGCAACAAAGAGCTCATTAGGCAACAGAGGTGAATGATCAAGGCATCACCTTCACCCCTGCCAAGCCATCTGGGACCCCAAGTCAGCAGCTGCAGGGATTGCACACACTGCTGAGCAAGGGCTGGTCAAAAATAGAGGGGGTCACCCCCTGAGCATTAAATCCAACTTGCAACAGGGAAAATATGTGGTTTACTTCTTGATTTTCTTGGGGCCTTTTCACCACGTTTCCCCAGAGCAGTTGAACACAGCCTCTCTCCAGCAGCCACCAGGATCTACCAGTCCTGTGGGGCTGGAGCCAGCCCAGCCACTCAGCTGTGGCTCACTGCTCCCACTCCTGCCCGCCTGCAGTGAGGATAACTGGGACATGGCACAATTTCTCATATGGCCGCTAACAATGCTGGCCCCTTGCTCTTACTGAATGTTTTCATAGATATAAAAATTTTTAATAGGGAGTTCAGTGCTGGTCACTTGCTGCTGCAAAGGAATTTTTGCTTTCTGCTTTATCCACATTAACTTGTGCCTAACAGAAATAATAATTCAGCCCAAACTGTACTAGAAACCCAGCATTTCTATTTTCTCCATTCTGTTGTTATACAACATGACACTGAAGCATGTTCAATGCATAGGAGACTTCCCCAAACTCCCAAACAAACCTATTCAATTAGGCAGAGACAGCAGTGGCTGGAGCACTGCTTGTTTCTGGTCACCATGTCCTCAAGGACAAAAAAAGAATTGGACCCAGGATATCCTCATCCTTCAATTCTTTGTTTTTATTCACTGATGAGACATGGGAAGATTGAACTCCCAAGGCTTCCTGCTGTCCTCAATCCCCATTTTGTTTCTCAGGATGCAGGAAGGTCTCCTGGGGTGGCAAGATCAGGGAGACACATCACTCTCCATCGATTGTGCTTCTCATGCTCTTTCCTAGATCCCTGCTGCTGGAGGTGGGACAGCAGATGAGCCAGGCCATTATTCCTACCAAGTCTCCATTTCCATCCTGGGCCTTTCTCAGCAGGCTAATAAGGACACACCCTGCTTTTGGAGCTCTATGGAGTGACCCATGTCAGGATCTAGAGAAGTGGAGAGGAGCCTGTTATGTGACCTCAGCAAGACTGGCATCCTGACCAAGTTATTATTTTTAATGCAGTGTAAAATATGTCACTGGACTCAGTGGTTTGAAATAACACTAACAACAGCCTTAGGATTTGATACAAGCTGTCCAAATTCTACATTCACTGTAGACATACTACACACATTACATAAAATAACACTATTACTTTACAGCAGCATGAATACCAGCTTTTACTCACACACAGGTCCTACTGCCTGGTCTGAGACATCCCTCCATCACCACCTCTTTCCTTCACACTGCCCCAGCTGCCTGCAAGCCCTGTCCAGCCAGATGCAGTGACACAGACCAGCAGGATGTGGCCCTTCCCAAGCCAAGCTCAGTGCTTGGCCCTAGCTGGTGCTTCTGCATGTTCCTGCTCTGTCTCCTGCTTTGAGCACAGGATCTGGGCAGGTTTGGTGATCCAGGCAGGCTTGGTGCAAACAGGGATGCTGCTTGGTGGCTGAGCACTCAATTTCCCAGTGGACTATGAGACAACAGGAGATGCTTCCTGTGGCCGCTCACAGGTGCTGGCCCGGTGACACAAAAACATTCAGCAAGGGAAAAAATCAGGCTGACACTGCAGCTGGTAAGCTACCAGCCCAGGCAGGTCTGGGCAAACAACACAGTGCTCATGGCCAGGTGGGCGGCTCCACGGCTCCTCCTCAGCGTGGAGGCACAGGAGAAGGGAACCCCATGACGGGATCTCACAGCTCAGCATCCTCTGCCGAGGCCAGGGCCACAGACCTGCCGCTAAAGCGTGGGCAAGTAAACGGCTCCAGGTGGGTGGGCACCCAGGGAACAGAAGGCAGGTGCTCTGTCCGTGACTCACGTACAGCCCAGCACTGCCCAACCCTCCACGTCCTCTGCTGTCCCTGCTTGCAAGCTATCAGCCCTATGGGGAAAGCTCTTTTGGAGCACTGTCCGATGGGTTTGTTGGAGCAGGAATGATTCACATACTAACCCAGCTGACAGAGCTGGGGAATATCAGATTTCCCAAGGCACCAAAAACACGGTGGACACCTCACAGAGCCAACACAGCCAGGAGACAGCAGGGCACTGTGAGCCAAGACCAGCACCGTGCAGCTGCCTGCCTGGGCAGGGGACGTAGAAAGCAGGGAGGAAAGCCCCTGCCTGAACTCCCATCAGTTCAGTTCACCATCAAAGACCAAAGAACTGCTGAGGACAAAGGCAAAGCAGCATCGACATCTTGTTCCTCCTATGTCTGTGCCTGCTGGCAGGAATCGGTGCTCCCCTACCAGACAGGAGCCATCCCTGTCAGGGCAGCCAGTGCGCTCTCTGTGCAAGCAGCAAAGCTCAGCAACAAGGCTAAAAACATAAATGATAAAAATAAATGAAGAAGTGGGGCTTGAAAGGTGCCGCAGGGTTACAGCTCAGCCAGGAAGCGTCCTGCTCCTCCCAGCAGCCCGGGAAGAGAGGCCAGCCTTCCCTAAACGCAGCCGGTGCTTCCCGGCATGCTCAGTGCCTGCTTCCTGGCTGCCTAACGAGGCTTTAAAGTGTAAATAGCGGCATTGTTTCGCAGGGCTGCCTCGATGGGGTGTGGGAGCCCTGATAGCGGGAAGAAATACATCTTCCCAGGCCAGTCCCGCTGGCATAGCTGGCAGGAGGGTGCTATCTGGGGCTGGGTGCAGGGCAGCATCTCAAATAATTCACGTGGTTTTGCCCGGTGATGGTGCCTGGTGTCCGGGAAGTTGGCAGGGCTGGAAGGCAAACACACAGAAGTATTCAGAGTGACTGGGACAAGCAGAGGCACACGGAGCAGTCCATGGTTTGTCCCCACAAGCCTGCCTTCACCTTTTCTTTCTCTTTTTCTTCGGAGTAGAGGGGATGGAGAGAGGCCAGTTGCAAATCCCGATACTGTTGTTAAGCCCACAAGAACTCAGGTGGAGCCCACCAATATATGGCCTGAGACATTATCAGTGACAACAGCGACAACAGTGACATTATCAATATCAACTTGCAGAAACCCCGCTTGCTTTAAAAATGCAGAACTGATGAAGCTGAAGCCCCCACAAGGCTGGGCTCTCCCGGGAAGCGGAAGTACCACTTTTGGAGGAGACCATGTGCCACGGACTCAGCGGCATCCAGAGCCTGACCCCAGCCAGGACACCGCCTGGCCCTGACCTGTCTGAAGGCAAAACCCACATCACTGCCTGCCCTGCTGCGTGCAGGGATTACCCTCTCACTTTTCCCAAGCTGCACACGTGAGCTGTCCACAGAGCTTATCTAGACCACAAGCTGCCTCCCTACCCGCACCATACCACATGGCTGTGCATGGAGTCCCAGCTCCAGGTCACATCCTGCAATATTACTGCAAAAGTCCCCCACAGCAGGACACAAAGCATCTGAACCCAAGGGTGCTCTTCTCTGCAGATCGGGTCACAAATTTAGGGGGACAGCCAGAGAAGGGATAGTTATTACAGCTAATTATTAAAAAGTGACAATCTTGATAGAGGCTGAAAAGCAGTGCTATCTGAAAGCACCAGGTGAGGAGAACCTGGCCAGGATGTGGATTTGCAGGTCAGGGCTCAGTGTAGTCCCACAGCCCCACCTCTGCCAAGGACAGACATCCTGCGGAGCTGGACATTCAGCTGGAGTCCCAGGGAACTGCACTGCCCTGCAGTACCTAGGGACAGCAAGAGTCTCCCCTTTTCCATTCTGGTCCTCAGATGATTCAGACATGTAGACAGGGAATTCTCCAAGAGGGAAAAAGGGAGAAAAGCACACCCTGCCAATTGCCAAACAGCCAGAAAATTGAATCACGTCCAAGGCTGCAAGCCCCAGATGCAATCCCACAGATAACCCAGTTTCAGCTCCACTACTATCAACTTACCACGAGGCAGTCATTTCCTGCAACTCTCAGGGAAATATCCCACTGTCCCTAATTACTCCTTTTAGTTCACTGTCTCAAAGACAATCCATAATCAAATGCTGCCGGTTTCAGCCTCAGGAATGCACCTTTCACATTTTCAGACACTCTCCCTCTCTCCCAGACCCCTTCACCCTGGGGCTCTGCCACCCTGCAGCAACCAGGCTCACATCCCTCCGGCAGCACTCAGCGGTGCAGCACCGGCAAACAAACGATGTCGTGTAGGAACCATGGGGCTGGAAAAAAACCCTTGTCAGCCTACCTAGAATAAAAGCCTGACAAACTAGGATTTTCATCATCAAAGATTTTCTAGGCTCTGCGGCAAAACAGAAAAATTCAGTCATAGCTAACCATGTCGATGGCCCTGCAGAACATGAAGCCAACATCCCTGCTCACGGCTGCTTGCCTGCCATGCACATGGTGGAGCAAAACTACACAGCTCTGCGTGGTATTGTGGTGTTGCTGCTCAAGGCAGCCCTCCACAGGGACAAGATCTGCCCGGGAGAGCTGAAGCCAAGAGCCACAGTGCAGGGAAGTGGCGGCAAGAGGCTGAAGTCTGTCCTTACGCTGACAGAGGGGGATGCACAGCGATCCCCCAGGCCGACAGGACCCCCAGTGCCGCTGCCTCGGAGCGCAGGAGGCTGTCAGCCCCCACGTGGCGCATGGAGATTTGCGATCCCGGGATGCAACGCTCCCCCTCGCTCCCTGCCGCTGCCAGCGGCGCCGAGAGCTGCACGCTGGGACGCGTAGTCTCCGGAGACGGCAGCCCCGCCGCCGCCGGCCGCCTTGCTCCATGTTGCCTCCTAGGTGGAGCCCCGCAGCCCTGGCAGCCGGCCAGACGCCCGCTCCGGAGGGGGCAAAAGAGCTGGATAACTCCCGCCGCGAGGATCCAGCTGGCCTCGCTGGGACAGCATGTGCCCGGGGGCAAACCATGGCGCTGGCTGCAGCGCCTGCCACAAGGTCCGGACCACTCACAGATGCCCATGGAGAGGAGGGACAGCGCGAGCATGGTGGGAACCGACTCAGAGCAGCTTACAAAGCACCTCCATGGCTTCTTCGAGCTGCCAGGGCAAGCCTCTGCCCTTCTGCTCAGGCAGAACTTTTCTCAGTACTCAGTTAAGAGGCGACATGGGAGCAGCTGAACGAGGGACAGGCACGCTGCCGGCAGCACTGGGGACAGAGCAAAGGCAGTGGTTGCTGGACTCACACCGTTGCACTGGCAGCGTGTGCTGCCACAGGTGTCAGGCTTTTGGACAACCAGTGCAGGACAGGGCCAAAACCCCAGGAAGCAAAAGGACAGGGTATGGTCATGCACACCTGCCTGGTGCTCCTGAAGGCATGAGGAACCCAGCCCCAGGGAAATCCTCTTACCCCAGCACCCCTGTTTACAACTCCACCTGAAACAACAGCAACCCACAGGGCAGCAAACCTCACTGCGGCAAGCGTCACGACCCACAAACACACACACACAACACACAGAGCAAACAACAGCAGGAGCACTCTGTCCCCACATCACTCAGAGGATGAGAGGTATCCAAGGGAGAGGGCCAGGAGAAGTGCTATCCTGCTCTGCCACCACACAGGACTTTAGGTTTGTATTGTTAATGCAGACATCAAGCTCATGCCAGGGCAGAGCTGCAAACACGTGAAAGAGGGCACACTGAGAGAGACCACTCGGACAAGCACTGCTGCCACCCTGCCAGCCACGGGACAAGGAAGAAGTCCTGGGTCTGGACTGGTCCATGTCATCCTCTGCTCCCACGTCCTGAGGGGCTGGGCAAGCTCAGGGCCACTAGCTGTCATTGCTCTCTGAAAAGAAGTTGAAAGAGGCTCCAGCTCCGCAGCCTGGGGCACCTTTGCTTCAAGTGACCTTCTGTGGCTTTTCATTGCCCTTTTCCTATTTAACATAGATTGTGACCTGCTCCTTGTGAGGGGAAGATGACAGCAAAACCTTTGTGTCACCAAACCTTCCAGCACCAGCCTGTCCCTGATGGATCATAAGTTTTCTTCTTTGAAGCAACACAACTTACGCGTCATTTTGCTCGGCACTTCTCAGTCTTTAAGGGGTGCTCAAATCATAAACCTGGGATTTCTACAGCATCAGGAGTGGGAAGACCATGTTCAGTTCTACTTCAGTGAAAACCATAATTCCCCCACAATGAGAAGACTCCAAAACCTAAAGCTCTAAAGGAACAAGGGCACCGATATTTACCCGTACTTGCAATAGAAGCAGTTAAGAGCTGATACCTGACCAGCACTGGAGGAGTCGCTACAAAACTGCTCAGAGAAGGTGCTACAGAAAGCATATGGAGAACAACTGGGAAGACCCTGGGATGGGGTGTTTGCTCTCACACCTGCCTGGCCCAGACTCGAGCAGGCTCAGACCCTCCTGGTGAGAAGAAAGCAGGTGAGGTTTTGCAGTGTGGGATAAGTGCACACTGTGTGCCCCCAGAAGGTGACTCCCTGTTAGACCCCACAGCCTTGGAATCCTTTGCTCACACCTCACCCTGGGAGTGGCTGACACCTCTGGTTTTGGCTCCTGCTGCAGCACTGGCTTTGGCTAGGGATGGCAGCTGCTCAGCAGGTTCCTGCCATGGTGCCTGGCTTCTGCCAGCTAAGGCTGCAGTGATGGGATTGGGGGCTGCCCAAGCCAAGGGAGCCCCAGTAGTGCTCATCACCCATCCCGAGTGGGTGGGCTGGCAGGGACTGCTAGGCCAGCCACTCGAGATCAGGGCAGCCTACCACAGCAGGCTCTGCCAAAGGGGATCCAGGAAAACACTCTCCTAACTAAGACACCCCTCCGCAGCTCCGGCATGCACGCTGACTCCTTAACTGGAGCTGCTGAGTCTTCCGGACTCTCGAGGATGCTGCGCTTACTGTCAGTTTGGTCCCCACTTCTGGCTGGTCCAGGTCAAGCCGGTGCTTTGTCTGCCAGGCAGGATGAGCCCCCTGTGCCTGTGGCCCCCTGAGCCTGGATACCCAGCAAGGCAGCTTCTTAGAGAAGATGCATGGCCCTCATGTGTGTGCACCCCTTGGACCTTTTATTCCCTTTGAGGCACCCACGAGAGGCTGGCGGGACCCTTTGAGCTGCGAGCAAGGATGAAGTTGCAGCAAGCAGTGCGGTGCGGCAGGTGAGCAGCACCCAAAGCCAGGCACTGGCCCCGTAAACCCCGTGACAGTGCACGCAGGGGGACCGGGAGGGCGTGGGGCAGCTGTCAAGGGGCTTCGGCAGGGGAAGGAACCCGGAGAAGAACAAAGGGAGCTGCGGGCTGGAATGGAGCAGGGCACAGCAGGGCACGGGGGCTACTGGCAGCACCCCACAAGGCTGGGGCTGCCGCTCCAAAACCCAGTACGTGGTGGAAAGAAAGGGAAACCAGGGGAGGAGGGGGGACCACAGCCGAGGAGGGGGAGGACAGACATGGGAGCTGGAGGGAAGGGAACGAGCTGAGGGGCCAAGGATGCATCGAGCAGCTGGGGAGGGATGAGGGACAGGAGAACTGGGTAAGGATGGAGAGGGGAGCCGAGGAGAGAGAGGGGAGCTGGGCGCTCCCCCCGCACCGGCTCCCCCGCCCCGCGCCGCCCGGGGGCCCACGGGCCAGGGGTGACGCCCAAAAGGGGGTCCCCGGAGAGCTGTTCCCCCCCGCCCGGCGCCCGTACAGGCACTCCCCGGGATGCGGATACGGGAGCCGCGTCCCGCTGAGGAGCTCGGCACCAGCCGGGGCAAGGATTCTTTCCCTACTGCAGAAGTTGAATAAACATAGACCTTATCCCTAACCTTGTTTTTCGGGGTGTCTGAAGTTTTTTCAGGATTTTTTTTTCTTTTTGAAACTTGTTTCCCTTTCCCCCAGTTTCGGACGAGAAAAGAAAAATACAACCGGTTTGTTTGGGAGGGGGCATGAAAAATAAAATGTGCCAGTCTGCAATTGCCATCAGACCCCCAGGCTCTCCTTGCCTTGATAAAACTGCAACCTCTTCCAGTTCGGAGATTTTACAAAAATTTTCATTATGAAAATTTCCGTTATAAAAAAAAACAACACATTTTTCCCATTCCCCTTCTGCTCCACATCTGCCCCTTGCAGCTTCTGCTCCTGCCCTGACAAGTCAGACTGGCACAGACCTCTGCTGCCAAACCAGCCGGCAAGCCCATGGGCAGCAGGGACATGAGCCGGGACTTCAGAGCCCATCCTGGGTCTCCCCCCAAGCCCCAACAGCCCCTGGCTCCGGGCAGTAGAGCAGGCTCAGCACTCACTCACACACACACACACTGGTACATCTCGCCCTACACACGTGGGCTGGTGTTCATGCCGATGGGCTCGCATGCACTTGCACGCCTTCCCAAATGCCTCCCGGCACAGCCCCGGCTGGGTGTGCACCCATGCCTGGGGTATGCACACCCTCCCACATCCCCTTCCTTGCAGGGCCAGGCCTGCACCTCATCCCCTCCCCAAGCCTTGGGGTAATGCAGGTACAACCAGTTGGGTCCTGCCAAGCACACTTGCTCCCTCCACCCTCCACTCAACAGAGCAGACATGGCGGGTGCAAAACCTCATCCATGAGGTTTTGGGGGTGTCCTCCCCTCTGTGCTTGTGCACCCCCAAAGCCCTGCACCTGAGGACTGGGGGCAGCCCCCTGCTCCCCAGTCATGTTGCTGTTTGGGAGCAGCACTGAAGAGGGACAGGCAGCATCCCCTCACTCCTGTCCCCCACATTCATCGGCTGTGTGAGGCTCCAACCCTGTCCTGATCGACATCACACCATCATGACTTCCCCTTCCTCTTGCAGGCTACCCTGCAGTATCACTTTCCACAGGCACATGGCTAAATAGACCAAAACTCTTTGCAAACCCCAGATTTACAGAGAGTAAAACTTACTGTAAACCTAAAAACCTCTGTGACACCGTACTCTGTGAAAGGCACATGCAGCTGGAGGTACCCATGCTGTTAATGCCTTGATAACGGCACAGGGATGTCGTGAGTGCCCCAGCATGCTGCCCCTTCACTGCCTGTCATCCTGCCACCCCAAATCTTGTGGCACTGGGTGAGATGGGGCTGCAGCACGCTGACCCCCAGCGCCATTAGGCCAAAAAAAGCAGTAGCTGCAATGCTGGTGTCTTGGTCCTCCTGGCCAAGACAGGCCATCAAAAACAGTCCACCTGCACCCCATTCCCACTTCAAGGCACAAAAGACACACCAGGTACAACCACCCACCAGCACTTAACACCACGCTGCCATTGCAAAATACTGCAAAACAGTGAAAAAAGGGGCATTTTGTCCTGGCACCAGTGCCATAGCCAGGGGATCTGAGAGCAGCCCCCATTGATCCGCTGGCCCCACAGCCTGGACCAGTGCATCCACAGCAAACATGCCTGGAGCAATTTATCCCGGGGCTCAGCAGCCCTCTGGGACTGCTCACGTGTCCCTGCTCAGCTCTGACGACAGCGCTGGACTGATCCACGTGGCTGCAGCAGCCCCAGCTGTTTATGGTTATAGCCGAGTTAATAATTAAATAGATGCTGGATGGAGAGCAGAAGGGCTGGGATGCAGCTGGGAAGTGTGTGTGGCGCCCCATCCTCACGATGTGCTCATGGCCACACTGTGAGGCGAGCCAGTTTTTGTGGTAGGGCACTGCATGCCCCAGATTACAGCCTCCACTCTGCCCCTAGCAAGGGCCTGGTCTCCCCAAAGTCCAGCCCTGATTCAGCACCTGGTACAGGTCTCAGCCCAGGGAACTGGCAGCAACTCGGGAGCGGGAGTGAGCACAGGGATACATCCCAGGCAAATGGATGGGAAGAGCCCGGTGGGAACCAGGGCAGCCAGGGGATGCCCAGGTCTCTCTGATCCCTGTGGCCATTACTTGGTGTGCCTACAGAGTGTTTGTGAGGGATCCCAGGCAAGCAGGGCAGGAGGCAGGGCATGCTCACACTGACACCCGGCTGGGGCCCTGGCAAGCACAGGTGTAGAGCAGGGATGTGGACACATGCTTACATAAAAAATAATAATAAAAATCTGCTAGCTGTGCAAACAGCACAGCCTGCACCGGGAGACGGACTGGCCTGGCACTTCCAAACCTCATGGACTCGTCCAAATAGCAGCCAGACCTGGGCACCATCACACGCAGATGCAGCCTGCAGCAGTGCAGCACAGCATGCATCCTGGAGCCCCCCCTTTACAGAAAACAAGAGCCAACTCCTCAAATCCTACCACCTTTCTAACAGAAATATGCTTTGTTTCCCTGTTTCTCAAGGAGGGGCTTCTCCCTAAAGCTATGCATGACCAGATAAAAAGGGAGTTCTGGGGCAGGAGGGGCCCCCGTTTTTGGCTGGAGAAGCCACAGCTCCATCTCTCCAGAGGAGGTTTGGGGGAGGCTGGAAACTACACGGTGAGTCATGCCAGGCAGGCAGCAGAACCTGGGGGCTCCTGGGATTAACCCTTCAAAACCAGAACAAATTCCAGACACCCAGAGGCAGAAATGAAGCCCAGGGGCTGGGGAAAAGCTGCCAGGGCAGGGTGGGAAGTTACAGGGTCACATCTTGAGCATCCTGCATGGGACAGAGAAACCAATCTGGGTATGTGAGCATTGGACAAGCAGCAACCAAGTGCATGCACTGGTGCCCATTCCCTCCAAAACAAGAGGAGGTGGAGAAAGGTTACAGTGGGGTGCAGAACCCCAGAGTGCATGAGATTCGTATGGGGCATCCACCCTCACATAACACCTTGTGCTGGTGTGGTGGGTCAGCCTCATCACCTATGGGCTGCCCCACAGGCTAAAAGGGGAAGGTGCAGTCCGCAAGCAAGCTTTGGCATGTCCTGCTAGAAAGGGGTTTCCCCATGGCACCAGCACCAGAGAAATGCCCCACTGTGTTCCTGTGCTGTCCCTGAGACATCGCAGTGCACGTCCTGCAAGAACTCAGCACGGCCACCCACTGCAGTGAGCCCAACTTCCTCTGCAAAAGCCCGGGACCAGCCTGCCAGAGCTGCAGGGTTTTAAGGCTCCTCCAGAGCCTCCAGGTGGATTCTCTCATGTTACAAGAATGGTTCGTTTTACAGCCCCTTTCCTGGCCTGGGAACCCATGGCAGGGAGGGGGTGACATGCAGCATGGCTGCACAGACCCAGCATCCTGCGCTTGCCCTCTGTCCCCCAAGAAGACCATCTACCCTCCAAGGGACACTGCTGCTTCAAAGACAAGCCAAAGCAGAATCCTCAACACCCAGCCCTGCAGCTCCAGGAACTCAGCCCTGGTGGGCGAGCACCCTGGCCCCTGGCCCACTGTTCGCCTTCCATTCCCTGCACTCTTTTCTCCCAAGCCACAGAGGACCCTTGGCATCCATAAGAGACTTACATAGCCAGGAGCTGCCACCCATCAAACCCCCACCCACTAAGGCTGCCAGCCCTCCTGGTACCCACATGTCACTGTGCACTCCCACGCTGGAAGCTCCCCTGGGAGAAGATAAGGGACGTCTTACAGGGCCATGGCTGTACATGGTTGACTTGAAGCAGGTAACTCTCCACCAGCTGAGCCCACCCCCTGCCTCCCCCCACCACGGTGCTGTGAACACTCTGAAGCAGCTCTCCGAATATAGCAGCATCAAATAGCTCCATCAATAATGCATTGCTTCTGCTTCCTCTCACTGCCGTGTTTTCGTTGCTAACATGCGTGTCCTTCCTGTTAGTGGCTGCCTCCTCCCCACCAGCTAGGCCAAGCAGGGACACAGCCACGGTGGGATGGTGATGGCAGCTCCCATAGCTCCAGGTCCAAGTCCTGTAGGGATTGACACAGAGCCCCATCTACTCCACTCAGGGGCAGCCTGGGGTTCTGGGGGGGAACCCTGCCACTGTCCAAGCCTCCTGCTGCGCACGCGCTGGCAGCAGGCAGGGCGACTCGGCATGCGGTGGCTGCCCAAAGGATTTGGCAGGGGCACCAAGCTGGGAGGAGCATAATGACATCTCCCCAGCCTCAGCAGGGAAATGCCCCTCCGCAAGGACTCTTGGCAGCCTGGCACTCCCCATACCCAGGCGGCACCTCCATTCCCAATTCCATGCAACACCGCACCACATCAGGCTCCTCCAGTAGCTCTGCGTTGCCATCCCCGGCAGGGAGAGAGCTCCCCTGCCATGCCCCTGCCTGCCCTTGCCCGCAGCTGCCCCAGGCTCACCCCGGGCCCACCCCGGGCCAGTTGGAGCAGGCAGGTCGGGGTGCCTGGACCTGCCCCATGCCCAGCAGAGTTGCGTGCCTGCGATGCCACGAGCTGCCATGGGCTCCCAGTGGGGAGGCAGGAGCTGGGGTCGGCAAAAGTTGGCATGCACCACCCTGCAGCTACTCACAGCAGGCAGGGGCAACCCCTGCCCTGGAAGGAAGACCCCCAGGCTGCACAAGACTCTGGTCTCACACGAGGAGAAGGCACGTAGCAGAGCAGAGGTTTGCACCAACACTGGCTGCTGCAGAATGGTCTAGCATCCCAACACCACCAACATCCCAGCCTGGCTTGGGCTGCAAGCACAATGTCCAGCCACCTGGGCTGGAATGCAGAAACCTGGCTGCATACACAACACCTGTCCCTTGGTGTGTAGTAGAGGGCCTGAAGCTGCTGCTCCTGCAGGAAGCAAGGCCCTCCCACCCCCCGCTTTCCACCCTCTCACCATGGGGCCATCCTGGGGCACAGGCACTGTCACCTTGGTGCAGGGTAATCTCTGCTACCTGACTGTGGGTTCCACAAAGCCGGGGCAAAGAGAGACCCTGCAAAAGGAGCTACATCCCACAGGGCCCCCCAAAGGAAGCAGCAGCAGAGGGGTGCGAGCAGGGTGTTATCGGTCGCCCTGCGGGCAGGGCGGGTCAGGGCTGGACAGGGGCCAGCGCCTGCCACAGCGGAGATTACGCCCCGGGTTTAACGTTCATCCCAATCCATGACCTGACCAGGAGACAAGGGGGTGAGCTGCACTGGGAGGCTGTTCTGTCAGCTTTGGAGACTCCTGAGCCCCACCAGTACCGCTACTCTAAAGGGGCATCCAACACTGGTGTACAGCCCTTCTCCCGCACCCCCATGAGCATGCAGCAGTGAACCCCTCAAAAACCTGCCAGCATAACCCCTGCTGCAGCCACCCCAACCCTGCCCAACAGAGACCCTGGGAGAGAGGCAGACTGCTGCCACTGTCCCTGCTCCAGGTGGGGCCCAGCAGCCCCCTGGCAGCCCTGCCTGCTCCCCAGCACCCTTCCCCCGGCACCGGCAGGAAACCACAGCTGCAGCCTGCGGGCAGCTGATAACGGTCACCCAGCCCCATCCTGCCTGCACCCCACCACCCGGAGAGCTGTCCCCACACCCACTGCTCCCCAGGCCCAGGGGTGCACCCACACCGTGCACAACGGCAGCCCTGGGCCATGAGCTGGGGGCTCTCACTGACAGTGCAGCTCGTGCCCCAGGACACACCCATGTGCATGGGCACCATGCTCCTAAGTGTCGCAGCACGCTCCTGGCACACCATGCAGACCCGTGCCTCGTGTGTTCTAGCAACATGGACATGGCGGGAGAATCCCAGAATAGAGTGGGGGAGGAGCGGTGGCATGAAATAGAGTGATCTGACACAAAAGGGATGGGCAGGGGACACTCGAAGCTGCTTTGGCTCCTGCCCTGCCTGGGGGCACACAGCCACCTGGCCAGTGCATTCCTGGCCACAAGCTCTCCTGGGTTGAAAGGGTACCCCCCTGCCCCGGAGGTCCCATCCCCCAGGGGCACCCTCTAACTCCCCAGGGAGCAGCTTTCACAACAGTACAAGCCAGTAAAAACATTACTGGAAAAAACTTGGGGCCCAGTGCAAATACACAGTGCTGAACCGGTTGGCACTGGTGTGGCACTAACCCATCCAGGACACTCCAGGCAAATCCTGGGTGAGCTCACACTGGCCCCAAGGAGTGCTGTGATGGTGCCTCACACCAACTACAGGACCCCTGAAGAATCACCTCGCTGAGCACCAGACAGCCACGAACCCATCCTGACTTTGCCACAGTGTGCCAGAAGTGGGCAGGCAATGCAGCACACGTGGTATCTACTGTCATGGCACTTTGCTGCTGAGGAGGACAGGGCAAGTAACATGTTTCATCCAAACATCACCGTTAACATGAAGAAAGTCTGGACTAGAGCACACTGATAGGAATGATGAGGCATCGGAACCCCTACTGCTCGCCTCCTCCCCAACAGGCCCAGGGGCACCCCAAGATGCCAGGCACCCCCGGGGGTGATTGGGAGCCAGAGCCCACACAGGTCAGGGCTGCCTGGCCCCCCCCGCCGTGGCACTCAGCCCGCTCACCGCCATCCCTTTCCCAGCGCATCTGTCGCAGAAGGCATGTGGCACAGCTCGGCCTCGTGACAGTGGGGGATGCACGGCGCCAGCTCGGCAGAAGGGAGGGATACGGCAATGGGCCGTGCCCTAGCTGGGCATGTCCATCCCGGGACCCAAAGCTTGGGAAGCTCTCCCTCCTGCCAGAGGGGTGCACAGGCTGGTTCTCTGCAAGGTGTCTCAGTGTAGGTGCTGACCTTGGGAAAGTTGCTTCCCTGCCATGAAGCTGGAGCCAGCCCTGCAGGGAGGGAGAACAGCTTCACTCTGTTTTGCTCCCCTCCTCCCCCTCTGCACTGACACCATCACTACAGGGGGAAAAATAATGATAATAATAAAAATAATTAAGAAAGAAAATGCAGAGCATGCTGGGAGAGTGCGAGGTGCCCCCAGGGGTCAGAGCCCCGCTGGGGTCTGAATGCCAAGACCTGTCTGCCGGCCCTGCTCCGAGCAGCCCTGGGCACAGCACCACCGACACCAGCACCAGGCAGCTGCTGCCCCAGCCTCTGCCACCTCCACTCTGAGCCCCCTACACTCTTGCTGCTCACCTCTCCACATCTGAGGTGGGGGGCAAAGCCCCCCTCAGCCCTCCACTGGCCCCAGCAGCTCCCCTCCATCGTCAGGCACAAGAGTGCATCAGGTTCCCAGCTGAGCACCCTCCTTGCCCCAAAGCTCTTGCAGAGGAGAAGAAAGGACCAGGGAAACATCTCTGGAGGGGTGTGAGAGGAGCAGCAGTGGGGCAGGATGCACCCCCAGGGATGGCAGGGAGTACATCGTCCCCCTGGGAGGGCACAACTTGGAAGGGGGGCAGCCAAAACTCCCCCGGCAGCAGCTCCCAAGCAGGAAACTCCTCCAAGTTAATGCAGCTCTGAAGAGCAGCCTGGGCAGAGCGGCTCATTAAATGTTTCTGGCTGGCGGGAGGCCAGCGGCAGAGCTTGTTTTTTCTATATTCCGATAAACAGTCCGAGGAGGGGAAGGGGGAGGGGGGCGCAGGCTCTGGATGTGCCACCCAGCCCGGCGGGGGAGCGGGGGAAGAGGCGGGGGGGCACACACATTGCACAGCGCCCTCGCGTCCTCCCTGCCCTGGGGCAGCGGGCAGGGGCGGCGTGGGGGGGAACCCAGAACATGAAGCC
>VZTZ01023305.1:1349552-1376356 GCA_013400955.1 Drymodes brunneopygia
GGTGGCTTGGTGTCCCCTGCGGGACGTGACACCCCGGCCGTGGGTAGTGGGGGCCAGGGGGATGCCGCTCGCGTCATTCCCCCGCGGTCCCTTCATGCCGGCGCCGCCCTGTGCCACCTGCGGCCGCGGGGAGCTGGGGCTGCCGCGGTTTGGGACACCAGCACCCGCCGGTTTCGGGGGCAGGAGCTCTGGGTGCAGAACGTCGCCCGCGCCGGGCCGGGGGAGGTTCCCCGAGCTGTACCGAGAGTTTATCCACGGGAAGCGGGGCTTTATCCCGTAGCAAGAGGCTGCCGCGCCGGGGCAGGTGTGGGGCGCGGCGCTGCCGCTGTCACCGGCCCCGGTGGGGCTGGGCTGGGTGCGAGTGCGCTGCTGTCTGCACGGGGAGCGCGAGGATGCAGCACCCCAGGAAGGGACCTGGCGACCTGCGCTGTGTGTTTGTCGGGGTTTTTTGGGGAAAGACCTAGGCTTCTGCCTCCGCCGGGGTCCTCCTGTGTGGCCGAGGGGCTGCGGAGGGGACCCCCCCCCCATCCTGAGCCCGGGCTGGAGGACGTCGACCCCATCTCGCCCCTCCCCGACGCGAGCAGAGTGGGCTGCGTGTGGGGGAAGAGAGGTGTGTTCCCGCCTGATGTTTTCCGAAAGCAGCAGAGGAATCCACGAGCATCCTCTGGCTGCGCCGCGCTGGCCGGGCGGAGCCCCCCGGCTTCCCAGGCTCACCCCGCGCCCTTGCCGGCAGCTCCGGCGCTGTACGAGCAGCCTTGGCAGCCAGCCGGGGACCATGGCCGCCCTGTGCTCGGGGCGTAGCCGCAGCACGCCGGGCACACGTGTCACCAGCGGCCTGCGGGGGCCTCCCTTGTCCCTTCCCGGGACCAGAGCAGCGAGCGCAGTGTACCCTGCGCCGGGTGGGTGCCGCAAGAGCTAGTGGCCACGCTTAGACTGTGTCCATTGCAAGCAGTTAGCTCTAGTCCCAGGACCCCGCGTGCTCAAAGCCCACTCTGGGGCTGTGGGCATCCTCCCTTCTCCCCGGCAGTGCTGGTTGCTCGGGCACGGCGTGGCCAGAGCCGAAGCCTGTCCTTGAACGTTCCCATGACCCTCTTCCCTGCAGCGCTGCTGTAAAGCAAACACAGGGAGCTGTGAAGGCACGGGGGTTCCTTTCCGCTCCGGGCTAGGAGTGACAGGGGTCTCCGGCAGGGAGGAGAGCGGGCAGGGACGCTGGAGCAGGTTGGGCTGGTTCATACCCCCGCCCCGACGCACACGCGATGCTCAAGCGATGAGGGCTGCAGGAGGTGCCCGTCCCCAGGTGGATCAAAGGGAGTCCTGGGGGAAGACAGCCCAAGCTTGTGATTCACAGCTGTGGGACTCCTTGATGCAAGGCGCTGAGTCAAGGGAGTCGAGGAAGGCATGGGAGATTGCCCTCCCTCGCTCCCGGGCTGCGGGCAGGAGCCACAGGAAGAGGCCATTTGAGTGGGAGCGTTTTACTTCCCTCTCTCCAAATGTCCAGCGCTGATCACAGCTGGAAACCTCTTATTACATGCTTTCTTTGGGGGGAGCCAGCGCTGTGGCCAGATGGGTAGGGCTGTACAGCCCTGGGGTGTCCCCCGGTTCCCTTTGCCATCTGCAGGCAGGGGTCAGATGGTTCCCGCGTCCCTGGGCGGCTGATGCTCCATTCTGCTGGCTCCTCCGGTGGCCCGGGTGCCTCTGCCTGCCGGTCACCGCTGACTCAGGGTTGCACGCCGGGGCTGGGCGTGTGAGCCTGGATGTCCTCCCAGTATCTGCCTGAGGATTGGCTGGGAATCGCAGCCAGGCTGCTAGAGGGCTGCCAGCAGGCTCTGTGCTGTGCTCTGACCGGCCTCCAGCACCGGCGAGGGAGGGGACTGGAGATGCTGAGCAGTAAAACTGCTCCATAGCCTGATCTGCATGGTGGGTTGGAGTGGTGTCCTGGTGTCACTGCTAGGCTCCACTTCCAGGTAGAGAGCCCTAGGAGAGGCTGGTCTGGGCTGCCAAGCTGCCTGCTGAGCCCAAAACCACTGCAGCCTCCTGGTCTCTAGGGCTGTCATGTCACAGACTGGGGGAATTTGGGATGGGTAGTTTTGGGGCATTGCTGTGGGTGTCCTGGCTTTGATTCCCAGCCTGTTGTTGGGGTGCTTGTGTTCTGGGGTTGCACAGGGTTCCTGACTGTGCTGTGGCTGGAGGTGCCTGCTTTGTCTTATTGGAGCAAGGCTCTGAAGAGCCCCAGGGACCAGCAGTTTGGGCATGTGGCTTTGGTGCTGTCATATTTTAGAAACACCTATTTAGTGAAATCTTGCTGTCTCTCTGGTGCAGTTTACTGCTTGCTGGAAGAAGATTTCAAAGTATTTGCAGGTTCTCTCTAGAGACAAGGTACATTTTGCTGTGCACAGGCACAGGCTCACACAAGCTGTGGTACCTACATAAAACACAGGTGAGCTGCATCAGGTGTGCATCCCCCAAGGTTCAGCTGTATTCTCACGGTGCTGATGCTACTCCAAGGGCAGGAAGATGGGTTGCAGCCTGCTCCCGGCTGTCTTTGGGAGGGAGGTCTACTCTCCCAGGGCTGTGTCCTTGGTGCCCTTATCTTCCCAGCCTCCATTATCTCTCTGCCTAAGCCCATCTACAAACAAGAATTCGCATCCTGTCTCATGCTGGTGACAAGCCTGCACTGCTGCTCTGCTCTGTATGTTCTGCAGCTCTGCTCAACTGGAGGCTGCAGCCCTGCATCTGGCTTTTCCTGGCCATCCTGCAGCATGGCTGTGTGGCATCCTGGAGTGCAGTGCAAATAGTTTTTTGAAGTTACTCAGAATTACCCAAGCATCCCTGGAGGTGGCTGGGGGACTGGAAAGGATGTGGGGTTGGGAATTTGAAGGAGGAAGAGTAACAAAGCTGGTTTGGTGCTGGGTTGCAAGCACAGATCATGTCCTCTTGTAGCCTGCAGCAGAGGTATTGGGGTAGGGCTCCGGCAGTGGCAGCTGGCTGCACCCCTGTTGCTGACTCCTGCACTTTTGTTATGAATTTCGTAATGGTTTTGGGCTTATCTGAAGCGCCAACAGCCGGAATTGTAGGGGCGCGTGACAGTCCATGAGGTGGTGGGAGCTTGCCTGTCCCCTCCCTGTCCTGCACAACCAGCGTGTGGTGTTGGGCAGAGCCTAGGGCTTTATCCATTCATCTTTCCCAGTCATGCAGCTGCAGAGTGAATCAGGCAGAAATTTTCTGTGTGGAGGCATCCTGGGTAACCGGAAGGGTCTCAGCCTGAAAGCAGCACAGGACTTTGTGCAGTGGACTCTCCTGAATGCAAGGGGGAAGGTCTTCTGTGCTACCTGACCTGCAGCTGTGTCCCACCTGCTTCCCCTGTGTGTACGGGGTGCTGGGGGTGCCCAGCCACTGCTTGCAGTGCAGGCTGTCAAGAGCCCATGAGTGCTGTGAGGAAATCAGTGCTGGTAGTGGAGCTGTGCAAAGTGTTTAACAGGCTCCCCATGCTCCTCAACAGTGCTTTTCCCTGGAGGAGGATGACCTGAACTTAACATCGTTGGATGCAGAAACCATCTTAGAAGCTGAAGAGATCCTGGGGACAATGCAGAACTATCTCGACTCCTCTGTGATCTCCATCATTGAGGATCTTTCTCTGAGCGAGGTGGGAGCTCATGCACAGACGCGGGATGTGGCGGCCAGGCTGGCCCTGGCTGTGGCATGGGTGGGGGTGGTGGCAGTGTCCTCCATGTCCAGGTCTTACGGCTTTATTCCATCACCCTCTGAGACTGTCCCTACCCTTGCAGCAGAGCAAGGCCTGCCTGGATGCGCAGAACGAGCTGTCCCTGCTGACTGCCATCACAGAGATCCTGGACAGCACAGATGACGAGACCCTGTCCCCCTTTGACACCATCATGGATGCAGAGCTGCTGACCTCACCTCGTGAGCAGGAGAATCCCTCTGTGAGTTGGGGGGGGAGATGCAGCCTGACCCCAGAGCCCATGGGAAGATGCTCAGGCAGGGCTCTACTAGGTCCTAGCATGAGGGTGCCCTGAAGTAGTAGGGCCCTGGTCCCCAGTACCCTGAGATGTACTCTCATGATGGTCCCAATGTGAGAGAGGTGCTCTGGAGGGCCATGCCTTTGCCTTGGGTCTTTATGTAGAGTCAGAGATGTGCCAGAGGCTTTGGGGAGCAGCACAACCCAATGGGAGCTGTGTACGTTATGGGTGAAACAGGACTGTTTGCTCTTGGGCTGTTGGGTGAAGTTTGTGGGCACTGTGGGGCCGGGGGTGGCCTGTCCCCTCCAGCAGCATAGACCTGCCACTGTCTCATCTTCTGTCCATCTTTCCAGTTTCAGAAGTTTCTCACCTTATCCCGCCCATTGCTGGAGTGTGAGAGCCCTACCCTGGAACAGCCTAAGGCTCTCAGGCCTCTCAGCAGCAGCAGCAGTGTCTCTGTGGTTGGGAAGGTGAGCAGCTGAGCAGGGGAAGCTGAAGCAGCAGTGTTGGGGTGGTTCTGGGATAACTGTCCCTGCTGCAGCCCCCAGCCCCAGCCTTCCCTCCTGGCACAGGCATCCTTTCCCAGAAGCGATGCTTTTGCAAGGCACCAGTGGCAGTGGGAGCAGGGTCTGCCTCAGGTGGTGGGCGCCAGGGACTGGGGATTCTCCCTGTAGGAGTGTCGGGTTTCCAGCTCTGTTGTGTCTTACTGGGCAGATCAAATGTGTCCCACCTTTTTGTTTGCCATAGGGCTTTGCTGCAGAGTTGCAGCAGACCCAGTTGGCTGTCCTGGGGGAGTGCTGGTAAAAGCCTAGGAACTGATGTTTGCTGTGGTCCCCCTTCCCAGACTGACACAGACCTGGCCTGGGACCGTGCTGCTCATGGCCTCGAGGATCCCATGCTGCCAAAGAAGCAAGCCTGCAGTACCCCGAGGGGGGAGCGGAAGGTGGGCTGGCACCGAGCCCGAGAGCAACCCCTGCCACAGCGCAGTGATGGGGAGGAAGAAGAGGAGGAGAATGCATTGAGCCTGGAGCTAGACAGCAGTGTGGAGGCTGTGGATTTCTGTGTGAGTGAGGCTGGGGCAGTGCTGGAGGAGCATGAAGACCCCTGCATCATCAACACAAGTGATGTATCCCTGAGTGAGCTGGTGAAGTCTATGCACCCCTACTGCCTGCCCACCTTCACTGTGTGCCTGGACCCTGACACTGAGCCTGTGGCCAAGGAGCTTCTGAGCAGTCCTGTCTTGCTGGAAATTGTGCCTGGAGAGGGAGAGAGTGTGGAGATTCCTGTGGTTTTGCAGCCTCTGACTCCCAGCTCCACTGACCTGGAGCCCCAGCTCCGCAGAGCAGAGGAGAGTTCCAGGGAGTCAATCCCAGAAGATCGAGGAGAGCTGCCAGGAGATCCAACCCAGGAAAATGGGGTGGAAGATGAGGAGGAGGAAAAACTGCCTGGGAAGGAGCCTTCATGTACTACCCCAGAGGGCACCTCCCCACAGGAGACAGCAGCACCTGGAGCCTCAGGTCCCAACAGCAGCTCCTGGCACAGCACAGAGGCCCCAGCGGGTGGAAAACGTGAGTGCACTGAGAAGGGACGGGGCCGTGAGAGAGCAAGGAAGAGTCGGAAAAAGAAAGCAGAGGAGGACCAAAGCAAGCAGGCCAGGCCTGGCAGGGACTGTGTAGGCCACCGGCTCCGTTCCACTGGCTCTGGACAACCCCATGTCCAGCCAGCCATCAGCCGGCAGCGGGCAGAGTGTCCCTCTGTTCAGGTCTCAGACTTCCTGGCTCAGCAGCTGGAACGAGCCCGGAAGGAGGGGCAGATGGAGCTGCATGCTGAGCGGGCACCACAGCCCTGGGGCAGACCTCGGAGCACAGCAGGGGCCTTCCTGCCCAAGAAAGTGAAGCAGGAGCTGCAGAAGGAGCCAGCACCTGAAACCGTGAATGTGGCCCTGGAGAAGAACAAGACTCTGGTGCCCCTGGAGAAGACTGCACCAAGCGTGGAGGGGCAGCCAGCAGCTGCACGTCTCAGTCTGACAGACCAGGCTGAGGGCCAGGGAGATTCACAGCCATCTGCTGAACAGAGCAGTGGGGTCTCGGAGGCTGCCTCTCAGCCCTCAGTGCAAGGTGTTGGGCTGGAGCCTCCCCAGAGCCTGCCAGCAGCAGAGCCGAGTGAGGGCCTGCCCAAGGAAGCCAAACCCAAGGCCCTGAGCCTGAGGGAGTACCGCATCCGCATGCTGCACCGTCAGCCCAGCACAGGTGGTAGCCAGGAAGACAAGAAACAAGTGGCCAGCAAGTGGCCCAGTGTCCCCGAGCCTCCAACAGAGCTGGCGGAGATCCCCTGCCTGGTGTCACCCATGCACTCCACTACCGAGGCAGACGGTGCTCAGAAGGGACCAGACAAACCCACCAGCCCTGCTGCTGTCCCTCCTCCTGCCAGCAAAGCTCCTGCTGCTCTGACTTCAGCCCCAGCACCTGCCACAGCTCCACCACCAACACCAATGCCTTTTGTCGCACCAAACGTGCCCCCAGCTGCTGGGGTGGCCCCCACAGGGATGCCACCAGCCTCTGCTGGTGCTTATGCCCTTTACCCACCAGTGCCTTCCTGGCCCTGCTTCAGCCCGCAGCCCATGAGCTGCCGTGGTTTGCCCCCACCACCCAGTGCCAGCTCCTCCAGTACTTTTCACGTGGTGCCTGGCCCCCCGCCTCCAGCCATGGCCTGGCCCCCTCCACCTGTGCCACCCCCGCCTCCATTTGGCCCCTATGCGCCAGTTGGGTGGGCACCACCATCCTACTGGCCAGGAATCCCCATGCCACCTCCGGTGCCTTCCCTTGCATACAGGGACCCCGGAGCAGCAGTGCAGGCCGCCACCACCTTCCCAGCTGGCAGCCACCCTGGCACAGCCCTTCTGCATGGGCAGCCTCCTGCCACCCCTATGCTCAGCTGCCCAGAGTCACCAGCCTTCCCTGCCCAGTTGCCTGCTGCCCTGGCCAGTGAGATGGGGGCTGCAGGTGGTCCGGCCAGGCCAGCGACTGGCAGGGTGTCGGACCCCAGAAGGCAGGCACGGCTGGCAGGAGAGAGCTCTCTCCCCAAGGCCTCTCTAGCTCCAGCCCCAGCCCAGCCCCTGCCAGCTCCCTCAGCTGCCACTGCCCAGCCCAGCAGGGTCCCTCCTCCTGCAGTTCCAGTCCCACAGGTTGTCCCCACTGAGCCTCTGGAGGAGCCCCAAGCTGCGACTCCCAACCAGCTCCCAAAGGCCCCCCCAGCTGCCATCCGCTGCCCAGCAGAGGTGTCTGCTGCCCCTGTTGGGGAGTCCCCTGGCACCCACGCCATGGAGAAGGCTGTAGGGCCAGGCAAGGAGGCAGTGGAGAAAGCCCTGTTGGAGCCCAAGGCAGCTGCTGGCCAGGAGTTGCCTGGCCAAAAATCCACCTCCCAGGCTGTGGCACCACCACCAAAAGCAGGTCGAGAGAGCAGCCTTCCCACCAAGGCACCCGCTGTGCGCCCATGGAGGCACCAGCCACTCCTCAGCCCAGCCCAACCCAGCGACAGCAACAAGGACATCGTGCAAGCCTTCATCAGCGAGATTGGTGAGTGGGAGGGCTGCAGGACGCTGGGTTGAGTGTCAGCAGCCAGCAAGGCTGCGGTGCTGCTGGCAATCTGGGTGGCAGGACTGGTTCCTGGCACTTCTGGTGGCGAGGGTGGCAAAGCTATGCCTACAGGCTTGCAGTCTCTTCCCAGTCCTCTGCTAGGATGTTGCCTCCTATGGATGGTCTGGGCTGGCTGTCCTGAAATTACTCCCTTCTGGGACTGCAGAGCAGGATGCTCTTGTCCTTGCTGCAGGAGACACAGAGCTGCTGCAGGCTGTCACTGCTTCTCATCCCCAGAGCTTGCCCCACCATCCGGGGAGGCTGATGCAGGGGGAGAATGGGGTTGGGGTGCATCACTGTGGTGCTGGGAGAATTCTAGCTGATCTGACTTGCTGTGCTTTCTCCCTGGCCCAGGGATTGAAGCCACCGACCTGTCCAGCCTGCTGGAGCAGTTTGAGAAGTCTGAAGGTGTGGATCTGGCATGCCATCCCCCGCAGGGCTCCCTCCATGCCATGCTGGCCTCCCTGGGCTGTCCATGCTCCCTGTGTCAGGGTGGTAGTGAGAGGGCTGTGCTGCTGCTGCCTGTGGGCTCGTGTTACCTTGCCTAGGTGTTTTGTCCTGGGGCTGCCTCAATCTCCTTGGGATGTGGAAACACCTGGGGGTCCCCACAGCAACAAAAGGGGTGGTGAAGAGTCTGTGAAGGAAAAAGGATGTGCAGTTCCTATCTTCAGGGTGCTGGGTTTTGGGTGCTGTGAAACCTCTTCTGAGCTATTCCTGGGATGCTTAGTGGCCCCTGTCCTTCAGCCCCAGTTGTTCCAACTCTCACTCTCTCACCTGTTCTCTTTTCAGCCAAGAAGGAGGAAACTCCTGTACAGCCCCCTGAGGAAAGGCAGCTGACGGGGAGCTCTGGGTGAGTATCAAGACCTTGGCAGCTGGTGCCCAGCATGGAGCCCAGCAGTGCAAGACACAAGGCAGCTTTCAGTCCTGGCAGGGTGTGAAGTGTGCTGGGGCTGTGTCCATTGGCCCAGGAGGGACTCAGCTTGTTGCTGGACTGGGATAGAGCTGGCACTGAGGGGAAAAAATTGGGAGAAGCAGTTATGGGCATGACCAGGCTGTGCAAGTTTTATCCTTGCAGCTCTCTTGGATCCTCCGTCCTCGTGAACTGGCCAGTGGGGCAGATTGAGTGAGTGCCCCAGGTGTGGGGAGTGGGGCTGGGCTTTGCCTGTGGTGTTTGACAAAGCTCCTTTCCTGTTCTCAGGCCCGAGACCCAGCAGGATGCACCAACCCAGCAGGACAGGAAGCCCATGGATGGCTTGCAGGCCTCTGAGCTGGCCAATGTGGCAGGTAATGAATACTTGGGGTGAGGGAGGGTAGTCTGACATGTCCTGTCAGGGCTGTTGTGTGTCTGGGGGGATACCTTGGGGAGTGAGGGGGGGGCAGGACATGAAGGAGCTGGTTGGGTGGTAGCAAAGGGCTGCTCTTGTAAACGTTCTGATCCTTTCCCAGGCCTCACGCCCCCAGCAACACCTCCCCACCAGCTCTGGAAGCCTTTGCCTGCTGTCTCACTGCTGCCCAAGACCAAGTCACCTGGGTCCATGCCCCAGGAAGGGTCCCAGAAGGTGACGAAACTGATGAAAGCCAAGCCACTGCTCCCAAACAAGATCCAGGTGAAGAGCATGGTGCCAGCACCTGCTGGCACAGCCCCCAGCCATGTCTGCTCAGGAGACCATGACTACTGCATCCTGGGTACACCACGGCTCGAGAGCAGCACTATCCCTGGCACGCAGCCCCCTGCCGAGGGTGGCTCCCGCTGGAATGTCAAACACCACCGGGACATCACTATCAAACCCATCTCCTCCTTAACCAAACGGACGCTGGACCAACCTGAGCCCACCCCACCAGCCCCTAACACCACCACGGGGCACAGCCAGGAGCCTCTGGGGGTGGCCTGCCTAGCTCCCCTGGATTATCGGACTACCATCCCCAACAAGATCACCACTGGGTGCAGCAGTCCCCCCACCTCAGTGCTCCTGTCTCCAGCTGCATCCCCCTGCCGGGACCAGGAGGTGCGGACTCCCGGTGCCCAGCCCAGCCATGCTGCTGCCAAGAGGTCCCTGCGCTGCTACCGGAGACCCCAGGACTCACCCAGCCCCTCTGCTGACAGCTGGAGGGCTGGCCGGAGCCGTGCCAGCCGTTCTTTCAGCTCCAGTTCAGATGGAGCTAGCGAGTCCTCGTCTTCATCTTCATCCTCGTCCTCCCGATCCCGGTCACGGTCGCTCTCCCCACCCCCCAAGCGGTGGCGAAGGTAAGCAGTGGATTGTTTACTCTTGGGGCAGTTGTGCAGTGGCTGATCTTTTGCAGGTGCCCAGGCACATCTTTATAGTCCTACTAGATGGCTGGATTTGATCTTTTTGTCCCTGTGGCCCTTCTGAAGAGATGCTTGGCTCACAGAGGCTGGGGGAGCTGCAGCAACACCCTGCTCATCCATTTCTGACTGAAGCCCACATCTGGGCCTGTGTGCCTGCAAAGCCACCACTGAGCCAGGCTTCCTTATTCCTTCTGGAACACCCAGTCCATGTTGCAAGTCCTTGGCTGCATCTTTGCTTTTGGATGCTTTTTCTGGAGTATTATGGCAGGTGTTCCTATTTGTGCTGTGGGGCTGCTGCAGCCGTTGGTGTAGAAATGAGAGGAACCACAGTGGAGCTCTCCAGGGAGCTGCTGGAGGCAAGCAGAGAAAAACCTGTCTGGCTTGGCTGCCTCAGGGGCTCCCCATTCTCCTTATGCAGGTGGCTGTGTAGGAAAGTGGGCCAGTAAATGCACAGGCTGGAGCTGGAAAGGGCAGGTGTATAAGTGCCATGTTTGTAAGCTGCCATGGATGTGCAGCTTGGGGACTGTCAAGCAACATGTCTGGCTTGACTTTCCAGCAAATCAACTGGCCTTGTGCTGGAAAATGTCCCCATGTGTACTGTGCCATCCTGACTTGCTGCCTTCCAGGAGAATATGTGCAGAGCCAGGCAGCATGCCCTGCCAGGCCCGGGTTTGCCCATGGCAGGGACCACCTATGGCCTGCATGTCTGGAGAGAGACTGTGCTCCTGGCTGGAGGCAGCACAGCTTAATCTCAGAGGTGTTTCAGTTGTGCTGTCCTTAAGCTTTCCCTGACCCTGCTGGAGAAGCTCTTGCAGTCTCTGTTCACACAGTGGTTGAGCGTGACGTGGATGTGATGGCTCCAGTGTTGTCCTGTGCATCGTGTGGGGCTCAGCACAGAAGTCCAAGGCCTTCCTAGGCACAGCCCTGTGCTTCACAGTTCCCTCATGACTATTTCTTGCTCTTCAGAAGCTGTGCCTCCTGTGAGCCTGCTCCCTTTTCTGTGGCATTGGGAACCAAGTGGAGCAACGTTTCTGTAGTGTTGTTGCTGCCCTGGCAATCTTGGACAGAGGCTTCCCCATCCTGGGGATGGGTCCTGTCCAAGTGGGACGCTGGATACCATGGGGACGATGGAGGTCTTTTCTTACTTTGGAGCCTCATGATGCTGGACAAAGAGAGGGCTCAGCTATATCTCTCCTTCCCCCAGGTACCGCTCAAGATGTTCCCACAGCTCCTTCTCTCACTCCAGCTGTGGGTCATGTGGCAGGTCCCGGGACAGGTCCTCATCCTCATCATCAACCTCCTCCTACTCATCCAGGTCCACGTCCCGCAGCCAGTCCCGCTCCCCCTCACCCCACAGGAGGAGTAATAGGTGGAGAAGGTGAGTGTGGCCACCTTGCAGGAGTGTGACCTCTCCCGAACCCATCTCCCAGCCTCCTGTGGAGGAGGGAAGGACCCACTCCTTCAAGATATTCCTTGTGTTTGGAATCACTCTTCTGACACCCCCATGATTCCGTAGCTCATGTGTCTGTCTGGTTTCTGCCCTGACAGATACAGTTATGATGCACAGGACCACTACCAAAGGCAGAGGATCCTCCAGAAGGAACGTGCAATAGTGAGTGATGGAGGGCTGGGAATCTGGGGCTGGAAATTTGGGGATCCACAGCCCCTCTATCACTTCAGAAAGCCACGGGGGCACAGCCTTGCCAGCAGCATTGCTGGGAGACCGTGGCCAGGGCACAGTTTGGTGGGAGGCCATGCAGGGAGGGTGCTCTGTGTGAGAGGTCCTGCTCATGGATGGGGCATCCCTGCCTGCAGGAGGAGCGGCGAGTTGTGTTTATCGGCAAGATCCCCAGCAGGATGACACGGTCGGAGCTGCAGCACCGCTTCTCTGTGTTTGGGGACATTGAGGAGTGTACCCTGCATTTCCGCTCCGAGGGGTAAGAGCTGTGGGGAGATGGGTGAGTCCCTTCCCAGGAATGGCTCCTCTTGGCCCTTTTCCCATTACTCAAGGGGATGGTGCAGACCAAGGTGGGACAAACATAACTGTTGCTGCTCATCTCCTCTGGTGTCAGGGACAACTATGGCTTTGTCACCTACCGCTATGCTGAGGAAGCCTTTGCCGCCATTGAGAGTGGGCACAAGCTGCGGCGCCCGGACGAGCAGCCCTTTGACCTGTGCTTTGGTGGCCGCAGGCAGTTCTGCAGGAGGAACTATGCCGACTTGGGTGAGTTGCACAACCTCCAAGTTAGGGTTTGGCCTCCCTGGGTCTTTCTCTTCTTTCCAGAAGCATAGGAGTCCCCATCCTTGGGGTCAGTCAGGGTTGGCAGCAGAGCCACATTCAGGAACGGTCCTGCCCTGAAGGGAGGTTGAATGGGGGCTCCCTGTCTCTCCAGCACTGTGTTGGAGGCTCACCCAACTCTGGGTCTAGAGGCTGGCAGGTGAAAAAGATGATCAGTTTGCTGTGGGAATGGCCAAAACTGTGCCAGTGTTTCCATGGGCTCTCCCCATCTCTTCCAGATTCAAACCGGGAGGATTTTGACCCAGCTCCCGTCAAGAGTAAGTTTGACTCCCTGGACTTCGACACTCTGCTGCGGCAGGCACAGCGCAGCCTACGGAGGTAGCGGCAGGCAAGGCGGAGCACCCGCCCCACTTTTATACTCAAATACAAAAGGCAAAAGAAGTATGGAGAGAGAGATGAGGTTTTTAATAAAAAGAAAAAGGAAAAAAATGTGTTTTATAGCCAATATTTAAGGAGGACGGGTCATTGGCCTTCAACTGGAGCAGTCCAGGCAAGTGACAGCCCTGGGCTTGCCCCAGACATATAATAAATGTGGATACCCAAACAGCAGCACTGCCTTATTTCCTCCTTTGCGTGGGCTGTTCCCAGGTGTGGGCTCAGGCTGTGCCCCACCTCAGGACCCCAGGGACTGCTGTGGTACGGCCCAGTGAAATGTTGCCCAGGTCGTGGACTGCAGGAGTGGGATGTCTGGCCATAGTGGGGCAGGTCTGAGGGTACCAAGTGTGTGAGTGTCACTGTGGCAGCCTGCAATGGCCTGGCACGGGGTCAATGCCTCTCTGAGGACCCCTCTGACCGTCTCTTGGGCTCTGCTGGCTGCGGGACTTGGCATCCCGAGGCTCCCAGCCGTTTTGGGGCCACCTGCACCTCCCGCCATGGCCACGAGGGGGCAGTGCAAG
This sequence comes from Drymodes brunneopygia, assembly GCA_013400955.1. NCBI lineage: Eukaryota > Metazoa > Chordata > Aves > Passeriformes > Petroicidae > Drymodes > Drymodes brunneopygia. The sequence continues at coordinate 1,362,668 of VZTZ01023305.1, forward strand.
ATCCTCCACCGCCGCTCCCGGCAGTGGGCTGGGAAGGCGCTATAGCCCTTGGCCAGAGCTCGGGCAGGGCTCTGCTCGCTCCGAGCCCACTTCCCTGTCTGCCTGTCCCTTTCGAGCCCGTTCTTGGTTTTGTGCCGGCTCGCCAGAAGGGGAGGGGTGACATCTCGTCTCTGGGTTTCCCCCGAGGGAGAGGTGTTTGTGTGACTGCAGAGAGATTACAGCTGTCTGTGGTGGGATGGTACGTGGCAGGAAAAGATGGACAGTGGCAGGGAGGGATGGATGATGCCTGTCTAGGCCCTCTCAGTGCATTGCAGCTCATGGAGGAGAGGAGTGATCGTAGGCAGCCCCCAAGGGAGCATGCTTGGGCCTGCTGCCGAGCATCTTTCCTGCACCCTGCTCTTGTGCTGGCAGTCAGAGAAAAGCCCTGCCTTGGGCTGCTCCTGGGCTGGGACAAGCTTGAGGGTCCCTTGCAGGTGGCAGTGCTGACTGGGAACCCCGAGATGGCATCAACTACCCTTGATTCAAGACCAGGACAGGCTTGGGGCGGGGTGCAGTGGCACCTGTTTGAGCCCTCTCTTGGCACACCCTGGGTTAGGGAAGCCTGCAGCTGCCCTACTGGGCAGTGCAGAGCTGGAAGGGTGTGGAGGGAAGCAATGGGCAGGGGATGGACCCCCATGCCACTCCCAGGGTTCCTTATGGTCCTTGGGGTGGGAGGGGGCTAGTCAAAGTCCCTTCAAATCCCTTACTTGATGGAGGCAGCACCCACTCCAGTAGTGTGAGAGCAGGGAGGGGAAGAGGGGCAATAAACCCAGGGTGGGGGGGTTCAGCCAAGTTGATGCTGATGTTGCCACTTGGATCATGTTAAAGGCTCTGAGCACTTTGTGGCTGTGCCTGAGTGTATTGCAGCAATCTTAGGATCTGGCACTGTGGCTGGAGCCCACCTTTTCCCTTGCTGCTCCCTTAGATGGAGAGAGGTGCTCCTGCCTGCACACTGGGTGCCTTGTGCTGCTCTACTGCTCAGCCCAGGGAGGCCTCTGCAGTACCCAGGGATGTGAGTACAGTGAGGCTGCCTGCAGGTGGGCCGTGAGTGGGTCTGTCCTCTCCTGCCTGGCCCTGGACATTACACAAGGGGAGGTCCAAGGAGGCAGCTGCAGGCAAGGGCGTGAGCTGGATAGGGGGAGGCAGGCAAGGGGCTGTTTATTAATAATGCAGTGCTTCCAGGGACATCGAAGGAGGGGGTGACAGCCAGGGCCCAGTGGAGTTTTGTGTGTCCCTTTCTGCGAGTTCATGTAAAGCTCTGTGGCTGCAGCACACCTGCAGCCCCTCTCCTGCCCAGAGCTGCTGGGCTGATGGTGGTGCTGACCAACATGTCGCTGGTCTCAGAGTTGCCACAGCTGTACTGAAGTCATCTGGATCCAAGCAAGTGTTACAGGTCTGTTAAACCAGCTGCAAAAACACTCTCAAGCTCTTGGGTGATTCAGGCCTGAGGAAGGTCTTATGTGCCTTAAAGCTGGGCTTCTTTCTACAGATACTTTGGGTGATCTGAAAGTTTCTTTACAGCCTTTCCTCAAAACTGTGCTGCAGCTGAAGAGGCAGGCAGGAGGGGGGAGTGTTACAGACGAGGTGGAGCTGGGCACAGGGGATGTCTGCTGACAGCAACCCTGGGAACCCCTGGGCATATGCTATTCCATGTACCTTAAGTGTGTGCATTTGGGCAGCCCTGTGAGCATGGCATGACCCCAAATATGTGTGCTGCTGACTGTTGCGTGAGCAAAGCTGTATTCTTGTGTTCCTATGGCTGGGCTGCGCATGGTCCCCTCTCTTCCCGCTGCTCCTTCAGGTGAGGAAAAGCAGGGGGTGTGAAAGCGTTTGTGTTGCCAAAAGAATTAACACCCTGCTGTTGTGCCCTATAAATCTTCTGAGTGTTAGAGGTTGGCTTTATCCCCCTGTGTTACAGTTTAATGGTTTCCGTTAGCAATAACCTGTCCCTGTGTTCTTGGTTATTGATTTAAGGTTTGTTGTGGAGGGTATGAGAGTTGCAGAAAGGTGTTTTCCTGCTGTCCAGCTGGTGTTGCAAAGAGGAGGCAGGAGCATGGAAAGCAATGCATAGCTAGCTCTCTGGAAGCATGGGTGCTGGTGGGAGCTGTCTGGAGTGAACTGCGGACAGTGGCAAGGAGTAGCACTTGGAGCACATGCCTTGCCCTGGCAAGCAAGCCAGAGGTTAGCAGCAAAGCTAAGGCTTTGTAGGAACCCCAGTTCTTTTGGAAACAAATCTGCTTCACGTTCACCATAGGACAGCCAACCTTCCTCCTGCGAGCAGCAGCATCCGGTGCAGCCTGTGTGAGTGGCTCTTCCCTGAGGTGTAGCAGCCTGTGGCTGGGAACCACACAGAGGGTGTTTTCCGAGAGGTGACTAAGCAGAGCTGCGGTTTTCACTCTGTTTCTCTTCAAGACACTCTCAGCCTTTCCCCTTCTGTTCCTGCTACAGACTCCAATCTCTAGCAGTTGTCCCTTCCTGCACCAGGCCTGTTATCTACTGTCTTCACATGGAACAAATCTCTAAGGGATTGATGCTGATTTAACATCTTCCTTCTCCCTTTCCCTTTTCATTCTCTCTTGCATTAGTATATTCTGAACACGATCTCCAAGCTAGAAAGCAGCTAGAAGGGCATCCAGATTGGTCTTTCATGGAGGGTAAAACCTGCAAGATAAGGGGTCTTGTGCACTGTGCATAAGCTGGTTTGGAGCCCATATGCAGAAGGCAGTGGGGCAGCAGGAGAGTCTGACAGCAGCACTCCTTGCACACCTCTGCCCGGGGCTGAAGGCTGCACAGCCCCTGTCCTCATTGCTTTGCAGAGCTCAACATTTCCTCAGCAACAGCAGAGTCCTTATCCTCAGGAAAGGTTATTCTGGGACCATGGAACTGGGTGCTGCCAGGTGCAGAGTACCCACATTGCTGTGAGGTGGGTGTGCTTTCCCACACTTAGGATATTCCCAGCCCCCGAGAGCTGGGAGAGGTGCTCATCGTACTTCAGCATGCAGCACCTGCAGGTTTGGGGCTCCCTCACTCTCACCAAACTTTCTCTGCTCTCTCACACACTCATCCTAAATCCCTGCCTGCCTGCAAGTGAGCCGTGGAGGCCAGCCAGTGGTTGTGTGTCCTTTAAATCTGTGCTTGTACAGCTGAGAGCCTGGGTTAATGCCCCTGTTCCCTCTTAGAGCCGCTGCTGCAGTAATTGTGCGTGCTTGTGTTTGCATCGGGGCAGTCCTCCAGGGTCACCCCCTAGTCCAGTGTCTGCAGCTGGGAGTGAACATGCAGTGAACATCCTGTTGGTGCCTCAAGTCTGGACACCTGCTCCACTCACCCCACAAACCAGGTGCTGCAAATGCTTTTAGACTCCTCTCAGAAAAAAACCTGCAGCTGTAACATGCTACAGGAAGCAGGTAGGGAGATTAGGGTACCATTGGTCTGCAGCTTGGCAATGACAGAGAATTAATGAAAAAAATTACATAGTATCTAGAAAATAGATGTGAACTTGGGGAAGTAAAAATCCAAAGCAAAACAAAACAAAAAGGCCCCAGCCAAAACCACACAAAAATGCAACCACAATTTTTCTGTCAATCTAGGAAAATTCCCTCCTGACCCTAATCTGGCAATAGCGTTAAGCTTAATGTGTGAGCAGACCTCTGGGACTGTAATGCTGGGAGCACCAATGCATGAAACCTAGAGCTTGCCTTTAGTTTCCCAAAGGAAGGAAAACCTCAGTACCTTTAGAGGCAAATTAAGAGGGAAATTGGTTATTCTTCATCATCACAATGACCAGCAGAAGCCCAGAAGCCCGGGGTAAAGCCACACCTCCTCCAAATAACCCTTAGCATTGCTGACTTCTTGGCCAGCCCAGATCTGTATCCCGGGTTGAGCCGCCCATTTCCAGGGCTCCATCACTTACAAATTAATGGAGGGAATTCTATCAAACTGTGTGTTAAATTGATCCAGGTTTTTCTGCCTCATTACCCTTCTTGGAAGGCTGGTCCAGAACATCAATCCTGGCAGAGGTATAAGCTCTCTAATTCACCATCTAAACTTATTACATACTTTCTACCATTATTGTACATCTTACATATTTTCTTAACATTTTTTTATTTATAATTTTCTTTCAGCAGTTCTTCAGAAATACATCTGTTCATTCTCAGCCCCTGTCTGGCCAGAACAAACCAAACTCTTTTAGTAGATTCTTAATCAGCTTGTGTTTGTTTGTCTCACCAACCAAATAGTTTTTCTCTGTGCAGTGGAAATTTATCCTTCCTGGATATAGAGCTGCAAGGATATTCTGGAGGAAGTCTCAGAATGCCTTGCGCAATGGCAATAATGTTTCTGTCTCTGCTAAAAATAACTTGTCTGATGCATCCTAGCATAGTGCCATTCCTTTTTAACAGAAACATCATGCTGCTGCTTCATATTCATCCTTCAGTGCAGTATGGTCTTTTTATTCCATTGGAGCCTTCATTTCATATAGCAATTTTATTTATAGCAAATGTTCTTGCTGCTGGTCCTCAAGTGTTTAATCTGCCCTTTCTGCCATTAAATTTCACCCTACTTCCCTCATCCCTTGACAAGGTCAAGGTCCCCTTCTTCCCCTATGAGGAACTACTACTCTCAGCACTTGCAATACCTCCCAACACTCTGCTCCCTCTGCATTTTAGGAGCTTGCACTTGGCTCTTCTGAAATTACCAGTAGATTTACTAGCCTGAATTTATTCTCAGAATCTGTGGTTAATACCTGTCCTATAGCCTGGTCGTGCTTTTGTCTGATGCAGCCTGGCCAGTTTCTCCTGTTTCTCCTCTCCAACCCTGGGACTGATCTTCCCCTTTAGCAGCAGTTTCTCCTGGTTTTTAGTGCACCATCCCTAACTCTGAACTGAGTGCCTCAGTCTAAGAAACTGGAAACCTCATCTAAGGGATTATTTCTATTGTGCTGTTCCTGTTTCGTTAGGTATCTCCTCACTCCCCATGTTCCCCTCATCACCTCTGCTGAAACAGAGTTAAACCCACTCTTGGGGTTTGATTGCAGCCAGTTCATGTCTCCTTCTCCCTCACAGCTCTACATTTGGTATCTGCTCCTCCCTGCAGGTCTGTTCCCTGGCTGATGGAGTAGGCTTACCATTCACTAAAACCGTGTCTGAAATGATGTTGTGTTTTATGTTACACTGAATCGATATGGAAATTTGCTTTCTGTCTTGTCAGAGGATATCTGAGCACTGCTATTCTGGCACTGTTTACTGCTTGGCATTCACTGTGAAATTAAAGACTCCTATAATTGCACAATTCCTACTCTTTATTTGTCTTGTAGCCTTGAAGACAGCACAGTTTATTCTCAAGGCTACGTCTGGTGTATATGTAGCCAGCCCCTGAGAATAACTGTGCAGGGTCCTTTCTACCACCCTTTCACACACCTCCTCAGGACGTATCTTATCCATGTCATTCCCTTTTATGTCCTTACAATGACCTGATTTACTAGCAGTGCTTCATGACTTCCTGTTCTCCTCCTACCGACCAGGTGCTGCCAGCCAGCTTCCACTCCTGCTTATCTCTGCGGCTTTGTTCCAGGTGGCACACGCTGCCTGCGCCAAGTGTTCCAATGCACACTGGGATGCACTATCCTCTGGCTCAACACCTTTCCAGTATGCCAACAATCTGGCTTGCCTGATGTGGCCACAGCAAATGGCAAAACCTGGGGAGAAGCCTACAAAATCAGTAGCACAGGCTGTCACAAATTCTGAGGACAAAAAACTTGTACGGGGAATGGATGAGGGAGAGAAACAACACAGTGTTTCCAGTTTAATCTCAAAAGATTCTGGTTAGGTGATGACACAGCCTTAGGAGGTAACGCTGGTAGGATAAATGGATTTAACACCTCTCAGCTTAATCCAAGGGAGACCCACAAGTCTGTATGAAAATGCTAAACAAGGTAAATTGAGTGTGACTGGAAGTCTTAGTCAATGCGTGAGTTACAAGGTTGTGAAATTGTGTATGATATCAATATAGCATACAAGCTCTGTTCTCAGGTGAACTGGTGAGTATTAGAAACTGCATCTTCAAATAGCATACTTTTAGAGGCAGGAAGTATGTAGAGAAGTAGCAGAAAATACACTTTTTCTGTTACCAAGAGACAGTTGGAGTTTGTCCCTAAGTAAAGCAGCTCTCCTTCAATTACCTGGGGGTAAAGTGATTCCTGAATCCCACTCATTCACTAGAGCAATGCTGCATAAGCTCAGGAAACAGGACTTTACCAGCTCTAGCCATGCAAGCCAGAGCAGACACACTTGATAGCATCATTCAGATGGCCTGGAGCACGATGTCTGTTGCCCATCAGAGGACTTGCAACGTGCACAAAGAACATTGATGGTGTGGTTCAATGAAGATGTGGAGACTGGGCAATGTCTGTGTATCAGAACTTCCAAGACCTGGGATTGCACTTAGCCTGTAGGCGAAGCACTTAATGTGTTATAAAAATGCACATTAAGTGAATAAGAGATGACCATAATGTTTGGGGAAACACCTGGTACAATGAATGAGGAACTACTTCAGACTAAATTTGGGGTTTTATAGGCTTTGAAGCCTGGCTACGGTACAGTTAGACCTCACTGTGGTCCATTTTCACCAGTGGACAAAAACGAGTTCTACTTACAATCTTGTGTGAGTAAAGAGACCTGCAGGATCTATCTGCTCATTAACTGTAGCTGCCACTGGAGAAAAATGAATAAATCAGACTCCTCCGGATGCTGGTGGAGGCAGACTTCAGAGAAGGCAATGCTATTAATGGCCCAGATAAAAGGAATAGGTCAGAGCAGGACAGGCTCTCTGGAGTGCCAATAGCAACCAGGGAAAGAGGGGACAGCAGCCAACACCACTTACTGCTATGGACAGCTGTTCTCTTAATCCCCATCTCTATCAACATCTCTAAACATCTCCATGTGATAGCAAGGTTGGTGAACCAGTAACCCCTCCCAGATCCACAAGCTGGGCTCAGTTTTGTCTTTGTTTTCTCTCTCTCCTGGTGCTTTGACTAGTGGCTAATTCCTCAGACCTCGGTGCTTCCCATTTGACTATTCACTTCAGAGCTATCTATTAATGAAATGTGTGTAAGTTAACAGGGACTGAAACCTGGTCCGGGACCCTCAGCCATCACCTTATTATTTCAGCAATATGTCTCTCAGCATGTGGGAAGCCACATGTTGGAGTGAGGCAATTACAAGGCTGGGCTAAAACTTCAGTAGAAATTTTACATATACCCACTGCTCTTAAACCACAGCTAAAAAATGTTTGGATGTGCACAACTGTGCTTGGTGATAGCAGCCGCTAGTCAAGGTAATTTTTCTGCACTGTTCTTCCCTTTAAAGTCGTTGGGCCTCTGAGTCCCTGTAGGCTTCTCCCTACTGTGTAAAGCATGTCTTTATTAGTAATCTTCATGTTTTTGGAAAGCTGCTTTTTGAAAATTAATTCAGCTGGCTTAAATGTGTTGGGTTATGAGGTTTCATTATTTATTTATTTATTTATTTAACTTGGTAGAGTTTGGGATTTTCTGTATTTCTTCTCTGGCCATACTTATTCTTTTTGAAGGATTTTTTTTTCTAAATGTCATCTTTGTTGTACTGATAAACTGTGCCAGACTTGGGGTCATTTATTATTTTAGCTTGTTGTTAGGATACTTCAAGTGATGCTATTTTTAAAACTTTAAATGAAGGGTGTCAATGTCATTGCAAGCATTTGTCCTTTCATCAGCTACCTAAAAATCCTTCTTAATTACTGGGCTGACTTGTACACTTATTCCCTTTGGAAGGAGAATTTGCTCATCTCCCTTTGAAATTACATTGCACTGCAGTGTACTTTTTTGTTGCTTTTTCCTCTCCTGCCATAATATTGGATTTGGGCACATTGTGTTCATAAAGACAAGGTGAGTCTTCATTATTACAGTTCAAATTCCCTCCTATGTACTACTTGTGACTAAATGAAGAGTTCATCCTCTACTTGGCTCCTCTGAGTGGACATTCCAAGAAATATCCATTTATGAGGGCTAAAAATGCAGTCTGCATCATTCTTTGACATGGTGTCTACTCAGTCTGTATGGGGGTAATTAATGTCTCCCATTATCATTATGTTTTCTCCCCTGACAACCTCTTAGAGTCCTCCAGATGCTTTTTGTTCCACTATCCTAATCAGGTGGTCAATAGTGTATGCTCAGTATCACTTAGACACATGTCAATGCATGATTGTTCTCTAGTAGTTTAAACATCCCAGGTGTGCTTCTCTTCCCTCTTCCCCCCCCCTTCCCCCTCTTTATTTTCTTTTCTTTCTGGAACCTGGACACATACTCTGCTACTAGCCTGAGTAATTTTCTGTGACTTCATATCTTGAGCCACTACTCTGGCAATCATTTTCCTACAGAAACGAGACAAAACCTTACATTGGCTTGGGTGGGTTTTTTTGTTTTGTTTCTTTTGTTGTTGTTGCTGCTTTTTTAAAATAAAATTCACATGTTTGATGGTCTGGGCTTTGCTCCACAAAAATGTCTTCTTTCACCAGCTGTTTTTTCAGTTTGCTGAACATACATTTGTATCTTGAAAGAAAACTTTTATCACCTTGGAGAAGGGCAGAGATCTCTTCTATTCTGCATGCAGTCCCACACCTCTTCTGTACTGCAAGAAGCATTTTATGGTCATTGCTCGTAAAGATCAGCTTATTGTGTATGAAGACACTCAGCTTTTTTATACCTATAATGTTCTTCCCAGGGTGATGGATATGGCGACCATTCCCTAATTTCCTCAATCTCCACTCAGAAACCACAGTCCATTTGCCACTTTTCACTTCTTGATTATGAGAGCCAGCTTAATCAGAACATAGTACACTGCATCAAATAAGTCAGTGGTTTCATATCTGAAAGGCTTTAAAGTTCTTGATTAGTCACTTGTCACTGAGCCTCCAGCACCCCTCTCACACCTTTGCCGTGACCACAAACCTGTTTACCATTGAGCAGAGTTTTGAGTGTGGCTGTTGAGTGCAGGACATGAACATCTGAAGCCATTTTGAGTGTTGTCTTCATTCTTGTATTGTATACATATATATATAGAGAGAGGTTTTATGATGAGCAATTTAAAATTTTCCAACTCTTTGCACCCTTCATTTTGGGGACACTGCACCTGCTACTGGTATGGAAAACTTGTAAGATGCAACTGCTTCTTCCACTTGCCTGTCTCTTAGGATTCACCAATCCTTCCTTGGAGTTACCTGCATACTTTGTTGAATTAATGTTTTATTGTTTCCTGTTTCTACAGCATTTATAGTTTTGGCCAAGCTCCTTAATGAGCTGACACTCACAAAGATGCTGTTGTCTGCTAATCACTCTGCTAAGAGCTTTGGAACTATACTGCGATTTGCCACCATTCTTATAAATTTCATAGAATCAGACCAAAGTTGATTAAGTTCCTATAAATTTCCTGACAGCACTGGCACAGACAAAAAAAAAGCTGATCCTGTTCCCTTAAGTGGAGGAAAAGCAGAACCCAGCAGTTATCTGTTCCTTTGGCAGCAAAATGGCTCAACCATCATACACATGTATGACCAGTGCTGCCTCCCATGGATGTGTCACACAGAGAATAATTGCTTCGTGTGTGCCAGGGACAGTGGCACTGAAGCAAAGCATACAGAGCATGAGAACTGTCTCAAGTAATGCTGCAGTCTCAAGCCAAACATGTTGCAGACAACTTGGCTGTTCCAGCTCTACCCTGCTTTCAGGTGAATGTTTCCTCATCCCCTGGAAACAGTTACAAGCTGACCTAGTGTTCACCTTGCTTCATCACCCTTCCTTTCATTACAAAGGTGATCTTTTTTAGTCCATTTATTCAACCATGCAGCTTTCCTGTTCCTTTAATGGGGATAAACTTCCTGCTGTAAATCCCAGATTATTCCCATCCACCTTACAAATCTATTGCTTTCTATTTCTATTAATATTATAATTTCTGACAACACATTGTCTTGTGCACTGAAATCCATCCTAAACTTAATGAATATCTCTCTGCTTTCAGGCTGATAGTCTGTCCATCTCTAGTGAAGCTGCTATTGCATGTGACAATAAATCCATTTGAGAAAGGGATCAAATTTCTTCTCTCGTCATCCATCCTGCACACACTCCATAGTGCTCCTGCCCAGCAGTGTAAGTCACAGGGTTTCCCTTACCACTATCTGTGGATCACTGGATGTGTCACTCTGTGCTGTTGTCAGTGGCCTCTTGTCTGCCAGTCTCATTTCTTGCAGGATGTGCTGTTGTACTCATTGGGTCAAAACACAGCCTACAAACTCTGCTTGGATGGAGCGACTTCTGGTGCTCAGCAAATGCTGAATATGTTATCAAAGGTTAATCCTGAATCTCTTCCCCCTGACTTGGGTAGACTTTCCAAAGTGCAGTGTTCCTTTTGCTGGACAGTTTTCTTGGACTGTGATCAGTCATGGCCTCCTCCATGATGGCACTTCCTACCTGGTTAGGTTTTATTTCAGTATAGGCTCACACACATTTGTGTCGGCTCCTCCCTGCAGTGGGCATGGCACAAGCATTTGGACTTGCCTTGCATTATTTGAACTGTGTAATCCAGTTTGCTGCAGGAAATAATCCTGTCCTGGCGAGAAAATTGAAGAGTTAGTATCTCTCTCTCTCATTGTCATAAATCATTTAACAAAAGTGATATATTGGAATGATGCCACAATCCTCAGAAGAAGGCATGTTTCTCCTTAACTTTCAGTGAGGTCTCATTGGTTGCTCTGCTTGACAGGATGTAGTCTGTTTGCTGCTGCTTAGCTGGAGCTTCTCAGAGGACTGGGTCACTCCGTTCAAAAGCTCACAGAGTCTGCATAGAAGCAGAGTTTGTGTGATATGATAAATACACTTTGCTGATGATGGGCAGAGGGTTGCAAAATTGAATTTGTGCCTTTTTCTCACTTGTCTTTGTTAATACTTGTGGTTCAGTGCTTCCTTCCTGAGACTGTGGTACCTCATATTCCCACTGGACAGATATCTTTCTCACCTTTTTGTGCTTCTGACACTGTCTGTCCACAGCAAGAGCTCTGCCTAATCTGGGCCCTCTCTCAGTACATGAGGTGTTACCCTAGGGAGAAATCCCATCCTCCTGGTCTGGGGCCCACAACAAGGGCTGACTGAAGCCAAGGAAGCTATAACACATCCATGGACTCTTTTGTACCCTGTCTCTGAATGGTCCATCACTGACCTGTCAGTTTGCATGCACTTGGCAACGTGCTGCTGCCTGGAGCAGATTGACAGAAAAAGTTTTGCTGAAATATCCACTTAAGAAAGAAGATAGTCCAAGGCTGCTTGTGCAAATCTCACTTTACTGCAACTGGCCCATTTCATTCAGACATCTGCTGTGCTGATGGAGAAGGTGCCATGTTCAGAATGGGATTGCCTTGAATACCAGCCACACAGAAACCAGGCAAATCAGCAATTTACAGTCTATCCCCTTCTCCCACTCCTGTGTATTCCTTCTGCAGGACCACAGAAGCAGGCAATTAATGGGGCAAGAGGGTAAATCAGGCTTCTACTGAGTTCCATAACAGTCATGATTCTATAGAGCCATTTTTAACTCTCACTACTTCCCTGCCTCTGGCATCTCTGGGGCTGTAATGATATTGGGTGTGGTGCAAGACCGTGTGGGAAGACAGGTTTCTGCTCAAATGTCTTTCTGAGTATTTTCTGTTCTTATGGCAAAACGGATGTTGGAGAGACTTGCTGTAGGATCTGCCTTGAAAATCTTACCTCTGAGATGCCAGGCCCTGCTCAGTGTTAAGTGAAATTGTCTGCAGCTCATTAACATCAAAGCATTTTCTCCAGTGGTCTGGGTGACTCAGTAGTAACCAGCAGACAGACCAGAGAACAGCTACACTCTCCACTAAGCTTTGCCTGCAAACAATTAACATCAAAGGGGAGCCACTTGAAACAGGGGGAAAATAACACTCCCAACTGCAGCAAGTCTCAAATAGGAAATGGGGGCAGGCCATAGCTGTGTCCCAGCTAGAGAGTTTGTGCTGAGATGTTTGCAGGAGCAAGTACAGGAGTGCTTGCTGGGGCCTGCTGATGGTCCTGGCCAGGAAAATGGTGGATCCACTTTGGTTTGAACAAACCTGCTGGATGGTATTGGTGGCAGGATGGTGCAAGCTCTGGTTTATCAAACTTGGTCCAGCCTAATTCTAGGATCAAGTCTGATCTCTGCATTGCCTCAGTAGTTTCATGATTGCTCACTTAGCTGTCACTCTTGATGAGACTCCTGAGGCCAGTCCCACTGTTCTTTATACCCTTTTTCTCCATCTTCCTGAACACAAAAGTTTTAGCTTGTGAATCCAGATGCTGCTGCTCTTTTATAAAGTGAACTTTGGCCCTTTGTTGGCTCTTCCTCACAGGAGGCCCGTGGTATTAAACCATTTTTAGATTACAGGACTGTTGCCTTTCTCTACCTCTCAAACAGTTTCTCCTGCTTTACGTACTGGATCTTGTGGTTCATGCTTTTCTCATCCTCTTCCTCCCAGCTTTGGTGATGGATAAGAAATCCAAATTCTTGGTATTTATCATACTAACAGTCTGTGATTAGCCCTGAGGAGGGCAACTCATTATGGAAAATGAATTAATTTTTATATGGGTCCCAGTCAGGAATCAGAAGCTTTATGGTAGGTTCAACACCAGCACCAGGTAGAACCATGGGGCTTTCTCAAAGAGTTTGCTATTTAAACATCAGTCTAAGAACAGAGGATTGCAAAAAAAACCCAGAACTGGAACTCTCTAATAATTACTGCTGGGAGTCCACCCACTGTTCTAACTGCCATGCAGACTGCATACAGAAGTTACCTGCTGGAATTTAGAGCATTCATGTTGCAATTCCTTTGTTTAGATTATCTTCCTCTTAGGGAACACATATTTCTGTGATTATTGCAGTGCCTAATAGACTTATGAAGTCAGGCTCTAGTGAGAGACATGTCTAGACTTTGAGTTGAATGGAGATTCTCCACTTCCGGATATGAAGACATGTCGACCCCAATGGCTCATCACATTGAAAAAAGGGTGGAACAAAGTCCAGGATATCACCAACAATTGGAATGAGATGCAGCCAAGGGGATCATTCCTGAGCAGGGGTGCTCAAAGAGCTTTCCCACTCTTTGTGGCATAGAAATTCTCCATAGGTCATGCTTTACCTTTTTTCACTGTTAATGGCATCTCTTCCTGATCGAAAACGATTGTGGCCCCTTCAGGGCTGGAATGTCCCCTCAAGGAGGTTTTGCAGCTTTTGGCACAGTGAACCCTCAGGAGTTGGCTACCCCCTCAGGACACAGTGTACCCTCAGGGGTGGCAGGTCCCCTCAGGAGACAGCGTCCCCTCAGGACACAGTGACTCCTCACGGGTGGCACGTCCCCTCAGGAGACAGTGTCCCCTCAGGACACGGTGACTCCTCACGGGTGGCATGTCCCCTCACGACACAATGACCTCTCAGAACACGACGACCCCTCAGGGCGTTCCCGCCCCCTCACGAAAGGCTCCGGGATTGCGCAGCGCCCCCTAGCGGACGGGTGCGGCGCCGCCGCACGTGCGAGCCGCGAGCGGGCCGGCGGCGCATGCGCGGGGCGGGGCGGACACCG
>VZTZ01023305.1:1376604-1562994 GCA_013400955.1 Drymodes brunneopygia
TCCCCCCTCCTCTCCTTTGCGCGTTTCTTGTTGGATAGGCTCCTTGCAATCGAATCTTTGGGGTTTTGAAAAAGAAGTCCCTTTCATCTCGAGTAACTTTTTCCATTCAAAAGACAGATTTTGCCCTTTTCTCATTCCCTAGTAAGAAATTGAGACCTTTTCTATGGGTCTCAACATTCACACAAAGTCAGCTCTAGGCCAGTTATTCAGTGTGTGTCTCCAAAGAAAAAAGGTTTGAGTGCAGTAGACTGTGAACTTGCAGAGTAATCTTAAAAATCCTTGTCTAGAACATTGGTTTGTTTCATCTTGTTTGGCCTCCTGTTTCTAATTGAGCACAAATCCTCGTTTTATTTTTAAATATGCAAATATGGCCATAATCTGCCAGTGACTGCTCAGTATAGGTAATCTGTAATAACAGTCACAGATTCACTTTAGTTCCTTGTGTGCAGAGTTAAACCTCTTATTGTCAGTTAGCTCAGCATCCCAGTTCATTATCAGGGATTTCAAACACCATTTTTGGTTACACCAGGATGTGCAACTGCTGCTGTGTATTATTTTGGCTTTATCTAAATGTTTAAATTTCTGTAATATAAAAGTGTGCTCTAGATGCTTGTTACCTTCAGATTAATTCAAGCAATTAATTTGTTTCATGCATAAAGCAACTGAAGAGCAATATGTTACTGAGAAACTCGCACTACGTAAAAATGTTCGGTATTCTTTCCAACAAATAATTGATATTTATAGGTTTAGTTTGTGGGATTTTATTTTGATTCTATCTCTGCTACATTTTATTCCACCTCTGATTGAACCAGATTTATTTTACTTCTGTCTCCTTTTCTCAATTCCTCTTACCTCAAGCTGCTGGGGTTCAGCTGTTCTAGTCCTTTCTAAACTCCCTATTTGCAGTATGTCGTCTTGTCTTCCTCTCAGTCCCTGCTGCTCTAGCACTGGGGCCTTGAATCCTCCAGTGGAGCTGTCTCACTGCTCTGAGTTTAACTTGATAGCTGTGAGGAGTAAATTTGTAGGGAAAAACTAAAACCAAAAAGGACAGTTTCAAAGCTGCTGTTGAAGATGCTGTGTTGGGGTGAAATGCAAGAATTGTTGTTATTCATTGTGCTGCTCTTTGGGAAAATCCTGGGTAGCTAGAGAAGTTTATGTCTGCAGATGTCAAGGATAACACTACATTATTGAAGTTCTTAGCAACCCTAAGTGCTGAAACTTAAAACAAACACCCCACCCCCATTAATACACACCCTGTTCCATTTCCCTAAAGCCATTTAAATTGCCAGCTTCTGGTGAAGTTGCTTCCTCCCCTTGTCCCTTCCATATCTCTTCCTCATACCTAAATTTGATACGTTTTCTTCCTCCAAAAGATTTCCCTCTCTGAAAGTCCCTCTGTGTGTGTTTAACAAAGGATACTGAGAACGCTTTGAAGCACAGAATTCACTGGGGTTTTTTTGAGGTAAAGTACAAAACCATTTAAAAAAAATAAAGTCCAAAGTGTAACAGTGCTCTTTGACTTTTATCTCGATGGCACTATGTCGTAAATAGTTTCAGCTTCAAATTGATCAGCTTTATGAGGTTTCAGGACCTGCCTCGTTCCTAGTATGAATCTTGCATAAATAGTTGGGTCATGTAAATGTATTAATTGTTACCTTTTTTGTTTTCATATTTTTATGAAATTATAAAAGGCTTATTGTACTTGCCCAGGATCTCCACCTGAAATGATCTTGTGGTCTTAACCCCTTGCTCTAAATATACCCCTATCATCTTTTTAAGTGAATTTTTACAGTATTCTGTGAGATTTGGAAGTAGACTGTTAAATGATGTAACGTTCTATCTCACCTTGGCTGTTTTTAGAAATCTTTGAGAAATTTTTCCTGTAATAAACACTCTGCTTTCCAATATTTATGTATCAGTATGGGAAAAATCTTTCTTGTTACTTGAAATACTCATTCATATTTAGTTCTGAAAGTAAACGAGGTGTGTGGGATTTTCTGTTAACATCATTCCCTGAAAAGTCATTCTAATACCACACCGTGTGGCATTCAAAAAAAATATACCTGTGGTTTGAACTAATGCATTTGGCAATAAAAGTGGCTTAAGTAATTCACTTTCCCCTCTTCTTTCTTGCTTCTGCAATCGGCTGCTCCTTTGGACTGTGAGTTCATGGCAATTTGTCAAACTAAGCTTGTGCTCTTAAGGGAGCAAAAACACAGAGAGGCTGACAGACCACCTGCCCACAAGGAGGCAATTCAGGGGAGCCGTCCTAGCAGAAAACATCTTTTGGAGGGAGTAGAATAATTTTCTGCTGGTATAGCTCTCTGAACTGGCTGGCAGGTCAAGCAAATACCAGCACTAGCACAAGGAAGAGTGTGATAATGCAAAGCTGGTGGAAAGGAAAAGAGTGAGAACAGGGTAGCAGAGATACAGATGAGCTTGAACTGTCACAGAGCTGCATCTTTGGTTGTCCCAGTGTGGCTTTTTGTGGGAGATAGCTCAGGGAACTATCTGGCTGAAAGCTTCTTCATTGTCATGCATTTTATCCCCTTTTTGTGAAGAGGGAGGTGGTGAGGCTGCTGGAGCATAGGTCTGTGAACAGTTCTGTTGATCAGTGATGAAATTAAGGGAGCAGCATGCCATGGCCTGGAGGTGGAAGGGAGTGTGGGGAAGGGGTGTCTGAGCTCTCTCAGCAGTGAGTTGTAATGGGACTGTGGAACCCCAGATCAGGGATAGCTGGGACTGGCACCTGGGTCTTGATGCCGTGGTAGGACTTCGTAGAGACACAGTGTGCTGGATGATAACTATTTGATGCTGACAAATGTGTTCTCTGTACTGGTCTTGAGTGTTAACATCTTTTTCAGTGGTCAAAAGCAGATACCTAGACACAGAGGCCTGTGGTGATTTTAATTTGTTTTTTTCCTTCTCCCAGCCTCTAATCGTCTTGTGTTCAGCCACTTGCTGAATTTGAAATAGTTGATGAGATTGGATCTGCTAAGGAATGGGGAGTTTGAGGAAGCAAATAACCCAGAGATCCCTGAAACCCTCCTGACACCTTTTATACAGGCAGTAATAACATGGCCATGCTGCATGATCACTGGAGTAGTGTGAGGTGGTCGTATGCATTTCTTCTAGCTGGTGATGCTTGGCCCTTTGTTAAATATTAGCTGTACTCTTGGAGACTCACTGACTGAATTATGGTCTGTGTTGGGGGTGTGGGGGCAGGGAGGGAATGGTTCACTACTCCAGCAGTGATCCTAGTTTTGGGAGCAAAATGAGGATTTCAGGGGAAAACCTGTAATATTCTCATAAGATTTCCAGTCATCTTGGAATGTTTCATTGAAACGCTGCTTAGCTGTTATGCTGTCAAAATAAGCTGAGGTAATTTCCTTTTTTTTTTTTAAGTTATTGTTGCTGATGAAATAGTCCAACCTAAGTACCTGATCTCTTTCTGTTTAGTTCGTTTTATGGTTGTGGTCTTCTGTGTCCTTGGATACTTAGGATTAAACTGTGGATTCTGAGGAAGAAATATGATACATCAGGAAGTGTTAGAATATAATAATAATCAAGAGAAGGTGTATAGCAGTTAAATAATTCTGAAATCTTTATTACTTTTCTTATCTTGATTATGGCTCCTGTATAGCTCCAGCCTGTGTGTGATAGGAATTAGCTGCTGCTTCCAAACAGTTAGCTGTGTTATCTTGTTTTGGAAGTAGGCTCAAGTCTTCAAGTGTTTAACGTAGTTCTAGTTCAAAGGTCAGATTGTATTTCTTTGTTCCAAAATGAGAAAGCTTATTATAGCTGTGATGTTGATGAAAAATAATAATAAAAAGCAAGTTAAAGTTTAAATGTAGGGCTGTTCTATACTGGTATTTGCTTTAAATACACCCCCAGCCTTGTCCCCAGCAAACGCGTGAGTGGTATTGTTTGCCTTATCTCAACCTGCTTGCAACATAGCTGCAATTTGTGGCTTCTTTTTATTAATATAAATCCATTGTACAGCTATTTTACAGTATAGTAGTTGAAGCTTTGCTCAAGAAGATCTGTTTTATGCTCCAGCATTTCTGCTTGTTGGCAGTATGAATAGAGGGAAGGAGAATTACCCTTTTATGACAAAGTTACACCAGGAAAAAAGTTGAGTCAACTATCATTTAAAAATACAAATCCTTAGTTGGAAGGAGTAAAATGTACAGTTTGGTATTTAGCTTTACTTTAAATGTGCATGGAAGGATGGTATGTGCCTGAAGAACAGTAGAAATTGAACTGCAGGGGATGAATCTAGATCTGTTCCAAATACCTCTTTGAATTCACTACAAATGACTCTGGATTTGCCCTTGTTTCCCTGCTTGCAAATGACGAATAACTTCTATTCTTTCAGGGATGATGTCAACCAATCAAAAGCATACTCAAAAAAATTATTGATAATCTCTTTGAGTTACACCATCTTGTGGTCTTCTGATGCCTGTGACATGAAATTTCGGACTAGGATTAATAATTTGATTTGTTTCACATTTCAACAAAAATGTATTTTAATTTGTGTGAGGTAATACAATCATTGCAAGGTGGGAGGCTTCCTTCTTGGGATATGTTTGTCCTGTGGGAAGCATAAGCGTTTGGACTTTTTAACTAAGAAATAATGACTTTCAGAATTCATCCCCTCTAATAGAACTTTGAAAATAAATTACAGTAATCCATTCCATCCATGTAGAAAATAGTAAAAATCCACCTAGATAAGATCTTTTTAGCATTTATGTTGGGATGTATATATTACAGATTTACAGCTTTGTGGTACTGTACCATTTAAAAACAGTACCTAAAGGACTGTTCCAGTATTTTAAGCCGTTTCTTGACAGTTTGTGCTATATGTTGATGGTAGTCCAAATACTGGTATGTATAGAAGTCCAGTAACTGCACTTTAATTAATAATGGGTGATAAAAAACCCAATTTCCATTCTCAGTTGTATAAATCCTTATTGCGTGGTACTTCCGTGACTCAACATTCTGCCATCTTAGGCTAAGTACTGTCATGTGTCTTTATGGGGTTTTTGGGGTTTGTTTGTTTTTGATTTTTTGTTTGCTTGTTTGTTTTTGTCTGAGAATTTGTGTTCTTTCATTGCTATTGTAAAATCACAACGAGAATACTTCCTAGAAATCAGTTTTAGGCAAAGTTTGAGGAAAAACAGGCATTTAAAAGGGTTAAAGAAAATTAGCCTTGTCTTACACGTTGGGGCAGAGCAAACACTACTGCAGTATTTTACAGGAGACTTTCCAATCCTCTTCCTCACCCTTCTATGTATATATGTTTTCACTCTTAAGAGGATGAAGCTTTGGCTCTCAAAGGTTGCTGGGATGGATATTTATAACTCTGAGAAATACAAAGCTTTTGGGATTTTCTGAGGGCAGGGTTGGATGGGATGGGCTGAGTCAATTTAGGGTCTGCCTCTGGCTAAGCAGGCTGTTAAATTGACAGAAGTCTGCAAAACCAGCTAATCTTCTGGTGATGCACAGTAACCTGAGTCGTCGTAGCTGGGAATGAGATGATCAGGAGAGCTGATCTGAAACACCCAATGGGATCACATCTGTGGGGGGAAGGGAAATGGGTAGAATAGTCTATTCCAAAGGCACAGAGTCTTCTAGTTTGTATCTTGTTTCTTGTAACCATGCTACAGACTGTGGTTATGTTTGACAGTAGTGTTATCTAAACTGGCTTAAATAGTCCCCTCTGTTCTAGCACAACTATGTGTGGCAGCTTAGTGAATCAGTTCCCTGAGTAGACCTGACTGGAAAACAATTTGGGGTTTTTTTGGTTGTTTTTTTTTTTTTTTTTGCTACAACATCTGCAGAGGAAGAAGAAGCAGAGAATGAGGAGTTGAGACTATTCAACTGGTATTGTCACACATGCAAAAATACATCATTCACTGAGTAGGTGTTAATTTTTGTGTGCTTCATGTTCATTGCAGAAGCAGGAAGATTGCTTCAATCTCTCTCTTCATCCTCCCTCCCTGATAATGAACTGTGGGCTTTTCTTTCCCAACCAGTTCCTGTTTAATAAGTGGCAGCTTTATACCCCCTCTCCTCGTATCTCTGCAGGCCTCTGGGATTTCTCATTTCTCTCTGATAAATCTGTGGCCATTTTGGGAAATGAGAGCTTCAGCTTCTTTATTTTTCTCTTGAAGAATGCCTTACTATTATTTCTCTGGATATCTTTAAGTCATTTACCTTTTTCCTCAGATTTAGTTCACCTTGTATGTTGTGTGCAGTATCGTGCTCTTTATGGTGAGTTGACAAAAAAACTGAACTCTCAAAGTAAGTAGGAGATTTGAGTTACACATCAATGCTGCTGGCACATGAAAGATGAAGTAGAGGTTATGGTTTTGCAATATTTCTGCAGGACACCACTTCCTCTATAGAAAAATTGCTGTTAGATGATGTCTCCATCGGTTTTTTCCGCTCTTCTTCCAGAGAAGAGAAAAGATGGTACTACTCTTGCATTTTCTATGAGGGGTGGCAAAGTGGCTGCACAGGGAAAACTTGGAGGAAGACAAAGGATGTTCCTTATGCCCTAAGGACCATGATATTTTATGAGAGGGAGTAGAGGGGGAGAAAAGAGGACTGGACAAGAGCCTAGTATTCATTAACAAAGGAACCTTTCAGAAGCTCTATCCAGCAGCGTGGAAAGACATCAGAGGCTACCATACACTCTTAACTCTTGAGCTGAGTTTACTAATGAAAACTTTCCTGGTTGTCTTTGAATGTTTTTTGCATACACTTACAGTACAGGTGTTTCAGTGTGTAACTGGAGAGGTGAGTCCATCTGATGTCCTTTGCCCTCTGCTGCTGCAGGAGTGGTGGTCGTTTTGCAAATGGAGTAACTACCAGAATAGGAAGAGGAACAGGTAGTCAAGAGTCAGAGTTCTTCATTTCTTTATTTCTTTTTTTTGTTGGTTGCCCTAACAAAAGGATGTGAAAGCTTCAGCCCACAGCCTGTAATTCCCTGCTCTTAATACTTCAAGGCCAGTTCTTAGCACTGAGGCTCCTTACCCTGTGCTACTGTGCTTGTCGTGGTGTCTATAATGAGTCTGTAGTATTGTGCTATTTGGTTCCCTTTGCTGCTGTGTTTGTGTGACAGGAGGCAGCTTGCAATATTACCTGTTTAGTAGGTAACATAGCTGACTTTTGAGTTCAGCCTGCAGCCTTGCGAGGATAGGCTAGTCCTGCATCTGTTAAACTCTCCGCAGCAATTCACGTGCACAAAGCTCTCTGGTGGTCTGCCTGTGCTTAATGTGCAGATAAACTTGCAGGTCAGTTTGGAAACTTTGTCACAGATTAGTCAGAGTGATGGAGTAATGTAATGTGATTGTGCA
This sequence comes from Drymodes brunneopygia, assembly GCA_013400955.1. Classification (NCBI taxonomy): domain Eukaryota; kingdom Metazoa; phylum Chordata; class Aves; order Passeriformes; family Petroicidae; genus Drymodes; species Drymodes brunneopygia. The sequence continues at coordinate 1,383,969 of VZTZ01023305.1, forward strand.
CTTCAGATGGGGAGTCTTGTGATCAGAAGAGTCCTCTCAACCTGTGCCTTGTGTCCTGTAGTCTTGGGCTTCTGGAGAAATAATTTTATGTATTTGAATGCAGAAAATGGATTTGCTTTAGTTTAAGCAACAACCTGACTACTTCTTGCCTTCTTTGGGAGTTATTTGATCGTCATTGTGAACAAGTTGAAGATAAGCTAGTGTTACAGCAGACCTTTGTCTCAAGTTTAGTCATCTCCTGGGTTAAGATTTGTCATTGTGGCCAAAACAATGAGGACTACTTTCTAGGTGATGCTTTATCATGGTCTTTAGATATGTTTCTGAAAACATACTATTGTATCCTTTGCATAAAGAAAATTTTTGCAGAAGTGGATGCTTGACTTCCATTTTGCTCTGTGAAAGCAAGAGAATAGGAAAGCATGGAGGTAATTTCCTTTTCTGATCTAAACAAACTTAAAAGCAATCTTCTTAAAGCAGGGATTCCATTTACATCCTTCAGAACAGGAGGAGCATTGCTACCTTATCCCTAGCTTTCTCCTCTATTTTAAAGTCATTAGTGAAACTTAAGTTTATATGATACAAGCATTTCTCTTCTGAGGTTTCTCTCAAGGGTCTTACTTTTATCTTATGAAGAAAAAAAACATCTGACAGTGTTAATTTCCAAATGAGCAGTGAAAAAACTTTCCTTAAAAAAAACCCTACTGCACTTTTGTGTTAATGATCATTTCTTGATCTAATTGTCCCCTTTGCTAAGTAAGGGGAGTGTCCCTTGCTGGTTTTAAATGTCCTTTGGAAGAGTTGTGCTCTTATTCAACTGGAATTGGAAAGTTTCAGTGACCTTAGTGGTTATTCTTTATCTGCATACTGTACCTTGCTGTCTTTAAAAATATTGCAAGATTGAGAAAAGGATGATGACGTGAGGGAAAAACTAAGTGTGAAGTATTAGTTATGTGTAGGTTTAGGTGAGTATCCATATTGCAGAATGTGTTGTGTAAGAGAAGTGCCCTGAGTCTTTGTCAAAATGAAATGTCAAAGTCTCTTGGAGGGGCGAAAAAGTAGTTTTTTCCCTGAAATGTTTCCCATGAATGTTTAGTTTATTCCAACTTATACTTGGAGGGAAAAATTGTATCAAGTATAACACTAAATTTGGTATTTCTGGTTAAATGCCTAACTACTGCCCACACATTTCTCTTAGTTTTTTATGCTTTTTTATCATCCTTGTCAATCCTCTGCATTCATACAAAATAAGAAAAACTTAATCATCTGGAACTGTACAGTAAGGTACTATGAGAACCGAATTCTTGTATCTTACAGGAGTATTTTTGTAAACTCCTTACAAAATCTAATGCCTCGGTCTTGCCTCTGCAGTTTTTCTTGAGTGATGTGCAGTCATTTGGGAGTGAATGCTTTAGTTCTCGGTTGACATGGGCCATGCAGAGGTCCATTTTGCATATGATCTTTTGCATTCAACAGGAATGCTGCATTTATTTCTTGAACAAGCCTAAACCATTGAGAGAAGAACTGTGTTTTGCCAGAGCTCTCTTAAATCGGTGTTTTTCAACCTGAAGTTGGCAAGAAGCAATTGTGGAAAAACAAGGCTATTGCCAATAGTTTTAATTGTGTGGGGTTTTTATGCTTTTCAGGATTCCACAATTTGAAAATTACTGCTCTAAATGATTTGTAAATGAGGGCTGTTTTTCCTTTCCAAAGTGACTGTAGGTGTTAAGGAGTATGACTTGATATTTAGTGATCCATTAGATTAGTATTGATTTTTATCTTTCCTTCCTCTTCTCATACTTTGCTATTTAAAAGTATATTTTATCCAAAAATGGATATCATGGAGGATACTAAGCCTGGAAAACTTCAACTTGAAAGCTGACTTCTGAAAAAAGGTTAGAGTTGTGTTAAGTAGGTCTGTTTACAGAGCTGCACTCCCTGTATGTAGAGCTTCTGTATTTTCCCTTCCAAGAATCTTGCTATGAAGGCCAAACTCCTGCTAGTTTGTGTTAGATCTAAAGATTTCATTGCTTTCCTCCCTTACATGGCTGTGAAAGGAACTTTAAATATGCAGGCTTGAGTGTGAACTGATGTAGTCTCCATGCAGTGCATTGGCAGATGCCCTGAAACAACAGGTAAACCTCCTTTTGGGTCTCAAGAGGACATGGATTTATTTATTTTAATGACTGGAAGGCATTTGAAGTATGGATGGACACTAAGCTGTTTGGTAATCCTTGGTGCACTGCTGTTCTGGGTATCAAAACCCAAATAGTCTCCATCCTGGCCACTGTGCACCTGACTCATTTTTTGCTAGAACCATAGCTGAGCTCACACTTTGAGCATGCTAACAGTACAAAATTGAAGAGAGTTCAGAGGTTACTCTGCTCAACAAGTTACTCAGTTTAAAATTAGATTAAAATTTGACTTAAGTTAAAGATGTTGCAGAACTGTAGTCGTCTTTGCCATGGAAGCTGCACTCCTTTCCTATGACAGATTGGTTCTTGTTCCTAAATCATCTGTTTGCCTGTGACTAATCTTGAATTTGTATCTTTCTGCTGCTTGTACTTTGAAGAATTCTGTGCTCCAAATAAGAACAGCAGAAAGAGCTTTACATTTTCTCTACTCCTCATAGCCCAAGGACTGCTCCTGGCCCTAGGATAGGAAATGCCTTACACAGCTTGGTATATAATGGGAGGTGCTTGAGAGGAAGGCTTGTATCGAGAAGTCGATCACAGCTGCTTTGGTCTATACTTACTGGCATGGTGATGAACTTTAGCAGCTAAATGCGCTTGTGATGACACCTCACAAACTTCAGAAAGTAAGCAGTTATTTTTGGAAACTTTTTTCCCCTCAGGACTAAAACTACTAAACCTACTTAAAAAGAAGTCTGTGCAAAAACACTTTTTCCCAAGCAATCGGCACCTTCTGCTTATCATGTTTGTGGGCATTTCAGCATCCCAACCCTATATTCTTCTTGATGTTTGTTCTTGTCTGTCTTTCTATTGTCTGAAAGTTGGAGGGCTTTCCATTGCTGTAAGGGAAGAAGAATAGTTCTTTCATATTCAGTTAGGGGAAAGAGATAAGCAATCCTCTGATCTCATCTTTAAGGCAGATGGATCTTTGCTCTCAGTATGCCATGGTGCTGCCTAGGGGGGTCTTCATGATTCTGCTGGTAAGCAGCAAACAGAGCTAATTTCTGAGTTGATTTGTGCTAGTAGACTTAAAGGATTAATAGTGCTGGATTTATTGTGCAGTTTTGAGATTCTGTTGGTGGTATCAAAAATGTCTTTAATAAATAAATAAATAGTGCTCTGAAGACTGGTTTGCTGCCCCATAGTTTTGCTGGTGTAGCTCTGTTTGGTGTGTTTTAAGCTGGGTTGTGAAGTCAAGGTTTAATAAGCCTTAACTCTAATGAGAAGTCGCAGGTTAGTCTGAACAGAGGCTGTGGGACCTTAGCTGTGAGCGGGCCAGAACAGGAGCCATGGATGTGGGTGTGTGGAGGAAGCCCTGTCAGGAATGTCCTTGCCTCTGAGCTAGGAACCGTCTGTTCTCAGTGGCTGTGAAAGGACACCGGTGCCTGCTGGAGCACCTTGTGGTTATGTGTGACAAGTGAGGCTCTCCTGAGGGCTAATTCCCGTTTTCTGTCAGGGTGGCACCCAGCGTGCAAATGTGCTTTGGCTGTAGTGCAGTAACTGCTTCATCCTCTGCTGTCAGTCCACCCTTATGTACGGCTGGGGTCTAAAGCAGCTTGAGTCAAGTGGTCCTAGGAAATTGATCTCTTGTTTCAGATGACCTCACAGAAGGTCATAAGCTTACTCTTGTTTTCAAAATGACATGTAAAATACTTGTCTGTGGGCTTTCAAACTCCTTGGTAAGGCATTCTTTAACTCAGGTGGCTCCTCCTTGTTAGTTCCTTTTGAGGAGAGGTACAGATAAAAATGAACTAACAGTACATCACAGCCTTGAAATATCCCAAGAGTTTTTCTTCTTGGAACCAGTGAAGGAAAATGAATATCTCTTCAAAACTGGGTCTCTTGAAAATCCATATTCAGCTTAAATGAGGGTCAAACTTCACAAAGAATGCTTTTAGAAAAGGAGATAATGAACTTTAATAGCTGTTTAAAGACTAAACTCTTCCAAATACATCTTAAAACATTTTTGGGCAATGGGCAAAATATTTCTCACTTCAGAGAAAAAACAGTTTTAGGTAACTAACTACCTGATTGTTCCATCAAAGAGAAAAGTGTATTGTTTTGAGGACTTTGCTTATTAAAGTTCTGACGGTGTTCGGGGAGGCACTGGTGGGAGAAGGCAGGCAGATTCTGGTGTGTTCGTTTGGTTTGGTTTTTTGGTTGGTTGTTTTTTTAAATTTTGTTTGCTTTTAGTTTTGTTGTTTTAAGCTTAAAAAGTCAAATAGGAGTCACCATGAGAAAGCTATTCTAAAAATAGACTGTTTTCAGTTAAAGAGCTAAAGGTTAGGACAGCATAGAGATGTGCCTAGATAGGTTTGCTGAATCTTTTATAAAGGAAATTAACAGAAAATGGTCCTCAAGAATATCTTAAGAGAATTACTTTTGGCTTTTGTGCCATGAGTTATTCTTTGTCCAGAATTAAGTTAAACATTATGCTATTTTTTTTACTGTATTGCATCACATTAACTAAGTTTCTAGGGGGTCAGATTTCTGAAAAGGCATGAAATTACTCTCTTTGCAATATCACTGTTTTGGTGAAAAATATTGAAATATATTGATTATAGTTGATATACCCTAAAAGTGATGTTCAGTGTGTGTAGAAGATGCTATAGGAAACATTAAGTAGACTTTTTTACTTTTCAACATAAAGGAGAGGTTATGCTAGAGCAACTGTAATAAAGCATTTCACCCTGATTTTGAAGAAACTGCAAGTCCACATTACAGACCTTGCCAAACTGCAACTTTGTGTTACATTTAGAGTAGGTACAGGTTTGGGCAGTAATTCTTACAGTAATTTCTGAGAAATCACAATTGTATGTCTTTTAACCTAAATGAGCAGTATGGGAGAGTATAGTTGTTTAATGCTGACCAATATATAAGATTATTCAGGAAAGATTTTGATTCCACCACACATAAATAGAATACATGTTGAAGGGATGCATAGCAGTAAAAGTGAATTTCCCTATAAAAATACAGTTCATGGTTGCACAGCAGTTTTTATTCTCATATAGATTTAAAATGCTGCAGGAGAAGGGTGATCATACCACCCCCGTTGTGCCACTGCCCTCACTTTGTGTAAATCCATGCTAGGTTGGATCAGGAAACTGATGCCTGAACCATCTTGTCGTGTTACTGTGCAAATTCGAGATGAGTGAGCATCTGGGGGGTGGGGGGGATGAGTGGGATCAGCTCTTTCAGTGGAGAGGTGGATTTATCATGGATTAAAGTGCCAGGTGATCAGTAATCATAGCTTCGAAACATTGAAGACATGCTGCAGGATGAACTTCCCTGTTACAGTAACCTTCAGTTTGCAGTAATCTGTCTTCTAGTGACTTGGGATAAGTGAATTGTGGAATTTTGTGTTTTCTTACTCTTCTTCTCATAATTAACAATTTTTGCACAGTATATTTTGCAGCCATACATTTTTCATGCACATGCATTTTACTGCTGTTTAATTTTTATCACCCTCCTTTAATGCACTTGAGTCAGGCAAGACTCGTTCTACTCTTGATGCTGCCTTGCTAGTGAATGTGCTTCAGGTTGCAGTAAGTCTTGAGTAGATAAAGGTCTTTATCCAGTATGTTTGTTTTTCATAAAATTACCGGGAAGTTACAGAGAAACTGATGCTGTAGTGGGGACATTAGGGTCATCACTACTTAGCAAAAAATGGTTTTCAGGGATGAAACCAGTTGAATCTATCTTATATCCCCTAGTAGTCATTCTCATAGGTATTTACTTGCTCTGGTTCCTATGATATAATGGTAGTCTACATTTTCCTTTTGAACTAGAGTCAACACACTTTTGAATGTTGGCCTAAAGGAAGGGATTTTCTTTACCTATTTGGGTAATCGGTGTATTTGGACTTTAACAAAATGACAACAATCTCTGTTAAGGGGACCTTACACCTTAGGGTTTATAATGCCAACTGGGGTCAGTTTGGGGTCAGTGTTCTCCAAAAGAGCATGGGCAGTAGGTTCCTAGCCATGGAAACCTCCCGAGCCGCAACCCCTCATTACACCAGACTTCGAAGCATTCTTGGTCTAGTGCAGTGTCTTCTGTTTTCAGTGAAAACAGTCCCTACCACAGAGGGATGCATGGATTTGGACTGGGTTTTCTATGTGGTCAGCCAGTCAGGATGCATATTCAGCACAACTGCTGGTTTAGGGATTTTGTGTTAAGACAAGGTTTAAAGTTGTCATAGGGCTTGCTTCCAAACAGAAGTCACTAGGGAAAAACAGCAGGTAGAGCTAAGGGCAGTTAGCACTTGCGCTGAGCTCATCTGAGATTCATCAGCCAGCAACTCCTGATGGCTGACCAAGGAGTACTACAGGGCTGTGTCAGACCAACTCTGCATTCATGATAGAGAACTGGAATAAGAACCACTCCCAGAAAACATCTGTCTGCTCATTCACCAGTAGGTCCCATTGCCTTCCATACGAGCTGTGTGATCTGTGTGCTGGTCTCGCCTGCAGGAGCACGAGACTGTCCTGCTCCTGTGTGTCTCACCTGTTCTCTGCAGCACACTCTGTCAAAACCTGTGGACCACAGAGTATTGTTGACTCTATCTCCTTTCTGTTCTAATAAGCCTTGATTTTCCAGCATCTCTGTAACATGCATCTCTCACGTTTTTCACTTAGAAGCAGTGCAGTGCAGCTGCAGATCCGATGAACTGAAGTAATTGCATGCTCTGTTCTCTAACTTTTTTTAAGCAAACTGGCTTTTAAGCAGCAGCTATGCTTCTACTTCTGAAAAGACGTATTCTGGGATTTGCTGGCCATGCTTTTCATTATGGCATTGTTTAAGGCAACCCCTTGTATTGCCACTTAAACTTTTGCTCTTATTGCAGTTGGGATTCTGGGCTAGTTATACCTTTGTCTTAACCCTGAGCAGCCATTCTCATGCAAGGTGAACTTGTAGAAGCTACTGCTTAAAAAAAAAAGAGAAGTGAGGGGTGTGTGTGCAAAACTGTTTATCCTTTCTGCAGTCTTATGTACTTCTACCAGTGTAGATGCAGTGTAGGAGTAGGAATGAGTGATGGAGTAGAGAAGGAAGGGGCTGCAAAACCTGCTGTTGCTACTGAAAGATCTGCTCAGGAGACTGTGCTTTGAATCTGTAGGCTTGATTGGAGTTTGCCTCTATGAATCTTGCCTCATGCTAGCACTGGTTTTTCAAAAGGGGGAAAGGATTACAGAGATACTTTGCCAGTGTCCTCTGGTGCCAAAAGCAGAGATTAAATGCGGAGTCCTTCAATGAGATGATATGATTCTTGGTTCTGTACTGTCTTTATAGTTTGAACTACTTTAAAACCCATCCATGCTGCATTTCATGTGCCTTTGGCTTGAGGGGTGCCTGGCAATCTGTTGTTTAAATCTCCATTGAAATATGCAGGGCTAACCAGTTTCTGTCAAAGATGGGGCAAACTGGTAGGAGCTGTTTTGTTCTTGCCATCATGCCACAAGCAGCAGCTGAAGATGTGCATAGGATGACTTATTTCAGAAATCATATAGTTTGGCACTTGTCAAGAGGAGGGAAACCCTTCAGTCTCCTGTTTGATTGTGATGATGGGATGCATAAACTGGAGCATGAGTCTCCATGCTGGAGCTTCTCCTAAGATTCAGCAACACAATAGGCAGAAAGATGGCTTCTGGTAAAATGTTGGACCTTTTAGTTTGGGGTGGGAGTTTTTTTGTCTTTTCTTTTTTTGTCTGTGGTCTGCCATGAGTATAAAGCATCTGCATGGTTGCCTCATGGAACCCTTGTTACTGAGAGAAACAAATTCTGTAAAATTAGCCTCTTCCCTAATTTGGGAATCAATCAGAATAAATGGTTCTTAGCTTGTGCCTAGAAATATTTCTGAAAAACAAAGGCTTGACAATCCTTGAAGGTGTATGCTGGTTACTTTAACTTTTACATTTACATTTGTCTGCTGTGGGTGAGGATCCTCTTGTAGCCTTTCTAAAGGCAGAGTCTGTTCTTTCCTCTTGTTATCTTCACTATTAAAGCTGGATAGTGCTGTCATCTGCCTTGATGGATGAGTGGATGTCATTCTTGGGAAAAGTAAATTTCAGGCAAAAAGTAAATGGTGATGGATTTTTTATTATTATTATTATTATTCTTCTTTCTTTTTAGTAGTTGAACTAGCTGTTTTGGTTTCTTTTCTCAAGGACCACAGGAATAAATCTGAACAATGCAAGGTTGAGTTGCACCTGTAAAAATGGATTCATTTTCTTAGCTTCCTCCTGTTCTGCACAAAGCCACAAGCAGCGGAAGTACTGGTAGAGCCTGCTGCGTAGGCTTATGCTAACCGTATGTTAACTTTGCTTAAAAAAAATTAAACCCTACCTCCTGCAGAACTTGATTTGCCATTGAGAGGAGCTTTCCACTTGCTGGGCGTGAAGGGGAATTTTTCAGTCCCTGGCAATTGTGCAGAGAGATGGCTATTGTTATTGGCTCAAAGACTGTAGAAAGAACTTTCATTTCCCTGCCCTGTTTGGTGCCTCTGCAACTCCAGACTGTCTTTCAATGCAAATATTTAGCTGACTGTCCGCTGTTGCTGCTTCTAGGTTCCTTTCATTTTACATTTTCTTCTGCTATCCTTGTGGTTTTTCTACATTGAGTGTTTGGAGTTATTTTTAATTAGATGTTTTTGTTTCCAAAGTAATTTTGTTTTCTCTCTAAGTCATTTATGTATTTGTCTTCACTAATGTTTGCAACATCTCCGAACATAATATCCTCTGTGAATTTAACTAACGTGCTGTTTACCCTTTCTTCCAGATCCAGTTTCTGATCCTACTTCCACATTTGGGAGTATGCAAGGGACAAACACATCTCTTTGCGTAGCTTGACTGGATGTCCCAAGACTAGGATGTTAGTATATTTAAACATTTTTTTTTGCATTAAAATGTTGCCAGTATCTTAATTGCACATAGACTATTATTTCTTAAATGTAATTAACTTTATTGGCATTATGCATATTCAGAAGCCTGCTGGTAGAAACATTCTGCAGTCTGACTAGTGCTTATTGGTGACTTAAAATGGGTGCAGGAGTAAAAAGAATTTCAGGGTTGCTTTTTAAATGAGCTTATTTAGTGTTACAGCTTTAGCACTCATTCTTGAAAATGTTGGCTCTTTGTGTAATAAGATTAACTGTAGGTTAATCCATGAATATATAAAATCTTTAGATTATGTTCAAGGTAGTTATGAAAGACCATTTCAAACTTCAGAATGCATGAAGAGAGATTTTTAAATACTCGAAATAGTCAAATATCTATAGAAATACTTGCATCAAATAAGCATTAACAAAACCCAAAATTGCACACTGAAGCCTTTTCTTGATTCCCTGCATCACAGGTCATACTATTATTCTGGGACTAGTAAGGAGCCAGTTGTCTGGAAGAGTAAACCCTATGCTAAACTGTTTTTGCAGATTTGATAATGGAGCGTCCTTAAAAAAGCGTTTTGTGCTTGTATCACTATTGCAAAATGAGGTATTGCGTGTTTTCTGGTGTGTAAGTAGTTGTATGGAGGCAATTAGCAGTTCAAAAACAAAATCAGCATTAAACTATGTGCTGTTATGAAAAATGTTGGGGTTTTGACTCGGCTACTCTTGGAGTGTTCCATGTATTCAACTACACTGTTTTTAATTTACTTATTGAACACTAATATAAGCAAGTATTTAAAATACTGAAGTCACTAGGATACTGAATGCAGTGTTCATTGTGTAGCTGTGGATTTTGCAGGTTCCTTTCCAGCCTTAGTTTTCCAGTGTGCTTCTGTTGTTTTTCCCCTGTAAATGAAAGGGAATTTCTCTTCATGTGGCTTGAACTTCTTTTGTTAAAACTGCTGCTGACCTTCTTGGCTATGATTTTAAAGTGATTAGGTGTATTTTCTCTGCTTGGATTTTAATTGGTACTGTTCAGCTCTGTACATAGGTAATAAATCCTGGTAAAATTGCAATTATTCTTTAGCTTGGCTACTTTGGCAAAAGAAGAGCTAGTGCAAAGTTGTTTTACAACACTTGTAGTATCCCTCTGCATTTTGTTTTGGTGTCTGATTTCCTTCGCTCATAACTCTGGTATTATTGCTGTGGTTTGATAGAAAAGTAAGTTTGTTATGGTTGTTACAATGTGTTCCGGAAGTCTAATATTCCTTGAACTTGGAAATATTTCTAGTGTCAAAGATAATTCTTTGAAAAGTTTGCTATATTTGAAATAATCTTCAGAATACTTAAGATATAAAATTGACAATGGTGGGGAGCAAAACACTCACATGAAGTAGTTATTAATGCTTCTTGCACACACAGTCATCAGCAATTTACTGTTCACTCTTTATGCTATACTTGGTTCATTACTTGTGCATGATAGTCTCTTTCTTTTAGAGAAACTTATGTGTGAAGAATTCTGTAGCGGAAAAATGATCATAAGGGAAGATATTTACAAAGTATCATAGATATCAACAAACTTTGAATAGTTGTTAGTGCTACTGTAGACTTTTAATCCCTTAGAATCAGATGAAGAGGGTGTAGTCAGCAGAAGCTCAATTTGCATCAAATTCCTTTACTGTTTTTATGGCTGTACTGCAGTTCCTAGCTGTGGATTAGGAAACCCATTTCTGAGATTTTGCTCTGAAAGAACAATTAAGAAGTTACAGAAAGAGCTGCTTTGAATATAAGTGGACAGAGATACTGATCTTAAAAGCTGAAGCTTCTAGCAAAGCAGCACTCAAAATTGTGAAGGATTTCTGTTGTTTCTTCATATAGACATTGTACCAGACAATTCAGTCCCTGATGAATTTAGCAATACAATAGAGTGGGCAAGCTTGAGAAGACCTGTGTATAGGTTACCTGGAAAATTTAATTCTGATCTGGAGCAAAGGACTGACTTCTGATTTGGAAGGGTGAGTGCTCTCCCAGTGTTTCTTCACTTAGCATCAAAGAATTGGTTTCGGATCTTCCGATTATCCTAAATAGTCTTCTTTCTTTGAAAAGATCTGAGCCAGGTCTAGCAGGTTTACTAATACCTTTCTATTGAGATACCGACTGCAAAATTGGAGTAAGACTGGCTGTTGTAGAAGTCTTGTCTTCAGATGTTTTGTCTTTGTAACAGTTTGATGTTCTTGACTAGAAACTTGTAATTTGTTTAACTCTTAGCATATCCAATGAGAAACTTAGTGTGTGGAAAATATGGGACTGCTGTCTTCTCTCAAATTCAGATCACAAATGATACTTTGAAGCAAAGAACTTCTACTAGACTGAAACAAATGTGTGAGGGTGTAGAGTGGCCTGAGCCGAAGTACAGTGGATTAAACATTTGACTAAAGAAGGCCAATAATATATGCTATGCTTCAGGAATTCTGAAAGGTCTGGAATAAATGAGATGGAGAAGATGGTAGTGTCAAAAAGCTGCACAGAACTGCGGTTTGAGGAAGACTTAAAGATGATGATAGGGACTGAAATTACTGTGTGTATAACTCAGTTAAGAACACTATAAGCAGTTGAATATACCATTAGACACTAAATTCACTGTAGCTATCCAGAAAAGATACTTGGGAATAATTTGAAATCTTGAATGGCCATCATGAAATCTGTTACTTTTGCATCAACCAAATCCCAAGGGATCTTTTTTGGCTATGATCTTCAGTTCTGATTCAGTAATTATTTCAGATGTCTGTCTTTAATCTGAATAAGGGAAAGGCAGTCTGAGAGAGTGAGCAACTAAGTTGGGCAGTTGTCTGAGATGTCCCTCCCTGGTCCTGCCACTTGTTCCTGCTGATGTGACTGGGCTAGGCCAGTGTAACTGGACTAGGCCAGGAAATTGTTCCAGTCTAGAAATAAGGCAAGCAAAAATGTTTTTTTTTTAAATCTTCTGTGTGTTCTTATGTTGTAATTTATGTTGCCAGTCAAAAGTGTGATTAGAAATACAGTATTAAGCAACCTTTCTCCTGTCCCATGTTGCTGTCAAGGAGGAAGAAGAAAAGCTCTGTGTAACCCCAGCTGTAGCTGAACACAAAATGCCTTAAAGAAACTCGGGTGCTTCTCTTGAGAAGCACACCTGCAAGCATAGCTTACAGAATTGGTGATGTATGTCTGAGGCTAAAAGGTTAGTAAGATTCCAAGAGTTGCTACATGAAATGATGGTAGACATTATGTAACATCAGAAGTAAGGGAGAGATTTATCAGTCACCTGCTCTTTAGGAAAATTTCACTAAACCCCAAAGGTCAGGGTTTTTTACAGATGTTTATTGTGGGTTTCTTGCATCAGAGTGTAGTTATTTTTTTAGAGAAGGTTTACTATTCCTCGTCTACACTGAATAATGTTCCATCGCATCTGGCAATTTCAGTTCCTGCAGTTAATTTCAGCACCAAATTGTTTTTTGTGCTGTAATATTTTGTTTAAAAGTTGTCTGCAGCTGTGCTTATGCCTTTCTGTTTCCAGAGGAATATCAGGGCTTGCAGCTTCTTTAGTGCATGGACATAACCTGAGGTGTGAATGAAGGATAACTAAGAATATTTCTGTTAGTATTTGGTTCTGTTGACACAAGAATAACAACAGTAGTACAGCGGTATCTTCTTTGCTGTATGCAAGAGTTGTTATGTGCTTACTTTGTACCTTTGTGTTCTTAATACTACTGCTGTGCAAACAACCATAAAGCTGGCGAGGATTGTTAGGCTTAGTTTTGCTTCCTTTGGGTTTGCACCTTGTAGACTCATGGAGTGTCTTGCTTGATGCATACTTGCAAGTGTGACTTCAGTGATGACAGTTAGTCACTATAACCTGCCCTGTAGCTGGTATGAATTCCATGTCTTTCAGTGTTAAGATACTCTTCTCTGTGTGTTGATTGGTTTTGAGGGTTCTTGTTTAAGGCGGGTAAGTTGTGACCCCTGCCCTGCTTTCATTTACCCTTTAATTTTTGTGTAACTGCCTGTATCACCTTCTGATTTTGCCTAGATCATCCTTCCTTTTGAGACAGAACTGAGCCATCCATCTGAAAAGGCTAAGGATACTTTTCCAGAATTTCTGGGAAGCCTTCTCAAAACGTCACATGTGCTTCATATTCACTGTAGGCACAATTCAGTTTTCTTTCCATGATCTAGAGCTTTCTTTGCTTTTGTTAGCTTCTTTATCAGAATTCAGGTATACTCACTGGTGTTGTAGTGAAATAATCACTTGACCATATTAAGTGTATCTTTGCATGCCATAAGATTTTTCAGGATGCTGTGATCTAGCTGGAGTCAAGGTGTACTGTTCACTGAGGTGATTATGTAATGGCTTATCATGGGGGTTTATTTTACACCAGACAGGCTTACAATCACTAATAACAGAGTAGAAATGCTCTTGGCAATTTTTACCCTTACAGGTAAGCTTATTATATTCACCTCTCGACTCAGAAATGTTCATTGTTTTCATGGGTCTATTAATTGAAGATCATCAGATTTTCAATGATTGGTGATATAATTATGTTTAGTTTCCTAAACAGATTCATATTTTCATTCCCATTTGCCGATTACTGTATAGATCTGAAAAATCTCTGTAGAGATGGTGAAAGAGATATCTACAACTTGAGAACCAAAAGAAAAGAATAATGTACTGAGTTAATTCAGTAATGAATCATGGTATAAATGACCTCCTGTGGTAAAGAAGTTGAAACTGAGTCACACTCCAGGAGTTTTCTAGATCACAGCTGTGGTTTGGTAGATGCTTTTTCTGCTGGCAGTCCTTGTTTAAGTGGATTCAGCAGCTCATACCTACCCTTTCTGGGCTGATTTTTAGCTTTGAATTATTTCAGTTAATGTGATTTCAGTAGGTGACTGTGTTGCAGACAGGAAACGATGTCAGGCAAGACTGAATTGCTGAGGGAAGGCAGCCCTGTTCAAACAGGACAATTGTGGAGTATGAAATATAACTTATATCTCAGCCAGTTTAACTCATGCCTCTAACGCTTCTGCACTATGCCAATATGTATCTCTTGAGGTCGGGGTGAAAGCTGCGGGTGTCCTGTGCTTCCACATAGACAGCTTCTGTGGGAGAGGGAGGGTTCCTCTGAGATTTAAACTGACTTGGACCTCTGCTATACCTGCTCGTAGCAAGTTGTTCCTGACAGCACACCTGGCTCTTGCTGATCTGTGATATGAGCGTTACTGTAGCCATGAAATAAAGTGGAGCAGTGAATTGATGCTGCTGGAAATCCTATCTTTTCTGTGGGAGGCATTTTCCAGGCAGATCAATTCCATCTACTGCAAGGCTATTCTTAAGTTTGTGCCTTAGGAGCATGGGGTATGGGGATAAACACTGGTAGTTCATGAATGTCACCTTACCTTTGCTTGGGAGTGAAGCATTAACGGATTGTCTCCAGTGGGAAAAAAGTTTCAGGTTTTTTATTTTGTTGCAACAAATAGAGCAGCACTGTTAAAAATAGAAAAAAAATTGCCTCAAGTCTGAGAAATGTTTGGATCTCTATATTTTGATCCATGCTGGTTTGTGCTGTTGTGCATTCTCATTCTTGAGCTATTTGACTCTTCCAATCTATTCGTATACTGCCTAGCTAGTTGTAGTTTCTTACCAGTGAAAGTTGCACCTGGTTGCCTGCTGGAACTCCATACCTGGAAGTTGAACAAACAAGAACACTGTCTTTGAACTGAGATACTGAAAAGCAACTCTGACTTCAGTTTTTAGTGTTAAAATTTGTTTGTTTGGATTTTAGTTTAGTTAAATTATTTTTTTGAAAATTTGGATCCTGTTCTACCATTAAGTAAAACCTGTATTTTTTGAGGATGCATAGAAAGTTGGTAGTAACTGAAACTCTTCTGTTGTAATTCTTTGCCATTTTGTACTGTCTGTATTTTCTGGTTTATTTTCTAAAGTAATAAAATGCAAGTATGTACATGAGAAGATTCCAGTCAGGTCCTGCATTAGTGGTGACTGGCTGTGAAGGAAACCAGATAGTCGTACAATAAACCTCCCAATCTTGAGTTAAAATGTATAACAGAAACCCACAGCCCCTGACTTGAAGAACTAGCCAGATTAGTAGTGCAGTATCTACAAAATGGAAGATTCTTTCACCCCTGCAAATCCATGTGAAGATGGCAACTCAGCCTGCCCGAACAATTGCTGTATCTTGGGGTGATCTTGAGACAGCCATTGCAATGTCCTTAGCTTTTCTTGAATTCTGTTTCTGAGACTTTTGATTGGAGATGAGAAGTTTGCATGCCTTTGTGTAATTCTCTTCTTGATATCAGATCACACACACAAAAATACTCCTCGTGGGAGGGAAGCAGGAGATGATCCATATTTTGCTATACTCTGTACTCTGGCAACAAGTTTTATAACTTGTCACTTCTGGTTTTTTGGGGTTGAATTTTCAGTTGTAATCAGTGAGATAACCTGCCAATTAGAGTGCTAACATTGGATGGAGAGTCTCCTGTTTCCATTTCTTGCACTGTGACACAAGCTGGTAACGTGCTTTGCTTGTCTGCTCTTGTAGAGGGGAAAGATCTCCCCTTCCCCGGAATATTTGGCAGGGCACTTGTCTACTGTAAAGGCAAGTGCATTGCAGCTCTTGTAGTTCTGATATGTAGTTGTTATGCTGTCATATTTAGCTCATTAAATTTTAAATGCCTTGCTGTGAGTTTGGGATTGCATCAGAGAAAATGTTCTTAGACTTGGTTCTCAGAGGAAAAGGAATAGCTTGGTTGAGAGGGATGCTTGGAGAGAAGAGTGAGGATGGTCTGCTGTAGCTTTTTTATTAAAATTGCAGACTAATAGTGGAGTTTTAATTAAGTCCTGCAAGATGGATAGCCAGTCAGAAGCACTACTGTCAACATTTCTTGTAGTTTCTTGCTGCTTTTTTGATTCCTCAATTTACTATTGTGGTAAGTTACTGTGACTGTGAAGTGGCTGTTTGGCAGAACATGCACATTGTTGGCTTCTTGGTTGCTTCAAATGAAGCTTCTCTACTGGAGATGCTGTTCTACAGTGAATAAAGCATTACTCTAAGGCCAAAGAAATCTTTTTCTCTTGAGCTCCAAGGGCCTGTTTAGGGACCCCAGCACATGATAACCCTGCATTCTCTTGTGAGATCAGAAGGTGTTTCGGTGCAAAAAGCTACGGAAGGGCTGTGTGTTGCTATACAGAACTTGGAGATACCAGTTCTTTTAAGCAGTACCTGTCTTAACATCCTTAGTTCTTTTCTTCTGTATACCTGTGTCAGTATTGCTCTTACAGAACCAGGTTGATATTTAAGGTCCCCAGAATCCTCTGGAGCAGGAATGTCTGCAGTAAGTCCCTGAACAGTCAGTTTCATTAACAAGAATGGAGAAGCATGAAATTTGAAAAATTGGTTGAGATGTGCAGCTTTTTCTTTGTTCCCCAAGAAGCTAAAGCAAAGTTGATTTAACTTTTAGTTGGAGTCCTTAATTGGTCTCCATCCAGATAACGAGATCTCTCATCATAGGTGGATGGGAGTTTCTTTTATTTTGTTGCATGAATAAAAGAATATTCACAACTTATAATTATATGCATGTCATGAGACTTAGTATATATTAATAACTGTCCTGTGACTTTTTTCCCCCTCCCTTGTTGCCTGGTCTTGCTTTTCTATTAAGATGCCTGTGACTGAAACATTCAAGTTTAATAGATTTTTGTCCTGAAAGAGACAGAATTCCCGTGTTACACATAGACTGTAGGATTTTTCTGAATTAATTCCTGCTTCAAATCCCATAGCTGTGGATAAATATAACCAATCTTGACCAGAAAATCTAGGCATGAGAAATCCAATAAAAACCTGATGTGATGGTGGTGGCTCTTGCTTCATACTAGTTAATGAGACTCCTAACACGATGAATCCAAGTGCTGGGGGAGAGGGAAAGGGAAATAGATCTTAGCGACCAGCCCACACTCTCCTAAATAACACCTCCACAATCCTAGAGTAGGGAAAATGATGATCCAGTCCTAGAGTGCATGTCTTGTTTCTTCAATTGGACCCTTGTAAAATTAAAGAGAGAGTGTCTTATGTCTGACTGAGTTTGATCAGCTTCCAATTTCAGCTGCTGGATGTGGGTATGTCTTTGAGAAGCTGTTTTTCCTGTTCCTAGATGTGTGATTTGTGGCTTTCTCCATTCCCCCTACCCCCCTTTCCAAGTAGTGTTTAATTGCATTTGCTTTGGTAAGCAGCCTCTGTGACCTGGGCCTTTTGTTAATTGCTGCTCTTCTGTCTTTGTAGCTCCAGCAAATTTAGTGACTGCTTTCTTCCAAGTCACTGACTAGGACTGAAATGGCAAATGGCACAGGGCCAAGAAAACCAGTACCTGATGGACCTCACTACTAGTAGTTTCTCATTGACACCAATATTTCAGGAGCTGTCACATAATTGATTTTTAATGTTTTGTATTTATTTGACTGGGTTTTGTTTGGTTTGGCTTAGGGGTTTTTTTTCAATTCTGTTGATTTTAAATTTCTAGTTTTAGTCAAGATGTGTCATGCCAGCCAAAAAGTCTAAAAATATTGTATCAAACCTGTTGTTAATTAAATTTTAGTTTCATAAGAGTCTGGTAAGAATTTCTGTAAGCCCATGTTGATTGATGCCATTTTTGCTGTCAGTTCCTGAGAACTGTTCAATTGTTTTGAACACCTTTATCAGTTTGAGACCCCAATACTAACTTATTTAATGTTTTGACACTTCAAAGAGATTAATTTTTTTTTTTGAGCCCACTGGGTCTTTCTCAATATTTCAAGACTTTCTGGAATTAAACACTGCTGCAAATACTCTTTGAGTAACTCACAGAAAGAAAACACACATCCATTGAATATTTAGACAGTTAACGTACATATGTTCGTAACACCACCTTGATAGATTTTGTTGAATGATTACATGCCATTCTATTGAGTGTTTTGTAATATACTACTGTATTCTTACATATATTAGCTAAAAAACCCAATCTATGTGTGCCTTGATTTTGGTTTTTTTCTTTGCTTTCTTTAAAGCTGTGTGCATCTCTTCTGACTTTTGCAACATTTCTGAATTTTGATTTATTTTCTCTGCTCAGAATCTTCCTGTCCATCGTCCAACCTCTTGTCTCCTCTTTGTGCTTTTACCCTTAGTCACTTGAGTTTGAGTTTTGTTGATTTTTAAATTTTTTTTCCCCATTTAGCAGGTCAGGTTTTTCCCCCATATGATGTTAATGGTTTCTAATATGTTCTTAGGTAGTTAAGAAATTTAAACAAAATGTATAGCCAACTAATGTCTTAGGTGACTTGACTCAATTTCCAGCTTTTTGAAGTTGTCCTTTTAATGTGCAAATTGCTATATATTTGGCTGTTTATTGTAAATAAATGCTGATGAATCATTGTCTTAATTTTTATTGCAACTGGTCCATTGCAGTTGGATTTGATCCTTGTGGATTACTTCCAACTCTGGATATTCTGATTCTCTGGTTCTATGACCTACTGTACTTAACTGCTGCCCTGGCTAGTACTTATTTAGTCTATTGAGGTTTAGTTTATAAATTGATATTCACAGATTAAATTGATAAGCACAGATTAGGGCTGAAGAATTGACAACTATGTATGTTGGTTTTTATTTTCTGCCCTTGCTATGTTGATTTTTCTTTTTGACTTATTAGCAATTTATGTAATAATAAATTCAAAACAATTGTAGTCTGTCTTTTTTTACTACATCCAAAATGTAAGTTAAGGTCAAGCTCTACTGCTTTGACTAGATACATATCTAAGGCTGAGTTATGTAGTGATTATTCGAAGGTACATTTGAGTTGTGCTGTCTTGAGGGGGAAAAAAGCACTGTTTGAGATGCTAGGCTCTGTGTCAATGAGACTCCAGAAACGCATCCCTATCTTTTTCTGTAGATCTTGCATTCCTGTTTTTTATAGCAGAGAATGTGTCTCTGGCTAATCCACATTACTGGAGATCAGCCATCGAATATCGACTATCGACTGCTCTAATACTGTTATCTCAAGGAGCCTGGTAGCTACTTAATGATTACAAGGGCTCTCAGTTTTAAGGGAGAAGATGACATGAGGGCCTCATTGGATTTTTTTTTTCTTTGCAAAGCTTAAATTAAACTTTTGTGCTAAATTGTTGTCTTAAACCGTTAGCCATCAAACTACAATTTACAGTTTAAATTTATGACAAAATACTTGGTTACAGATGGGTAAAAATGCCAAGAAAAGATGAAAATAAAACTGTTTAGGTGCAGAGACAAAACAGTGAAAATTGATCATGCTGAAGCCTGCATAGTCAACCCTTTTTTCCCTCCCCTTCTCTTTAGTTTTAATTTCTTTCCTTGCTACTCTTAGCAGAAAAATGGTGCATACATGTTCTGATTTTTATGGGAGGATGTTTTAGGGAATGTTTTACTTGTAGAGCTAACAGTTGAAATAGCAGTAACTGTTTAGTAATCTCTGCATTTAAGAAGTTATTCCACTCTTGCTTCAGTACTAAGAATTTTCTTTCTTTGTTCTGGGATTTATTTTTTCTAAATCTTCACTTCCTAGAGAGCCTTCTGGAAAAGAGAGATGTTTTACACTTTATAAATTTGGTATTTTTTAAAATATCAAAATTCTTTTTTCTAAATTCTTATACTAACATCCAAAAAATGTTTTTCATTGTAAAGGTCACCAATAGCATTTGTAAGAGTTAAATATGTGGCTACTTTGATTGTCAAGAGGATATCAGAGATCTAAATACTTCTGATGTTAAAAATCTAATCTGATATATAAATAATACTGACTTCTAAAATACTGGAATCTTCTTTCTTTTTCTTTCTTCTAATTCTGTTACTCCCGCAACTTTTCTACTGGCTCTGCTCTTCAGCTGCTATGAACTGTCAGACACTGAAATACAGATAATGAAAATATAGAAACTGGAATTTAGCAGAGGCAGCCATGTTAATTTCTGTTCCATTTGAAATGCAGGAAAATATCATCTGCCAAATGGAAAAGGACAATCGGTGGGAAAAGAAATGTTCTTTTCAAGCTTCTAAGAGCAGTGACAATGGAGAGAAAAAATACTATAAAAAGTAGGCAGCTCCTTTTTCAAGATTTTGTTTTCAATGTATTCTGCATGATTAACTGTACACAGTTGCTCTTTTGGAGCCCTGAATGACTGAACACAACATCACAGGGCTTAAACTGCCTTTGCTGCATTGCACTTTGCATTTGGGGGGAATAGGGCTCAGCTTTATGGCAGTTTTACCAGTCTCCAGTATAATTTTTGAATACATTCATACTTCCCTTATTTGCCTTTTTTAATGTCAAACATTGCACATAAGATGTTCTGCTGTTGCTATGCAACTGCTAAATCCAATATTTAATATTAATAAAACCCGAGTGGCATTAGCATCACTCAGAACAGTGGGCTAGCAAACTATGATCGTACAATATCCAAGCTGTAAAACTTGGCAGGGACTTCAGTGTGCAATTGCATGCATGGCAAACTGTGGGGCATGAGTCACTGGCAGTTACTATTAAAAGATTGATGAGTTTGAGTAAAATTTCTGAGGTCTTCCGATTTTTTTACATATATCTATATATTTATAAAATTTTTAAACAAAAAGATAAAGAGCAAGGTTGGTTAGCTATTTTCCTTAAGGTTTCATTTCAGAGTCAAATTCTGAGAGTCACTACCCATATGTTAAAAACGTTATAAACTACTCAGCATTACAAACCTATGGGTCAATCCCCTGATTCTCCTATTTTTCTTCTAGGTCAGGTTGGTCGGCCCTTTCCCACTGTTCCTGCCACTTCCTGAAGCCTGAATTGGCTTTTTTTGGCGGCAGTGCTACTTCTCTGCCTGACAAGGTGCTGTTCAATGGGATGTGTTTCCAGTTTCTCAGTTTCTCCTCTACCACCTTGTTTTCTGATTTCTCCCCATTTCTCTTCACTCTTGACTGTTATTTCACTTTGTTTTTTTTTTGGTTCTTGGTCCTTTCTGAGATTAGATTTTTAGTGTTGTACCCCAGCAATACTTTGGCCATCTAAGTCATGTTGCAGGCTGCAAATTCTGTAGGATCCTGCATCTGATCACTGAAGATGTTGGTGCACTAACACTCTTGCTGACACCTAGAGGGGTGTTATACTATTTGTCATTTCCTTTTGAAGACTGCTCTCTAAAACATAGCTTAGATACTAGTTCTGGATGAAGCCAGAATTATTTTAGAATTACTGCTCTTTTGAAATGTAATAAATTATTTCCTTCATAGTACATGATCATTTAGATGTTGTTTGATACCTTAAACATTGCTGTTTTGGGCAGTTTATCTGTCCCTGATTCACCCATGCAAGTTCCTCTAAATTTAAGACCATATTTTTGGTTTCTCATTTGTTTTTTGTTTTATCGTCTGCTACTCAAAGACTCAAACAAGTAGGAGAAGCTAGAAGCCCCTAGCTACTTGCAAACCATTCTTAAACCTACAAAGTGAAAGTATTGGATGGGGGGAGGGAAGGGCAGGCAATATAGTAAGTCGTGGTCTTGAATTTTTCTGGTCATATTCCATTTTTATACATTTTTATAAGGGAGAAGTTGTCTATCACCCTTAAAGTAATCTTTGTACTTTTTATACTCACTCTGCTAACCCATCTTCTTACAGTTTTGGGTAGTTAATAGCTCTGTATATTTTTTACTGCCAGCAGGGGGTTAGTGTAATATTGATTTAACTTTTCCAAATAATGGCAGTAATTTTGGTGCACGTTTTCCCTCTTCTGGAATAAACTAAAATTGATTAGATTTGTTTTAAGTGAGGTATAAATCGTGGCATTGAAGTAAATCGGACTGTGTGTGTCTTAGATGCAGATCTCTGATTGAAATTTCATTCCTTAGTGATATAGCAATGCTGAATCCCTCTCCTTTTAATTTTCTCGCCTCAAAACTGCAACTCTTCAGGAAACACTGATTCTAATGTTCACTGAAATTCAGAAAAGGAACTGAACGCCACTGAGATGGAAGAATATATTTTTTTAATTGGGAAAATGTTCCTTCTTTCAGTTCGGAGGCTTAAATGAGAGTATTTTTATTTGTGTGGAAATTACTTGGTCATGTTGTAGAACCTGCAGCTTCTTATGTTCTTTTCAAAATGGTTTATTTCAATGTTGTAATGTTCTTTGTTTTTAACATAGCTATTTACAAAAGTACAGAAGTCAGTGGACTCTAGATTGTGCTATGATTTATCAGTAGTTCAGTCATCACAATTGACCCGTGTATCTTGTAATACTTGGAGAAAACATGTTGAGCTCTGTTCTTGGAACAGATAAATATAGAACTGCTATTGTGAATATTGTAGTGATGTACTAATCTAGAAAGCTAACAATTCTTTTATTTGCTTTTAGGGTTTGAAAGTATTCTAGAAGGCCTGTTTGGACCTGGATTATTAAAAGATCTCAGTTTGTTTAAAGGTATTCAATCTCTATGTTTGTATCTTGTTCTGCATTTCTAATGACAGAAGCAGCCCCAGCTCTGCCTCTAGAAAATGTGTGTTACCGTGGTGATTTGTGCTTTTTTTTTCCCCCTCCCCCAGGCACTGCTCACAGTTAGTTTCATATTGGCTAAAATTACTAATGAGTGTGCGTTCATCTTTATGTAGCTGGGAGTGTATTTTGCAGTGCTCAGAAAAACAGATTTGTTATGCATAGGTAAAATATATATAGTTTGGTAATCTGAGGATTTAGAAAAATGGCCGAAATGAAGCCTGAATCCTCAGAATGCAGGCAAGAAGGTTGTGAAACAGGTATTTAATTCAGCATTTCTCTTTTGGCTCCAGTTGTGTTGTGTTTTATGAATATGAAGTAATTTGCTATTCTTCTGATTTACAGACTGTGAGCCTGAAGGTGTTTCTGATTGGTCTTTTGATGAAAATTGTCTTTTCTGCTGCCTGAGAAGAGAAAAAGTGAAGGTAACAATGCAGATGTGTGAAGCTAGTAGTTGTAGGGGAGGGACAAAGGGAGGGAGTTAGCTGCTCATAGTTAACTGAATATGGTAAATCTGCAACCTCCTGCCCCTTTCCCCTCCCTTGGAAAAAGGTTTTCTGAATTAAAACATGCAAGTTAATGAGCAGACTTGCCTCTTTCTCTGCAACTTTTTCTTTTGTAGTGTGTAATGCAGGTGTTGAGTTCCTTTCTTTTCCCCCTGTGCATTAGCTCTTTCTGTTTGGCGTTTTTTATTTGTTTTGGGTTTTCTTGAGTTCTTTGTAAGAGATCTTGTTGGGAATCATGAAACCCTCCCCAAGGGAGCCAGACTGTGGCTTGTGCATGTTTACTGCAGTCAGACGATGGGCTTATCTTCAATATGGAAATGTGGTCCATTTTAACAATCTAGAATCTTGTTCTGTATCTTGGAATCTCCTTCCCTGTGGGCCATATCCTTGTATTAAAGTGTTCTTGTGCATGGTAGATATTGTACTGTGCTTGTTCATAATGAAGTCAGAACCTAAACATGTACAAGTCAAGTTTGCCAAAAAAATGCACTTGCAGTTTATTTTCTTAAGGAGATTACAGTTGTATATAAAACAAAAGCTATGGTGCTATACTGATTGTTGTTCAGCCCACATGTTGAAATTGTGATTGTTCTGTAACATAGGAAGGAAGGATCAACTGTCTTGGCAAAACTTCGTTTACTGGAATTTGTAACTACTACTTCTTCCTGCACAATGTAAAAAAACACCAGAATGGATCTCTATCAACTTAGGAATGAAACAAAAGCAGTCTTTCCTCTGCAGCAGCTAACATGTAGCTGCATGGTTTGTCCACAAAGAAAGTACCTTGTTGACGCTAATACTTGCCGTGCGGCCAGTTCATGCGTGTTTTTGCATTATAGTTTTTATTAAGGCATAGGAGGAGGTTTAGGAATGCTTGCATTTAGATGTAAGTCCTAGTTATTTCATTGAGACTGACAGCAGCTAACATGTAGGTATGCTTTTGGTGCAAGGAGTTCTGTCTTTTTTCTTACCTCATCTCATAAAAGGACAAAATCCAGTGTTAAACACAGCTCTAGTTAAGCCACTGAATTGATTCAGAAATTAATTTTGTGGTGGGTGAGAGACTGGTCATAGTCTGGGCCAATCTGACAGTGTATGGGTAGGTATTCAAAAAGGCAGTCTTACTGCCCTCCAGCCTCTCTGTCAATTCTGTTGGGTTTGGATATTTTGGCTTTTTGGTTTGTCTTTTTTTGTTTGTTTTGTTTTTGAGGGAGTAATATGGCTCCTTTTGGATCTAGAGTTGTTTGTGTGTCAGCTGCGAGATGGTAGGATGGGAGTGCTTCCTGTCCCCGGTGGGTGCAGCAGATTGCTGCCCTGCTGGCACTGATGTCATTAGCTTGCAGTACAGAGTTAAATATGATTCTTTCACAAGAGCCTTCAAATAGTGTGAATTTGACAACATCTTAATTGTAATTAAAATATCAGAGACATCATTGTTAGAAAAAAGTTTGTAACTTAATTTGATATTTAGCTAAATAATGAACAGTCTTCAGCTATGTAGTTCAACATCTCTTCCACTGAACATCTGGACTGATATCTTTAATTCTTTAGGAGTCACAGGTTGTTCATGTGCATCCTCTCACCTTGTTTGGAAAATAATTGGGCAGGGTGGGATGATTTGGGTTGGTGCTTGTATAGTTCTGAGTTACAGAATGAAAAGGTGTGTAATTGGTGCTGTAGCTGGGAGCAGGATAGCCACAAGCCATGTATTACGACAGTATGTGGCTGTGGCTGGCCTGTTTTTTGGGGTTTTTTTGAGTACATAATTAGTAATACCTCCTTTTGGGTTAGTTGAATAATTAATCAATGTACTTGATTTTTCACCTGTAAGTGACGTGTAGGTACCTAGTGTAACGAGTTCAGAACCAATAAAAATCTTCAGAGTTTTTTTCTGGATTTCATTTGCCCATAAGAATGACCTGTAACTTAGGAGACCAGTAGTTGTGTGTTAGTAAAAATGAATTCCGAACTGTAGGATGAGAATTTAAGGCCAGTATTAGCTTATTGACATAGCTGCTTAAAGGGTAAAAATCTACATGAGCTCTCCCACTCTTTCAAGTGATAGTGGTTATTGCTTTTGCAAGCAGTCAGATTCAATTACATGATTTCTTCAAAGGATGGAAAACCATCTGCTGAAGTATTCTAAAAAGATTAATTTATTTGTAGCAGTAGTTCTAGTTGCAAATACTGAGCTAATACCTGCATTTTTTGGCAGTCAAAAAAATACAAGACAGGTTTTGATAGAGAAATGGACTTAAGTGCCTTAATTTGAAAGGGATAGTAAAATACAAAGTAGGGAGCTAGCATCTTCCTAGACATATTTTTTTCCCAAATCCAAAGGCTTATGTGCAGTAATATAGAACTTTTAGAAACTGGATTTTTTCTTTTCATCACAGAATGCAGAATACACAATTGTTTCTGTATGGTGTGATAGGAACTGGTTACCTAAGGAGCTGCTACCACGTTATTAACATGGGTGCCTGCATGCAGAAATGGACAGGTGCCTTGAAGGACAAAGAAAAAACCGGTTAGCAGCTCTGGTTGCCTACATGTGGTGAGAGAAAGATGGGCTTCTATGGCACCAGATCTGACAAATTCACATTTGGATAACCTGCAACTGTGGTAATTCTCTGTTGCTTGTGATCTTTATCACTCTTCCTTCTAAAAGATTGTGGTACGGGAAACACCCATCAATTCAGATGGATTGAACCTAAAGTGTACTGGCCTTATCTCTTCTTAATTATGATTTTTAATTTTTCAGTGTGGTTTGTTAAATAATCTGACAGAGCTATCATTATAGAAGCTATCTTCAGCTCCATGTGGAATGTTTGTATCAAATGAGGTAGTCTCTAGTGTCATTTGCTCATAGTTGTAGCTCAAGCCTAGTTTAAGAAAGGCCAGAAGAAAGGAGAAACTGGAAAATGAATCCTTAAAGAGTATTCAGTTGAGTATATTCATGTGGAAAAGAAAACACTATTGTCTATAGTGACATAAAGCAATTCATACGTATTAAGAGAAAAAAGGAACACACACACCTGGACACACAAGTAATCTCATTAGTTGGTGTGAGGGTAATACTCCTAAGCACATTAACTATTTTATAGATATATTTAAGGTACAAAATAGCAAGAGAGAAAATGACTTCTAGGAGCCTGTTCTGGATTCTTAGGCTGTTGATGCCAGGAGATTGATTCTGGTCTGCAGATGCTCTGAAATACCTGGGCTTCAGTGATAGAATCTCTCACAATTCTTTCGTTTGTGAGGACATGTGGTAAGGTACAGCATTTGAAGAAGTTATTTTAAAATTCAAAATTACTCTGATATGATTTGGGTATTTTTAAAAACTTGTTATTATTTTACACAAATCTGCTGGCCTTTCACTGTGGAGGAACATAAACAATAAGATGTGAACTGTGATAAATGTCTGAATAATTCATCTAAAGCATTAACTGGTAGAATAATTGAAGATGGCAAAGGAAATACCTGAAAATGAGTTGAAGTTGCAGAACTCTTACAATTTTTGATGGTTTTAGAATGTGTTTAAACTGTGTGCAGAGATCCCTAAGTGTGCTGGAACATGCTCTAAAACATTTTTAATGGATTTCATCACTTAAACTCAAGCATTTAGACTGTCAATTTTGTATTGTGTCATTTTAAAATAGTTTGATATGGAGGCTATGGATGTTGAAACATTCCTCTCTTACTCAGTGTTCCTCATTCTGCCTTGAGGTAGGGTGGGAGACTGGGTTTTATCCCTAGAGTCAATGGATTGGCCAGTCAGCTATGGAGGGTCTGTGGGCAGCCTCCCTCCTTTTTCTCCCTGAAGATGGGTAGGAATTATCTCATCCTGTTCTAGCTTTTGGGCTCTTCCCATTCCATCTGTTTGTGTGCTGTGGCTTAAACATGAAACTGCTGTTTCCACATCTACCCAACAACAGCCTGCATCATACAATTCTCGTCATGTCAGCAGTTTATCATTTGGAATGTTGTAGGATCAACATTTCCTACAAGGAGGCTCTCAGTGAGCATCCAGCACTAGTGCTGACGAGAACGGGCTGCCCAGGATTAGGTGGTCTCACAAGGTCATGCATTGAAAACCTGATTTTGAAAACCTGAGCTCCGTATTTCTAAATTTGACTTAATTACATAGTTATGCTGTTTATCTTGACATATAGAAAGAGCTTTAGCCCTTGGGAAGCATGTGCAAACCACTCCAGGTATCTTTCTCTGAAGGTGTATTGTTTAATATGGTGATACTGGCTGTTCACTGGTGGATTTCAGGAATGCTCTGGGGCATGCTTCCCACCTGAAGAGAAGCATAAAGAGAATAGAAAGAATCCTGTGTTATAAGTAATATGTAGAAGTAGTTGATTGATTATAAGTCTCCTGTTAAAAAAACCCCAATGAAAATGCTGTCTAATTATTATTGCGTTTTTCTTCTTCCTACTACGTGCATGTTGCTACTGAAAACTTTGGTGTGATTTAGGACTGTAAGAGTGAGTGGGTAAACTGAAAGTAGTGGTTCTAAATAATGGTTATTGGGAAGAAATGCTGGAAAATGTAAAAAAAAAAACAAAACTAAAAAATCAACAACCCCCTACCCTAACTAAAAAACCAAAACCAACCCAACACAGACCAACCAACCAGACACTCCAAACCAAACAAAAATCCTTCACTTTTGGAAGTTGACTTTGAGTAGCAATCACAATCAAATACTTAATGTGAAAACTTGAATTTTTCTTCTGGAGTGAAAAAACTCGGAGATTCCTGGAATAATTATGGTACAGTGGATAAGAAAACAATTTAAAAGTGCAATAAACAGAACTATTTCCAGTATATTTTGTCTCATGCAGTCAGTGCTGTACTGAAGATGCCAGAAGACTTTTTTTTCCCTGTGTGCAAGGTTTAATCTGAATCATTTACATAACTGTATTTCTTTATGTTTTGATGTCTTAGCATGGACACTGATAAAAAATATACATGTAAGCAGATGCTCCTTAGTTTGGGGGGTAAAAATTAAGCACTGCCCTTGTCTTGCTATTGTTCCTCTCCTCTTCTGAATGCAGATCAAGAGATCCTTTATTGAGCTGTTCACCAGCATAAGCCACTTAGAATTTTTTTCTTCTGGCTGATATCTTTTTCTTTGTTCCTTCTCTGTGTAGAAAGTGTACAGCCTGAGTAGATTAAATTGTACTCTTCTTACATTGCCTTTATATGGGTAATATAAAATACATTTGTTTATGGTGAAGCCAGGGCACTACTGGACTCTGTTTCCACTGAGGTGCCAGGTTAGTATTTACAGCGTCTTGTTTTAGATGCAAAAAGTGCTAGGAAGATTTGAAATGCATTGTGTTGGCCAAAGGTTATTTTTATTTTAGGCTTCTTCCAGAGCTATTGTCTGTTAAAGGGCAGGGTGTCAGATCAGGTTGAAGCGGTAATGTTTCCTTCAAGTCTGAATTCTGTCTTTTGAATTAAAAAGTCTTTTTTCAATGGTTCATGGGACTTTAGATAGAGGATGCCAGTTAACACTAATGAATCTTATTTAGCCAAATCTCTGCATTAGTTTGCAGAGTTTCCTTTTAAAGGAAAACTTCTGTAAAGGCTTAGAAATTTCTGTAACTATTCCAACATTTCTGTATGCCTAGATTACTTATTAGTTATTTTGCACATCTGCTTTTTATGCAAACTGATGAGTTTACTGTTACCCTGTCAATGCCTAAAAGATAATGGAACTGGTCTCAGGTTCTCTGTTCATAACTAGCACAGATCCTGCATAAAGCTTTGTCAGATGCAGCAACACAGTTTCAAAAAGGGGATACAAGTGTGTTCTGTGAAGTTCCACCTGAAAAGTAACTCTCAAAAGATATTTGGCTTACTACCCAGAAATACTTTTATTGTGAAATCCTGTACAGATACTTAATGTATTTTAGTATCATAAAAGTACAACTGCATTTTCAGTGTGTTCATAAAATGCCAGTGAACTGCTACTGGTTACTAGTACAGGAATGCCTGGCACAGAGGTGAACACTTACTGTAGCTAACCATCAGTTCAAATTTGTATGAAGGAATTAAAGTCTGTCTCAATAGAAGCTTCTTCTGTGGGAGCAAGCAGATTTGAGTCTCTCTGGTATGGAACAAAGCATCAGTCATTTTGTGAGGCCTTTATTCTGCAGGCTCTTACCTTCACAGAATCAAAGATGTTTTTAGTCACCTGTTACCTCTGTCTTCGCATGTTCCTTACATTTCTATTTGTCATAAAATACTGCTTTGTCTCTGTACCCTGTCTGAGATAGTATCTCCCTTTGCTTTTGATAGAGAGCTTTTGGAAGCTGTTGAATTACAAATATGATGTGAAAGCCCATGTGATTCAGACCAGAGTCCACAGCAATTTGTATTATTACCCTTTGCATGCAGCTTATGTGACTGCTGTGTTTGTTAATTTGCTATGGGCTGGTCATATAACCTTGCTTCTTAAACCTCTTGAAGTTGAGACAGCACAAACTTAAGAATTAGGGTTTTTTTCATTTATTGTGATTTATAAATTAATTTCCAGTTCTTTCCTTCCCTTCTAGTCCCATGAGGATATGACCCTGAAATCAACTTATACAGTGGAGGCCAAAAAAACAGATGCAGGCTAGATATTATGGTAACTGATACTTTATAAAGGTTAACAAAACAAAACACTCCCTAAAGCCTAAGAGTGGCTGTGTATACATTCCTGCAGTAGGTAAATACAGGTATCTTTAATATAGCTTAAAATGAAAGTGGAAGGAGAGGGCTAGTAAAGAGATTGTTCTCCTGAGCAGGAGCAAGGTGTTAAACTGAAAGAAATTAGAAAAGGGGTGTGCATCTGGAGATGGAACCTAAGCATTAAGATTTTGTATTTTTGTAATCTTTTCTAGTTTCTTAAGTGTATTCTCTGTACATTAAATTCTCTGTAATTTAAAATGAATTATTTATTTATCCTAGTTTGAATATATTCTTGAGATTACTCAGCTGCTTCCAATTGTGAGAATGGATTTAATTTCATTGTAGGTATTGTAACAGCTAACTTAAATTTACATCACTTAAAAGTAGCTACTACTGAGCCTCTTCACAAAAGGACCTGTTTGTTGATAATGCTTGGTCATTTTTTGTTCAGTTTGCATGAATGATGTGTAGAATAAGGAGAACTGTGTATGTTTTGCCTTCAACAGTTATTTCTTGGGTCTAAAAGTAATAGCCAAAGAACAAGTGATAGATACGAGATTTGCGGCCAAATGTTGTAAAATATCTAAGTTTTCTTCTTTATAATGGACTCTTATTTTCTGTATTGTTACCAAATCTTACATGCTTCTGCTGCATTTATGTCTTTAGTTGCGATGTAAGGTGTAACCAAAGTATGTATTCTACCACCACCTGCATCACCTTCCCACCTGTACTCAGGACAGCGCTTGGTGTGGTACAGCATATTCAGGAGGAGGAGGAGAAAAGAAGCAAATCAGCAGGCACTGTGTCTATACAAACTGTCACTGAGCCAGGACAGCCCAAGCCAGTAGCAGTTACCTCTGTTCAGAAAAGGAAATCAAAGAGCAGATCAGTCCGCGTAGTGACTGACAAAGAGGCAGCAGGTCCTTTGCACCCAGTGGAAGAGACAGAGCCAGAGATCGTCACCCGGTCTTTATCCCAGGGTGAGCTGCGTGAGCTGTGGAGGGAGTTCACCCACCAGGTAAACGAGTCCATTCTGACCTGGCTGCTTCACCTCTGGGTCACTGCAGCTAATGACACCATTCTGGAAGGACGTGAGGCTGGGCGACTGGGATCCCTGTCCCAGGTTGTGATCATTGACCAGGGGATAGGGAGAACAGAGGAAACTTTCAGCCTCTGGCAACAGCTATTGGCAAATGTAGGGGATAGAAACCTTTGTAAAGAAGACCTCCAGGTGCACCAAGGAAAACGGAACACAATGGAACAGGGTATCCAATGCCTGAGGGAATTGGCTGTGCTGGAGATCATTTTTTCAGAAGATGAGAGATTCCTTAAGAGCCCAGATCGTGTCCAGTGCATGTCGCAGATGTGGTTGAAATTTGCACGGCTTGGACCAGAAATATACCCCCACTACTTTAGTGATGCTGCAATGGAGGGAAGGAGAGGACAAGGTGAGTGCATTGGTCTACAAACTAAGAATTTACAAGGACACTATCACTGCCCTGTTAGGCGCCCGTGTCTTATCTGTGAAAACAAAGCTGGCTAAGCATGTCCGGAGCTTGGAAGAGAAAATTGAAGATGGCCACCAGAAACTGAGGAAGCTTAGGGAAGGAATTTACCTCATCTTGCCCAAACCAACAAGAGTCTCTGCTATTAGGACCAGATGTCCCCCAGTCAAGAAGAGAGGATACACTCCACAAGGTAACCTCTGGTTCTTCCTTCAGGAGCATGGAGAAGACATGAGGGAGTGGGATGGAAAACCCACCTTTTCTTAGCTGCTGGGGTACATGAACTGAAAAGAGGAACAACAACTGGAAGAAGCTCGTCTAGGGTCAATGCTGCTCTGGTGTCTTGTAGACTCCAGGTGGTAAAGGAATGATGATATGGCCAACCCTCATGAAGGGACCTCAAGGTCATATTTACAGGAGGAGAGCAATGTGTACCATGACCAGGAGAGAGGAGCCCTGCCTCTAGCTAGATAGAGGAAGGGGACAATTAGATCCATTGGACCGTGTGGATCCGATGGCCTGGCACA
Source organism: Drymodes brunneopygia (assembly GCA_013400955.1). NCBI lineage: Eukaryota > Metazoa > Chordata > Aves > Passeriformes > Petroicidae > Drymodes > Drymodes brunneopygia. The sequence goes on from VZTZ01023305.1 coordinate 1,415,856, forward strand.
TCTGACCCACAAAGATATATGACTTTGGTTGGCACTGGCAATCAGTGTACCCTGATGCCATCATGATATGTGGGAACAGAATCCATTTCCATTTCTGGGGTGACAGGGGGATCCCAGCAACTGATTGTATTGAAGATGAAGTGAGCTTGACTGGGAAGGAGTCAAATACCTCATTGTGACTGGTCCAGTGGCCCCATGCATCCTTGGCATAGGGCTATCAAGGAGTGGGTGTTTCAAAGACCTAAAAGGACATCGCTGGGCTTTTAGGAGAGCTGCTCTAGAGACAGGGGAAATCAGATACTGCCTAGTCTCTTAGACAACACCTCCTGCTGTGGGACTGCTGAGAATTGAAGAGGAACAGGTACCAATTGCCACAGCAACAGTGCACTGTCAGTAATGCCGCACTGACGAGACTGATTCCCATCCGATTTGTGTACTGGAGAGCCAAGGAGCAAGACTCGTTCACCCTTCAACAGCCCTTTATGGCCAGTGTGTAAGTCCAGTGGAGAAAGAAAAACTGATGGTGGCTTACTGTGGCCTGAATTAAGTCATGCCACCACTCAGTGCAGCTGTGCCAGACATGCTGGAGTTTCAGTATGAGCTGGAGTCCAAGGCAACAAAGTGGCCTTGCCAATGAATTTCTCTGTTCCTTCAGCAGCAGAGTGCAGGATCAGTTTGCCTTCACCTGGAGGGGCATTCAATGTACTTAGAATTGACCGTCCCAGGGGTGGAAGCACAGTTCCACCTCTGCCATGGACTAATCCAGACTGCACTGTGGAAGGGTAAGGCTCCAGAACATCTGCACTACATCAATGACATCATCGTATGGGGGAACACAGCAGGGGAAATCTTTGAGAAAGGAGAGATTATCCAGATTCTCCTGAAAGCTTGCTATTAAATGAAGTAAGGTTAAGGGACCTGCTCAAGAAATTCAGTTTCTAGGAGTAGAGTGGCAAGATGGACGTTGACAGATTCCCATGGAACTGATTAACAAAATAGCAGCTATGTCTCCACCGACCAACAAGAAAGAAACATTGGCTTTCTTAGGTGCTGTGGGCTTTTGGAGGATGCATATCCTGGAGTACAGTATAATTGTAAGCCCCCTCTATCTCATGACACAAAAGAAAAATTATTTCTGACGGGACCCTGAACAACAACAAGTTTTTGAACAAATTAAATGTGATTGCCCATGCAGTAGCCCTTTGGCCAGTCAGGACAAGGAAGGATGTAAAAAAATGTGCTCTGCACTGCAGCCAGGGAGAATGGTTCTTCCTTGAGCCTCTAGCAGAAGGGACCTGGGAAGACCTGGGATTCTGGAGTTGGGGATACAAAGAATCTGAAGCCAGCTATACCCCAACTGAGAAAGAAATTCTTGCAGCCTACAGAGGGGTTCAAGCTGCCTCAGAAGTGATTGGCACCAAAGTGCAGCTGCTTTTGGCACCCCGACTATGAGTGCTGGGCAGGATGTTCAAAGAGAAGGTTCCTTCTACACATGCCACTGATGCCACATGGAGCAAGAGGATTGCTGTGATCACACAGGGAGCCTGGATAGGAAATCCTAATCACGCTGGGATTTTGGAAATTGTAACAAACTGGCCTGAAGGTGAGAGTTTTGGACTGTCTTCTGAAGAAGAAGAGTAGCAGGTGATACATGTGGAGGAAGACCCGCTGTATCACAAGCTACCAGAGAATGAAGAGCGATACACCCTCTTCACCGATGGTTCCTGCCAAACTGTAGGAACAAATCCGAAATGGAAAGCTGCAGTATGGAGCACCACATGACAAGTTGCAGAAGCTACCAAGAGACAAGGTGCATCAAGTCAGGTTGCAGAGCATTAGCTGTCCAGTTGGCTTTGAATATTGCTGAATGAGAGAAGTAGCCAAGACTCTATCTCTACACTGACTTGTGGATAGTAGCTAATGCTCTGTGGGGATGGCTGGATTGGTGAAGGACCAGCTGGCAGCACAGAAGGAAACTCATCTGGGCTGCTGACATACGGCAAGACGTCGCTACCCAGGTAGAGAAGCTGATCATGAAGGTCCATCATGTGGATGTATGTGTATCTAGAAGTCAGGCTAATGAAGAGCATCGTAACATCAAGCAGGTAGATTGAGCTGCCAGGATTAAAGTATCTCAGTTGGATCTGGACTGGCAGCACAAAGGAGAATTATTTCTAGCTCGTTGGGCCCTCCAGTCACCAGGGAAGAGATGTGACATAACTATGGGTCTGTGACTGAGGAGTGGACTTGACCACGGACAGTATCTCGCAGGTCATCCATGACTGTGAGACGTATGCTGCAATCAAACAGGCCAAGCAGATGAAGCCTCTGTGGTACTGTGGATGGCGGTCAAATTATAGGTATGGGGAAGCCTGACAAATTGACTACATCACCCTTCCCCAAACCCGCCAAGGCAAGCACTGCGTGCTGACCATGGTGGAAGCAAACACTGGATGGTTGGAGACCTTCCCTGTGCCTCAGGCCACTGTCTGGAACACCATCCTGGGCCCGGAAAAGCAAGTCCTGTGGAGACATGACATCCCTGAAAGAATTGAGTCCAACAATGGGACTCATTTCAAAAACAGCCTTATAAACACCTGGGCTGGGGAACATGGCATTGAGTGGGTGTACCATATTCCTTATTATTCACTAGCTGCTGGGAAAGTTGAATGTTGCAATGGTCTGCTAAAAACCACCCTGAAGGCATTGGGTAGGGGGACCTTCAAAAATTGGGAGCTGCATTTAGCGAAGGCCATCTGGTTGGTCAACACCTGAGTCTCCATCAGTTGAGCTGGTCCTGCCCAGTCAGAACCCTTGTACACCATAGATGGAGATACAGTCCCTGTGGTACACATGAGAGGTATATTAGGAAAGATAGTTTGGATTAATCTCACCTCAGACAAAGGCAAACCCATTCATGGGATTGTTTTTGCTCAAGGACCTGGTTATACTTGGTGGGTAATGCCGAGATGTGGGGAAACCTCTTGTCTACCTCAAGGGGACCTAATTTTAAGTGAGAACTGTGTGTAATAGTTCATTGTGTATATGTATATATATATATATAGTAGAGTTAAAGAAGGATATTAATTTGGGTATGATGTAGATGATGTAGAAAAAGGAGTGGATAATGCCTTGGGTTACAATGTAAGGTATAACCAAAGTATGTATTCTACCACCACCTTTATCACCTTCTGATGAACTGTTAATGGTGGGTCCTTTGTAACAGCTGCATACGCCACCTGTGAGTTGGGTGTAGTGTTCTCTTTGTTACACCCAGCCTGAGGGTGGTCATTTCTGCTAATGTGCCATCGAGGAATCTCCAAAATATCCTATTATTTACAGAATTACATTATTCTGTTTAAAACTCCCTGCCCTGGGGGAGGTACTGAACATTCCTGCCTGGATTTGAGGGTATGTAATCTCGAGGTTTGGGAACTTGGGGGAGCCACCACTGGAGCTCCAGAGAAGGACCAGGCCTTTCCCCAGGAGCACCATTTCAACAAGACCTCGTCTGTCATTTCAATGGGACTGCAACCACCATTTAATCAGACTACCATCACCACCCTGACCAACAGGGTTGCAAGTTGTACTCTGGCTTTGTCAGTTTAAGCCAGTGTTTTTGTACTATTGCCTTTATTGTAACTTTCCTATTAAATGGTGGCTCTATCTGGAAATCTCTTGCAAGGTATTTGTGTGGGATTAATTCCTCCCTCTGACTTACCTTCAAACCAGCACAACTTACAACAAGAGAACAGGACAAAGTACAATGCTCTGAAGCAGCCAAAAAACAAATTTTGATTTGAATAGATTCATTTCTGTGCTGAGTACCTTAAAAAGTTTTGAATTTAGTAAAATATTGAATGCCTAGGGACTTCATTAATTTTGGAGTCAGAAAGATCTTACAAATATTAAATATCTTTGCAGGAACACTTAGTCAGTCTGGATGAGCCAGCTTCGGAAGCTGGACAAGAAGCTCTGCTTAGACAAGAGCAAGCAAAAATCATTCGTTTTGAAAGGCAAGCAGAAGAGTTCCTCAATGCAGTCTTTTACAGAAAAGGTTGGTTTTAATGGGGGGAGGAGGATGCGGGATAGCCTCTCTTGTGGTCTTTTTGCATGCAATGTAGGTATCAGAGATCTGATGTTCAAGTTGTCACTGTATATTCAGTATTTTTCAGTCATCGTCTTTATATTTATAAAGGAAAAAAATTGACTCTCAAGTAATGTTGCAATACAACGGTGTGGGCTTGGGACATAGGATGAGAGTATAACTTTTTAACCCTAAATCAAATCTCTCCATGAGAGCATTGGTGTTTCCACTCTTGGAGAGATGAGTCAGTTCTTACACTACAGAACTGTTCCCCATTACCAATATTTAGGTGAGTGGGCTGTTTGGAAGAAAGGTCAAGTGGCAGTGGTGGTAGTAGGTGGGTAATGTGTTTTTTAAAAAATATTTATTTTATTTTGATGGGATATGTACTGATGCAGTTTTTCTTAAAGGTCATCAGTCTTTTCACTATTCGTAATGATTACACACCCTATTCCCAGCAATCTACAGTATAAAATATCATTGGAATAGTTCTAGGGGGGATATATGGGGAATTCAAAATGTGATCAGCAAAAGAATTGCTGTAAAATACACTGAGAACATGCTAGAAAATCACCTAAATATCTACTGGAGAGTTGTTGCTTAAACTGTGCTCTTAAGGAAGGCACAAAGCTCATTTCACTGTTTTCTACAAATCTGAGAAACATGAATCCAGAGGTTGCTTCCAAATGCATCCTGAGTGAAAGTACATCGTACTTATCAGTCTAACCCATGTGTGAGAAAATCTGCCAAATCAGTAATTCCAACCTATCTGCTGGGGGACAATGCAAGGCTTCAGTTTAACAAATTAGAAATTGCTGTAGCCAGTCCTCAGCCCTTCCTTCCAATGACCAAAATATTTAAAGGTGTTTTAAGTAGATAACGCTATCTTAGCCTTTCTTTTATGACTCAAATGAATAAATACAAGGTATACATTATGATGCTTCTATACTTTTTTGCAATACATGCGGGATGGTAGGAAGGATAGTTACTGCATTACTCCTGATAGTTCAGATAATGCCTTTATTCCAAGGCTTCCTTTTCAAGTTTTCTTTCTTCTTGTAAGGTTAATGTTTCTTTTTGCTTTTGAGCTTATCCCATTTATCTTCAAATCCAGAAAGAATTTAAGAAAACTGAAGTCTAGAGAAAATATGGGGTTTTTCCATATCACTTTCTCTGGTGAGGAAAAAAAAAAGCCCTTCCATCACTTCCCAATTGTTTATTAAAGACTTCATTCCTTTAACACTAAACCGTAATCTTTATGTATGACGTGTGTGTGTGTGTGTGTGTGTGTGTCTTTTAGGAAAGTATGCTTTTTAAAATTTGTTGGGGAACCAGCAGCAGATATTGCAGTGTGAATGAAGTGTTTAATACTCTGTCCATGGCCAGATACCCACAATAAAGATAATGAACCATGTCAGATGTCTAAGAATCTTTGAGAATTTTTTTTAATATACTCTTGTTTTCCTTCCTCAGACAAAGCTAGTAATCGGTGAGGAGTAGAAGCCTGGCAGGAAGTCAGTTGTGAATCCTTAATGCATCATTGTCAAGCTTGCCTGTATTCAGGTTGCTTGAAATCTAACTCATGCTACTGCCATAAGATCCCCAGGCACTGTCATACCAAAGAGGACACAAAGAATAGCAGAACTCTGATGCTCCTACATTGCTCAGAGATGCTGAGCTCTCCTGGCTTCATGCCAGCAATTAGTTTTTTTCTTCTTTCCATCGTCACTGCCAGTAACATTTGAGACAGGTATTTTGTAGCCCAAGTAGATCAGAGAAAATGCAGATGCTCTCTGAACACTGGCCACACATTCATGTACTGAATGTGAATAGAGAATTAACAAGATCAGCAAACCTTTTGACCAGATTTGCTATCCATTAATCTTAGTTCTTTCTCTGAGATTTGTGTCCCTGGCACTCTGACCCAGTAATGCTTCCTTCAGATACTCATATTTTTCCAGTCAAATCAGAGTGGTAGTACTTAGTTGTCTAAGTACTATTACCTTTACTTTGTGGCAGGACAGGACCTTCTTCTGGTTTAATGAAATCATACCTTTATTTGTTTGATATGCCCTTTTAAGACTTAAGTTAAAAATACACAAAAGCTATTAAGGCTTTAAAGCTCAGGTGTACTACTTTAGACTATTTATAGCTGATAATTATTTGCTGTGTTTTTTCTTCTCTGAGAATTTTTATGTTTTAGTTAATTTTAGTTTTATTTTATTAAAAAAATCTGGACAGGTGGAGTCAATATAAATACCTGGTTGATTTCAAGTGATGGTGGAGGGGCACCAGCACATATTTTCCACTCACTTTTGAACAGTTTTAATCCTCAGCATTCAGGCTTTATATTAAGCAAGAAGCCTTTAATGTGCTAGGTACTTACTCTTCCTCTTGAAAATGGAGTTTTGTGTCCTGAATTAGGGAGTTCATCTTGAATAGCACTAGAAAGTTGTCATTCTGGGCTGATTCTTTGAAGTTGCAGATTACAAGGATGCATGGCTGTAGCCATATGTAATATTTTATTTCTGAATGTGTAAATATGTTCATCTATAAGCAGTTCTGATATGAATATATGAACATGGTGCACAGTAAAGGCCTGATTAATCTTTCAGAAAACACAAGTGCCATAGAGCTCTCCATTCCTGCCAGCCCCACTTGTATATGTGAAAGCACATGTCAAACAGTTGGTATCCCTGTGATCATGCCATCAATTTGTGCCTCTCTGGACCTCCCTAGAGCCTTTCTATGTCCTTCAGGAGGTGAAGAGGTTAGAAAGTGGGAGAAATGTCATCACAGCAGAACAAAGCCTCCATACTTTCCCCAGCCTGGTGTCCTTGTGGACAATTTGGGGAGCAAGTGAGATTATAAATGTACCAGAATTTGAGTTTGGCTGAGTTTTTGGTGTCTTCTTAAAACTGTAGTATTTGATACTTAGCAACAAGTAAAATCTACAGGATGTTTCAAAGAAAATGATTACGTATTTACATAAGCATCCTGGAAATTTACAGCTATAAAGAATGTACATGGTGACTGTATAAGATCTTAGGTGTAGAGCCCTGTGCAGAAAGGAATCTGGGCTTGATAGGTATTTAAAGCTCAATATGGTGTTTCATCAAGAAACACTGGCTGCTTACTGCTGCTCTTTGGTTTGTGGGCAGCTCTGCTCTAACCTTCATGTCAGTCATTTTTTACACATACAGTAAAGCTGGTTTGTTGGATGGATGTACTCTTGACAAAACTGGTGCCAAAAGGCAAATCTGACACTGAAATGTCCCACAGAAGATTTTGCTAATGCTTCTAATAGCTCAATCTCAATAGATTACCTTTCAACCTGGGCAATTTTTAAAAGAGGTAGTAAACACTTCTCTATTGTTCCCTCTTGAGAGCTGCTTTTAAAGATGTATTTGGTCTTCCACTGCACAGTTTTTTCTGAATGTTTCTTTGGTAATAGAAAATCAGACTTTTTGAGCCATTTCTGGAATAGTGGTGTGGTTGTGGTGTGCTTTGGGGTTTTTTGGGGGTATTGTGGGTGGTTGGTGTTTGTTGTTGTTGTTTTGGGGTTTTTTGGGTGTGGGTTTGTTTGTTTCTTTAAAAAACCCAAAACTGATTTGGCCAGAGAACACAGTGTTTGAAGTGAAGTGGCAGGACTTAGCTTCTGCGATTTAGGAGCTACAGATTTACTTTAACATCACAAATTACTACTGGTCTAAAAGAGTGAATTTTTTCAATAAATTTTTGGGTTGCCCACATGCCCAGATACCTTTTTATTTATACACTATTTCATATAAATAAATTGGAATGCCTGCTTGTTCTGTTTGACATCCCTTACTAATACATTTAGCAGCTCTTCTAGAAGTATAATTACTTGTCAGGTGATGCATCTTGGGTTTTTGTGTATATGCAAGTTCTTTGCGTAATTCCTGATGTTGCATTGATTACAATGGTAGAAATTTCAAAAGGAATAGATAGAATGAGATGGAAGACACTTGAACATTTGATCTTCATGTGAATAGTTTTAAATTATCAGAAACATAGGGCTTTATTTCTCAGTAAACTTATAGGGGACTGCTGCAACTTTATTCTCCATTTTTCCCTTCTGTAGCTGCAGGTAAGTTATGCAATTCTTCACTGAATAACCTGTTCAATATTTTTGGAATGAGCTCCATTACTTGATACTTAAGCTCTCCTTTCCATTTCCACACCTCTTAAAGGTCTGGTCGAATATGTGCATATTTAAAAACAAAATGTGAGATTGCGTATTTCTTTTAGGAAGGTGTTATTTTGGGAAGGCTGTACCAGAAATAGCAGTGGTTCTTATTCAGATATCCTAAGACTAAAGTATATTTTCTACAGAAACTATTTTATCTTTAGCTTTCCTTTTTTTTTTTCCCTGGATTTTTTTTGTAAATAAACAATGACTTCATATAAAAGCTGTTTTACTTAAAGTGCTTCCTTAAAAGAAATCTCTAATATTTGCAGACAGTCCTAGGGTCTCTGACCCCAATATTCCCCTAGTGGCCCGTGAGATCATGCAGCGAATGATCCGACAGTTTGCTGCTGAATATACCTCAAAAAATAGCTCTACTCAGGACTCCAGCCAGCCCAATAGCACAAAGAACCAAAGCCTGCTGAAAGCATCTCTGGTCGCCTCCTCTCCCACGGCTGCAACTGCTCAGAACCCTGTGCTCAGCAAACTGCTCATGGCTGACCAAGACTCACCTCTGGACCTTACTGTCAGAAAGTCTCAGTCAGAACCTAGTGAACAAGGTAGGACTCTTACCAGTGTCTTGCATCCTGTGGCAATCCATTAATGGCATTCTTGTTACAGAACCAGACAATTAGAAGGTTGCACTTTTGCATAAAGTGGAAAAGCAGTAGATGTTTTTACAGTAAAATAACGACTAGTTTGGTGTGGCTGGGAGAGAAACAACTTTTTGAAAGAATGTAGACCCATAGACATGGTTCTTCTGAAGAAGGGCAAAGAGGATGAACATGCTCTAGACTTGGAGGATAAATGTGCTGTGCTGTTCCTACTGCAAGAAACAGTCTGCCAAAATAGACCATACGCTTGCTGATAAGAGAAGTTCATGTGGTCATGAAAATCATGATGTTGTCTCCTCTCTGAAGATTAGTGCACAGTCTGACTGAAGGGCTGATTTATTTTCTTTTTGGTCATGGTATGAGAAGAGTATCTTTTAAAAGTCTGTGAGAAATTGCTTTGTGAAGGCTGTAAAAATGATACCCATGAACTGCACTAAACTTCCAGGTTTGTGCATTTGGAAGAAATGTCTCTTTTTTGCCTTAAAAATAGACTTGTTCTGCAGAGCACAGATTGAATAACTTGTAACTGTGTTTCAGAGCTTATTTTAATTCAAAAACCTTGCTTTCCATAAAAAATGCCTTTTTTTTAAAGAAGCAAGTTCTGTGAGTGATATAGTATATGAACTTTTCTTTTCTGAAACTCTTGAATCCTAAGTGTATCGTACTGATTAAAATGAGACCCTTTACTCTTCTTCAGAAAAATGTTAGTGCTTGAAGTCATTCTGTCACAGTAGGCTGTCCATCTGCAAATGGAAAAGGTGCCTGCAAAAAAAAAAAGCCCTTTTCTAGCTAGAACAAAAGAATAGGTATCCCTTAATTCTTTTAAATTGAGTTCAGGAAGCTTTTTGTAAACAAGTTAATTTTATGTGTCTGGTAATATGCAGCTTGGACATCAGGACACATACAGCACTTGCAGCACTTATTGAAAGCTGTCACTGCACTTCAGTTACAAACTGCAGAGAGAAGTTTGAATAGTGTCTCTCTTGAAATGTGGACCTGTATAGTTAGCTGATAGGCATTTGTTTCTAGCTGTCTTTATTATAAATGCATTTCGCGAATGTGTTTTGCATGTATGTTTATAAATGTTAAATTGTTCTCATTGTTCAACTTTTTGCTGAAAGAAAGAGGCAGAGAACCAGTTTTGCTTTGTTTCTTTTTAATTAGAGGAAAAAGCATGTACGTGAATTGTTCTTTAGCTACCATGTGATGGAAAAAGCTGTAAGATAATGTATAATGTTCATAACACTTGTTATGAAAGTCGAACATGTGCGTATTGACTTACACAGTAATCTATTTGCTGATGTAAATTTTTTTCCAATTTACATTTAATGTAATTGGAAAGAGATTTTGCCAAACTTGTTAATGAGAAATTTCAGAGGCTGTCATGAAAGACTGCTAGTTGTGCTTTGTGCTGTATTTTGTTCTGGTGGGTTGAGGGAAACCCAGCTAGTTGTCAACTTCTCCCAGGGGTATGAGGTTGGCCCTGCTTCCCCTCAGGGGCTTCTGGGTCATGCTGACACTTCTGAGGGAGGAAGCATGGATGCAAGTACCTCTGGCAGCTGCCTGTGCTATCCAGCCTTCTGAAAAGGAGGAAGGACTTGATTCAGTTTGTGTCTCTTGTGCCTGCATAAGTGTTGTTCAAAAAGAAAATTTAATTTTCTGCTTGCTTAAGTTTGGGTTATGGTGTGTTCCCAAATGCAGTGGGTGGAACAGCTTTCTGTAAGTTAATTCTAGTTCACTATTTATCATGTTTTTTTCTCCATATGTCAAATGAGAACTTTAAGCAATCTGAAAGCCGTCTTACATTGTTCTTGTGTTGGGTGGTATTTACTTGATTAGATGGAATGAGTGAGGAGCTCTGATATGTCTCGAGTTTACCGTGCCAACAGGTTTCATTTATCTTTGCCTCATAAATTGCTCGTTTCAAAGTTTCCAGGAACTTCAGATGGCTGGGCTGCTTCAATGACAATGTTGCCCTTATTAAAATGACCAGAATTTCAAGCTGCTTCAGTGCAGTATGAGCAACCTTTTCTGGTGAAATATGCTCCCTTTTCTGGTGCCTATAAATGCAGAGTTTACGTAAGGGTTTGCAGGGGAGCATGGGGGGAGCATGAGGAAGTGCCATTAGTGAGAGTGGAAGAAGCAGTCTAGCAGGAAAACCAGTTTGGCGTATGGAAGAGAGGGAATAAAATGACACAACGGACGAGAAAGGCAGCAGCTTTTCCAGTAGGGACCCATTGGAGACATGAAAACAAAGATGAAGCTGGCTGCTACATGAGAAGGAATCTCACATCTGTATTTCTGTTCGTTTAATTTCCAATATTAAATTCTCAGTGAATTTTCCTGCAAGAGATTTGGATTTAAAAAAAAAATCCAAATACTGGCTTGCAAGCTGCCCTTTAAGAAGGGCAATATCTCAGGGATTTGAAGATTTGTCTCATTTTTGAACCACTGAGAGATAGTTATGTGATAGGCTCTGTTGTATCCAGAACTGTCACTTGTAGGTAATTTTTTATGGTATGTCTCTTGTAACACATGCACTTTTAATTTTGTTAATTTTTGTTGTGATTTCTGAAGACTATATTGAAGTGACATGTAAACCATATTGCAAAAAAAATCCAAGTCTTATTTTTTTAAAAAATACAATAAACCAAAAAATATTGTTTGCTAAAAATTACTTCAGCTCAGAAGACTTGCCTTGTCTTTTCAGCTGAAGACAAGATCAGCATGGCTGATCCTGCTTCTTCAAACACTGAAGTCATTCTTTTGTCTCTACAGACGGTGTGCTTGATTTATCCACTAAGAAGAGTCCTTGTGCTGGCAGCACCTCTCTGAGTCACTCTCCAGGGTGCTCCAGTACTTCGGGAAATGGGTAAGAGAAAGCAGCTTACTATGACCTTTTAAAACAGTTTTTTACTAAAAATGTGTGCTTAGCTCCTGTTAATTTTAACTTACTTTTGGTGTTAACCCTTTGGAGTAATGTGTTTTCGACTTGTACCTTTGGCAAGCACCTTCACCCCACCTGCCAAATAAGAGCTGTTGCCAACTGAGACAGGTTTAACTTGCAGTTAAGGACTCTTTAATATCTGTTATTTTGGCCAATTTGGTACTTAGCCAAAGATCTTTCCATTACCTATTTCTTGGGCTTAATGATAGGTGATTTCTGTGGAGATGCAAGTTCATTTAAATGCATGAAGAGTCTTAGAGGCTTTGCAGTGTATTTAAACTTCATTTCACTTAGGGCAAAGTTAGCTAACAGGAGTTTATTCTAGGGGTAGCAATGATTTGGGTGATAAACCATGCTGAATTGGTTTTAAATCATGGCATGATTTTTGTTAATATTTCCTAGCATAAACCATAACTTAGAAAAAGACATGGGGCAGGGAGTCTGGTAGTTCAGAAAACTTTAAATATGACTTTGGATTTCCGATTAAACTGTAGTACTGAACAAGTTTTTTTAAAAATAATCACAGAGTACGTGCTGTACTACTCTTGCCTAATCAGTTCAAGGTGTGAAATACTGTTAAAATTGAAAAAAATCTTTAGGTTGCATATTTCTAATGGTCACCATTTGCATACATTTAGAAACTCTTTACTCCTAGTTAGGGTTGGCTGACTGGGAGAGGCTGACTGGGACTGAGAGGGGTTTTGGGTGTTGATTATCTTGAAGCTACTGTGAACAAATAATTTTTTATTGAAGTACAGAATAGTATATGGTTTAAAGTGCTATTTAGTTGCTGGATTTAGCTTTGTGATAGCCTTTGAAAAACTTGAAAATCTGAACTAGCGACCCACTTCCACCACCAATCCCATGTACTGCTAACAGCTGATTGAATTATCGCATTTCTCTTTGGAAAAATATTACTATCTCAGATTTCTCCCTTCAAGATTACTTTTCTGTTTAATATTTCTAGTAATAAAATACTTCAATCCTTCTTTAAAACTTAGTCTTAATACTTTTTACTATTCTTTAGCACAAACCTTCCCTAGCAGCACTTCTCTTTTAGTTCTGAACAGGTTATTTCCAGCTTTATTTTCCTAGGAAGGCAACAGAAGCCACTGAGGCTCTGTACTGTTTGTTCCCTTATTTGTGAATGAAGTGAGGGTCAAAGTCCAGCACATAGGGATGACAGGGCCAGCATCTGGCACTGTCCTGCTTGGTCCTGTGGGTCCAGAGAGGATGCAGTATACTGGCACCTGTGGTTACTGGTGCAGGTGTATGGTATACGAGGCTGGCTGCAGTTTGTTTAGCATCACTAAGTCGGGTGTAACCCTCTGTCAGTTGCCAGTATAACCTTTATTTAGGTGTAAAATCACTGGTGCACACTGTGATGCTCATACATGCTGTAGAAGGGGTGGAGAATGCACATTGTCTGAGAGGGTTCTCTGGAACTGCAAACTTTGATCCATTTCTCTGGATTTTGTTCTGAATCCTTGTTGACTCTTGTTGTGCACATCCTATGACTCGTTGCATCCTGGAGAGAAGTGAACAGCATGTGTATCAAGCGTTGTGTATGTTACATGCCAGGTTCTTTCAGTGGATGTCTTTTCTCTAAAGACTTTTTTTAATCCCAGTGTGATGTTAAAAATAATAATGTAGCTTTTCAGTACTATGTATCCTTTCCTTAAGTAATGCTGACTTAGCCAGAGGGCTTTACACCAGTATAGTGTCCCAGAGCATTAAAATAGATTCTCTTTGTTAATTTGTATGCTGAACATGGACAAATTTGGAGGTGGATTTTGAAACCAATGTGACTTAATAACTACAGGGGGCTAAGCAATCAAAGCATTAAAATAGATGTGATTCTCTGCAGCAGTAGTACTTAATTTCATAGAAAGAACACTTGTGATGGAAGGGAAATGGTAAAAACACATACTGCCTTTTTTTTTTTGTTAACCCTTGATCTGAATGACAGTTGGAATTTAGATCTTTCTTTTCCTAGCCATGCTTTATATCAAATGAGATTCAGGGCTGTGTATATATGCAATTAGTTGTTAAGAGAGCAGTTTGGTAAGTCGAGTGTAATACAGCGTTTTTCTTTGTGATCTGCAGTATTCCAGCTTTCATATTTGGTGCTTAATGAAAGTCATGTGAATACCTTTGAGGCCTGCTAAGCTTTTTCTTTTATCCTGAGCAGCAATTCTTCAATATGATGTAAGCAAACACTATCCAGGGTTTCCACCTATGTGTAGATACTGCAGGTGGCAGTCATATTTGCATGTTGAATATGTTGAACTTTGGCTTACTCTTTTATTACTGTGCTTGTTTAGTGGTAACGTCACACCAGTAACACAGTTGTGTGTAGCTCTATGGCGATTGATTACTACTTGTAATTAAGGTGCTATTTTCAGACGCTTGCGCGAAGTCTTTTCTACTCCGAGAATTTGTGAACCCAACCAGAGACCAGCCAACAGGTTTCATTTTTCTTTGCCCAAAAAGCTTCTCTTTTTTTTGCGAACAAGTTTTAAAACTGATGCTGAGACTTAAAAAAATAAATTAAAATAATAAAAAAAAATTTAGAGAAAAATAAATAACACAAAAAGTGATGTTACCCAAGCAAGGCCTTCTAATAAAGGAGTGGCCCCCTCACCCATCCCTCCCTACCTGTGCAAGTCCTGCTCACATCAGTTTCCTTCCATCCAATTAGGCGACCTGGGAGACCCAGCCAGCACCATCCGGAGGGACTACAGAGTGGTGATGGGGTACCTCCAAGAAGCTTGCAGGATGGAACCAGGGAAGGTTATGGCCACTCCACATCTCTTAAAGTACCGCTGGCTCGATCACTCCAGATTAGTGAAGAACTGCTGAGCAGAAACCAGTTTTCTACGGCTGCCAGCCATGGGCCATCTGGACTACAGAATCATGGACAGCACTTAATATTATCCAGGGAGGCTTCTTGGGCAAAACCACACTACGAATTCCATTTCAGCCGCATGAAATTCAGGGGAAATGGTGCACTCAGCAACATCAGTGACCTTCCTTTTCTTACAGAAAACTCTGCCTTTCAAAAAATGGCACTTCAAACTAAACAGGATGGGAAAAAGGACGTGAGCCATTCGTCTCCTGTGGATTTAAAGATACCACAAGTTCGAGGCATGGACCTTTCATGGGAGTCCCGCACTGGTGACCAGTTCAGCTATAGCTCTTTGGTAATGGGTTCACAAACGGAGAGCGCGCTTAGCAAAAAGTTAAGGGCTATCCTTCCAAAACAAAATAGGAGAAGTTTGCTGGATGCTGGACCAGATTCCTGGGGCTCAGATGCTGAGCAGTCTACCTCTGGACAGCCATATCCCACCTCAGATCAAGAGGGAGATCCTGGCTCCAAGCAACCTAGGAAGAAAAGAGGGAGATACAGACAGTACAACAGCGAGATACTGGAGGAAGCAATTTCTGTGGTTATGAGCGGGAAAATGAGTGTTTCCAAAGCTCAGAGTATTTATGGGATCCCCCACAGTACACTGGAGTACAAAGTTAAAGAGAGGCTGGGCACTTTGAAAAACCCTCCAAAGAAAAAAATGAAATTAATGAGGTCGGAGGGGCAGGATGTTTCAGTAAAGATTGAATTAGATCCCCAGGGAGAAGCAGCACAAAGTGCGAATGAATTGAAAGATGAATAGGGATGTTGTAGGGTGCCAATTACTTTGCAAACTGGGTGAGCACTACTGCATAATTCAACCATCACTGAGCGCACCTGAGTCTCCTGTTTACTACAATGCTCTTTCCTTTGCAGTTTAGCATAGACTTATGTGAACACAGGTGAAAGATGTGCTCTGAATGTCACATTTGTAAATTTTTCTAGCCTGATATGGCGCAGTTTCCCTCCTTCACCTGCCCACTGCCCTCTTTCTTTCTTTATTCTTTTTTTTTTCTTTTGCCTTTTGCATGTTTCTCTGTAATAGAGAATTGAGTTACCTCACAAAGAATGCAGATCTGTTGAAGTGGACATCTTGCCTGTAGAGCCTGCTTGAACTTCTGATGTTGGATTTTTCATATCTGCCTTTATAGAAATAAGTCCACTTTGTTAAACTGACACTCTCCTAAAATCAGGCAATTTTCAAATGGAAATCAGACTGACATTCTTCAAAAATGTTTCAGAAATCTTTTTTTCACCCTCTTATTTTTGTTGATCTAGTTGATTGAAAGATTTAAGCTAAATCAAATTATTTAGGAATGGTACCTCTCTTGAACTCAGATTTGTCAACTAGATAGATAATCAATTGGGTCTAATTAGGCTCTCCACTGTTTTCTTTCTAAATTAACTGCACTTACCATTTGCTGTCTGCTTAGTGCTCACCCGGAGGGGAGGGGAGGGAAAACTTACATACACTACCTTCAGAAAATGTCAGTTAATTATTTATAACACTACCTTCGCTGTGATTTTATTTGGTGTTTTTGAAGGGTGATATTTAGACTCACCTGCTTGAGGATGTAGCCTTATCTCACGGAAGACAAGCTTCTCACAAGTCAGAAGCAGTCAGGGTACACTAAATGATGTATTAGGGTATGCCTCATTATACCAGAACTATGGTTCTTTGTGACCTTTACACTTTTTACAGACTTTATTCTGAGTTTACTAAACTATGTGGTCCCAACAGCTAGTTTAAATGACTCTAACCCAGGGATGGGGGATTTGCGTAACAAACTACTGTGATACTGAAAAAAAAAAAAAAGGAAAAAAAATAGCCCACAAAATGGTGATCTCAAACGTTACAACCTCAGTAGTCTGCCCAAATATCCACATTAGTGAAGGAGCTTGTTAATATTCAGGGAAGAAGTAAAACACTGGCAGCCTGATCTAATTCAGGCTCTGCATCATATCTATCTGTAATACTGTCAGGGTCGAACACTCAATGAATGGGTGTTTCCTTTTTAAATATTACAGTTGCCAGTAGCAGGAATTTATTGAAGTCCTGCTTTTTTGTTGTTGTTTTTATTTAATCTATTTTGATAGCGGTTTAGCACATGCTAGAATAAAAAAGCACTCCGTAAACTACAAATCTGGGGTTTTTTTCAATGTGGTGATATGATTATAATTATATGGAGATCCAGGATAAGTTTTATACTGAACTTTTGTCTTTGATACTTTCTGCGGGAGTGGTCAGTAACTAAGTGGAGCTTACTGGACTTATCAAAACGTGACTGAATCGTAATTGCTGGTTCTTCAGGTGGAAGCAATTTGGTCTTAATCTGTGCAAAAGGTAGATAGAATTACCATTTTTCCCCCCATTTGCACAACCTAAAGAAGCATTGGAGTTTTTGTGTGAGAGCATTAAATGATGTCAGTGAAAGTGGTTTCTCAAAGTTCATGGGAGGGTGGTCTAGGTAGCCCTAAGGGTGCTGAATGACTTCTGTAACAATTGATTATGTTAGCCTCTTCCCCTCCCCAGCAACTTCATATTTTCAAAGGTTAGGCACACCATTGCTGTTGTTTTAAATATGCACTGCTCATTCTTGAAACAGACTGGGCATTTGGCCCCAGGTATACTTTATTTTTGTTTACTTAATATATTTTAGTCCTCAAAATCCGGGTTCCTTGTAGCTTTCTAGTTGTCATCTTGGCATTTAAAGCAGTTAAAGCTCAGTAGCAGTATATAAACTCTGCAATACGTTCCAGTTTAGCTGGTGATTGCAATAAAGGCGCAGTTTAAGGTGTGGTTTCATCTGCTGTTGGAGGTTATGGTAGAAAGTTTGTTGCAAGTTTAAAAAAAAAAGTAACACAGTTTTACTGTTGAGAGAGGTTTAACCTTTTGCCGTTGTCCTTATTTAAGAAACATGAGTTGAGTTTTATAAAACTTGTCACTGTAGTGTACGTGGAGTGCTCATTTTACTAACCTAAATATTTTGTATGTGTATGTTTAAGTGGGTGACAATCGTGCAGCAGAAGAATGGTGTGCCTACCCTTTAATGCTGCAGTTTTAAGAGAATTTGTCTTGTCATTTCAGACTGTAGGCTAAGAATTGTAAATAGATAGTGAGAAGTTGAGTACTCTTTTATTTGCTTTGGTTAGAAAGTGGATTTTAAAAAAAAAACAACAACAACAAACCAAACACGTAACTTTCTCAGTTTAAATGTCCTGAGACCTGAAGATTGTAATACTCATAACTACAAAGCTTTTAAACATAACACTTGATCTGTGATAACTTAATATTCAGGTAATCTTTCTTTTTCGAGAAGCTTTTGAACAACCATATTTCCTCCAAAGGTCTCTGTTTAAAAAGGAAAAAAAAGAAAAAGTGTAGATTATTTTTTAAGCACTAATTGCATTACATTGGTAACTGCAATATGAAATAGCCATTATTGTTTTGTGAAGCATGGTTGAGATTAGTTAGTGGTCCCTTTTTAAAATTTCATGAGCCTCTCAAAAAATAAAAACAAATTTAAAAAAAAGCTGCTGAATATTCAAAAGATATATATTTTACCTTATTGTAGGTTTTGTAAATTTAGTCTGTAATATTCAGGTGCACCTTTTAATGTTACTTTTTTGTTTCAAAGTCCCATCTAACGTATTTTCTCTGAGGTGATTCATCACTTAAGACTAGTATCACTCTAAGTGCTGCAGTGATCACTAAGATTTTGTTTCATTTTTCACTACCTATTTTTTGCAGGCGCTTTCAGTGTAGCTAACTAGTAGTATTTGGGATCATTTTAAATATATGATTGGAATTAATGTTTGTCCATTAGCATGCTTAATTTTCTGCTGACCAGCAGTTTGCATGGCCAAAATCCCTGGTTGACCATATTTTGGTGTGGGAAGGTGTGGTTCACTGCGGTCTTTGTAACAAAAGCCTTGTTTCTCATCTTATTTCTGGTAAGTGGATGCTTATGTTACTTGGATCACTTGGACAGGAGAAAGATTTTTGGAGCCTTCTCCTGCTGCTCTTCTGAGATTGCATTAACGTGTAACATAGACAAACTGCAACCCTGTAAAAATCGAGATGTTGTTAGGAGGAGACCTTCCGGGTATTTTTTGTCACTAGTTTTCTCTTATTCCCGAGAATGTCCATCTGATGTAGTTATTGGACTTAACAGTATTGTTGTGTACTACGTTGATGTAGCTGAAAAAGCCTGACAGCAAGAAACTGTGAATTATATTTGTGGCAGTCTCTGAAAACTAGTTTTTCAGTCCAAGTACCATGAAGGAGAATCCCCTTCCCCTACCCATCCTAGAAAAGTAATTTTATATTTTGTGTGTATAAAGTTTTAAGAATCGAAGTTTCATATTGTACTGAAGTTTAGGTGTCGCTTGGTAAATCTTTGCTGCAGCATATAATTGAAGATGAGTAAGGCTTAGTGTGGTAGGGGTCCTGGTGTGGAGTTAATTATCGTACAGTTCTGGTGAGAAAGCCCAACATGTATGAAATGTGTCCTTTTTTTTTTTTTTAATTTGGATTTGTAAGATGTAAAAGTGCTTTTTTAGAACTCTGACCTATTACAAACTATTACCTCACTTTCAGCCAGCTGGATCCTCATTCCACAGTGTTGTAGGCATTATTGTGGCCGTAATGCTTGAGTACAGCTATAGAGTTGAACGTTTCCAGTTAGATATTGTAGGGACACGTTTCTGGACTCGTTTTTATTTCTGTCTAAAGATAATTTATTTTCCAGTCATTCCATGATTTTTTTTCTAAAGGTTCAAGACAGTTTCCTTTAGAATTTCTCATTTTTTCCCTGTTGCACAGGAGAAGTTGCTGCATAAGCAATACAGGTATGCCTTTACTTTCTTTTTTGTTGCAGAACTCATTACGTGATGCTTGCATTACCAACCCTACTGCTAGACCTGAATTCAAACTCTGAACTTTTTTGGTAACTGGAGAAAAAAATTATTTTTACCAATGCAGGGGTACAGATAGAATAATGCCTCAAGTAAGGGAACATGTCCAGCTTCTGTGGTCTCTTGCAACTCCTGCACGACCTTTTTTGTAGAACCTTCCACTGCTAGAGGCTATTCCTAAACACAGGAGGTAACTGCACATGTGTTTAGACTGGGTAAGAGCAGACAAGGAATAGTCTGTGCTTTGTCTTGTGGCAGGCAAACATTTGCATCTAAATATTTCTTTCATGAGTACCTGGCAGTACATTGCCTTTCCCTGGAAATTCATGGGAGCTGGCACAGTGATTCAGGGGCTTTAGGGTTGAGTAAGCTTTGTGAAAAAACTTCTTAGTTCTGTTTGAATTGCTTTTTGTATCATCTGCAGTGATTGTTATACAGGCAAAACTGGAATTGCCACGTGTTTCTTTCCAGTTTAATTTCAAGTAATGCTCCTAAGAGGTCCTTGAGTCTTAGGAGAAGAACACAGTGTCCAAGGAGTGAAGGGAGCAGTCTACTGTTCCCTTTTTTCTCAAAAACAGTGTGGCTGCATCTGTAATGTAAAGACCTCTTTCTTCAGTGAAGACAAAATTGGAACTCTTCAGTGTAAGAATGCATACCCTTGTTGCAGTCCAAACTCTTACAAAGGCAAAATTATTAACCTTACTGAAAGCTTTGTCACAATATTTTAAATAACTTAAATTCTCTGCCAAATGTTAGAAGTAGGATGGGAAGGGTTGTTTCCCTCATTTTCATGAGGATCAGAAACTTCTAGGTATTCCCCACAAATGTTTCAGAAATTAAATGTAATTTCAGTCTAGGTCAATGTTGCTTTTTCTTGGCATCAGCACATAATGTTGGCTAATATTGTTTTAAAAAGCCGTAAGAAAATAGTTTTGAGACTGGTTTTGGTACTATAAAGGTTTCTACTTGATCTTGAATTATATTGAAAATTCAATAATTTGAACCTTCAGAAACCTGAAAATCTGCACTGCTAGTTGTATGCAGTTCTGGTGAATGTAGCAGATAAAGTAGCCACTATAGTAACTCATTTCAGATTATCCAGTGTATAAACACAATGCACTGTGATGATCACGAGACAGAGAGATATTACAAACTCAAAATGATCTGTAGATCCACTTCACGTATACCGGAAAAAGCTGTTAAGAGTTAGAGCATTCCAGTATCCATCTCTTCTCTCTCTCTCTCTCTCTCTCTCTCTCTCTCTCTCTCTCTCTCTCTCTTTCTTTCTTGTTCTTTCTTTGACTGGGGCCAAGTCTCTAAACCAGTATTACAGCAGCAGTTTTGGACCTCATGTCCTACTGAATTATGCCTATATTCAGGTATTGTCATAAAAACCTTCATATTAAGAGAGCTTTATTTAATCCTCACAAAAATCTCTTAGCCCAGTTGGAAAATCAATTTTTCTGGGTGATGTACTAGGAAGGAGGATTTTTTCAGCCTGTCCAGGGCATTTAATTTACCTTCTTAAAAATATCCCCACCCATGCCCCTGTGCTTGTCTCTACTGAATTGGTAAGTATAATTCAGGAGGACTCAAGATGATAACTCTACCTTACAGAGCAGGGATTAGGACAAAGGCTTCATTCTGACTGGAGCAGGAAAAGTTAACATCGAAAACAATTTCTCTCATCATCACCTAGCACAGTTTTTCTTATTTTTTTCCTACTCAGAAATAATGAGGATACTACTACAGCTACTTAAACAGTTTAGCAATTACTTGGTGCTACATTTCTTGAATAGTTTTGCAGATCATTCTTTTTATGCCTGCGTGAAAGCATGTAAACTTTTACTGTCACTATAAAAAGCACTTGTCTGACCTATTCTAAAGTATCAGAAAAGGGACAAATAACTGCAGCACTTTTTCTGTTACAATGCCAGAGTCTTAATTAAATCTGGTCTTTAGGTTATGATATAATTCACCATTAACAGCTTGTCAGGTCAGATCACAAGGTCTCTTGCGATATTAATCTGTCTTTTAAAGACTAGTACAACAAAATATTCTGGAGTTCAGGCAGGGGATGTATATATACATGCCTGGTATTTTTAACTGATCATTTCAATAGACCATTTCAGGGCTTGACATTGGGAATCTGGGATGATGGGTAGGGAAGGGAAGTTTCCCAAACTGAAAAAAAACCAACATTTTGGACCATTGTTTAATGTTCAGTTTGAAAACTACATCACAAGAAAAATGGGTAGGGATTCTTTCTCCCTTCTGCCTTCAGGGAATGAGTAGTATTTAGAATCTCTGGCTGAAATTCAAGCCTTTTTACCGTGTAAATTTTTAATATAAACTCATTGACATGCTTTTTACATCTGAGGACTGAAAATGGATCTTAATGTTTAAGTTGTGGAATGGTATATTTCTTAAATGAAGGGGGAACATTTAAAAAAAATAGATTAGAATACCAGCATTAGTGAGCTTAAGGAATTTTAGTATGTAATAGCAAAGTATAGCAAAGTATTTGATTAAAAAAATTAATCTTGAATTGCTAGTCTGTAACTAGGTGCATTCTAATTTAGCAGGTGAATATTCTTTACTTATCGATATATGATGGGCTTTTTGCAAATAGAAACCTTTATCTGAGTCCCACGTGTTGCTTGTACTGATGGGATGTATGCTTACAGCAGCTTACTGCTGCTTTAAAATGTATAAAATGTTTTGAGTGTTTGCTCATAACTCTTTTTAACCTCCACTTGTTAAATTGTCAGACATTGGTATTTTATCAGTCCGCAATGTAAGTTTAAACTAATGTTCTTAGGAATCCAACTTGTACACACACTGTTTAAAAACCCTCAGGGACAGTTTACACACTATCCTCACTCAATTCAGGTACTTCTACTCTCTTCTTAAACCTAGCAGTGACTTGTATTTTGTTTTGCTTTTCTTTTGACGTGCTGATAGCACATCCTTGATGAATGTCAACTTAAAACTTAGTTCAGGTATCCAGGTATAACTCAGCCAAACAGATTTTAAAGCTGCATATTTACTCTCCAGCACACAGTGCCTCAGACACTTATAGTGGCATTCTGTATATTCAGTTATTACTACTGAGCAGATCACGTGGGGGTTCCTGGTATGTATTGTAAGAAATTCCTATGTATATTATATAATATGTATTATATTATATACATATATAGTATATATGTTATCTTAAACTTATATATTTTAAAATGCCACTACTAGCCAGCGCAGCTAAAAATGAAATACATTCCCAGCTGCTTCTGCGAACAGCAGAGGCAGCTTCTTAACGTGGCTCTTGCTTCTCTCTCACCATAACTACTTCTAACCTCAAGCACGGGTCCTTGGCTGTCTGACCTCTACACTCTAGTTATGCAATGTCCTTAGAGAATTCTGTGCACTGGCCACTGTGATGGAAACCAATGGGCCGGGAGTGCTTTGAGTTTATTAGTAATTGTTCTGCCAAAGTTGGTGTTTGTATGACAAGCATGTAAACCTGTCAGATAATCAGCAGAGGTCCAGGTTGTCCATAATCACTTCCACCTCCTGGGTAGGACCAGACCTCATGAGGTACCTCTTTTCTAAGGCTGGGTGAGTAGCCTTTCTAAGGCTACTCAGCAAACACCTGCAGTACCAGGTGTCTGTGCTGTGCTCACCTGGAGGCCAAGCCTGAAACTAAAATCTGCTGTTCTGCCTTCATAGTGATCTGTTGGCAGTTGCAAGTCAGCAACACCTCTGCTTTATTATTTGACACTTTACATCTAAAAAGTCTTCTCTTTCTATTTATGTAACCCATAGTCTTTGAAGAGTATGGAAAATGGCATTTCTCTCTGACCTCTAGAAGTTCAAGTGTCATGGGAAAAAAAAACAGGAACCCCCCCCTTTACTCTTATGGACCTCATTTCAATATACTGTTTACAGTTTGACGGAATTGTATAATTTAATATTTCTCTTGTACTGTAGTTTATATTTATTTACAGATTTTTTTTGTACTGTGTGATTTGAATTTTTTGTTCCTTGCTATGATCAATGTTTTATGTAGTAGAGCACTTATGATCACAAATTAAGGTTTTTGGTTTGATTGCACTACATTAATTTTTTTAATGCAGTTCTGATTTTTTGACTGGACTAAATAAGCTGTGTCTTAATGTATGTGATAAGTACTTTTAAATTTTTATTTCATGTGGTCCATTTATTTTTTGCATTGTATGTCAAAGCGCTAATTCTCTTGTTGTGCATGTGTAAGATTTAATGGCTCCATTGTATTATTTGACCATGTCATTTTGGAAACACATTCCCAGCTGTAACGTTGTGTATGGTAGTTTTCACTGGATGCTAGACTTTTCAAAACCACTATTCTTCTAATAAATTTTGTTGTGAAAAACTTCAAGGGGTTCCAATTCTGTTGTTTCTAATATGCTTTCTAAATGCCTATACTAGTAGCCCAAGGATATGAGATGCAAACTATCACAAGCAGGGAGAAGCAGGGGAGGAAGTGAAAATAGAAGGCAAAGCAATTTCTGGCTGAAGGACTGAGCTTTGGAATCTCCATACTCCGTTGGGTTGTTGTCCTAAATAGGATTGACGATAAAGCTGCTTTAGCAGCTGGGTAGGGAATACATGGGAAAGCTGAAACGCTGTCTCATAGCAGCCCAGTCTCATGAACTGCCGTACTCTAATTTGCACTTCCCTACTGGCCGCCTTAATTTCCTTAATGGTAAATAATTTATCCAGTGAAGAACAAACAGTGTCTCAGGAGGGAAAAGAAAAGGTGGTGTAGTGATGTTCACTGAGCACTTGGTAATGAGCCAAGGTAGGCACGGAGGTAGTGAAAGCGTGGCCCGAGCCCATGGTTTTGGGCTGTGAGGTGGCAGCGGGCAGAGCACCGGTTTGGGTAGCGAGCTGTGTACTGGAGTACACATCACCAGGCACAGGCACTGGTGTTGCTTTTATTTTCTCTGCAGCTTTCTTTTCTCTGCTCTTCCTCCACAGAGGGGGCAGGTCCCCCAGCTCCCCATTATCACAGGGAAAGCTCCAGCAACTCCATCTTGCTGTCCCTCTGCACAGGGGCACAAGGCAAATCCAGCAGTGCAGCCAGCCCTTCTCCAAGATCCATGTTTACTTTCTTGTGACTGTACTTTGGGTTGAACTACTTTTGACGTTATGCATTATTGATACTGAAATGCTGAATACTAAGAAGTAGGTTACACTAAGTGGTGTATAATGGAACCCACGTGAGTTTAGGCATTTCTGCTAACCTTTGTGTTCAGTTCTAGGATGATTTTGAGAGTGATGCATAGGGATTTCCCAGCTTTAGGAAAATTCATAATGCTGCACAGTATCTAGCCCAGGTTTCTTTTCTCCTGAGAAATTGCCCTTCTTAGCATGTGCTATTGAAAAGTAGATAATTTAGGGTTTGCATTTTTCAGTGCCTTTTTTCATTTTTAAGATCCTTAACTAACTGTTACATTACAAAATAATTGTTGTATTTCTTGTATACTAATACTGGTATTAAAAACAAAAAGCAAAATGGTAATTCGGTGTTGTCATTGGTTTAGCTTTACCAGGCAAATCTCTCTTAAATAAAAAACTTGGTTTAACCAAAGACTACATCTTACACTTATTCAGGAACAGTGAGTTTTTATGTGTAAATAGCTTGAAAGCCTTGTGCAGTAAACTATCATTTATCATATTTTTTTTTCTTTGTCTGAATACATCTGTCAAATCTATGAAAATAGCCTTTGAAAGTGATGAACCATATTCCCATCTGCCATTCTTTAGGATGCATTACACTGTGCAGGCTTGTCCCAGAACATTTTTAATCGACACTTTTAGTCCTGCGATTATCACAAATACCAAGTTTTTCTGCTTTTCCTGAAGGATTTGCTGATGGTCTTGCACTGCTAAGATGAAATTGTTCAAACTTAAAGGAACACAGTCTTCATCTCTTTTAAAAGTCATCTGTTTCATGACAAGATTGCACAAGATGTTGCACCCAGACCCAGAAAGAAGCTTCCATGCTATTGTCTCTTAAAAGTAGAAAAGAAGCACAATTAGCCCTGTTAGGCAGCTTTAAAAGTCACCTGCTAATTTCCTTCAGCTTGTTTGGATGCAGGGTGAGTTTTGAGCTGCTCAGTCTGTTACTGGAAGAGAGAGCTGCCTCTTTTGTACCTGCAGGAGCATATGTGGTCACCTGAAGAAACAGATCCTTTGTGGAGTAGCAGTGGACGGTACCCCCACATACACCTAGGTCACTTGCCACAATGCAGATACTCCCTCAGTTGTGAAATGAGAGGCTCTGCTCATTGCTCTCTGTGGAAGTGAGAGCTGCTGGCAGGGGAAGAGCTGGAAGCTTCAGCTTCAAGTGCACCTGCGAGTTTTGGCATTTAACCTAAACCTGTAAGGAGGCAAGTCCCTGAACTCAGCATGAAGGATCTGAAAGTTGGAAATAAACTTAAGTTTTGTGAGTGAAGCTGGTTTAATTAAGGTCATTCCTGAGCATCACAGTTTCACCTTCCCATGTAACCAAAGCCGAGCCCTTGTGTTGTGGCTCCTCAGAGTCAGCAGCAGTGCAGAGCTTGCTCTGGTGTCTGCAGTAAGATGGATCACCAGTGGCTTTCCTGCCTGAGCATGCTGAGCTCTCTGATTTCCTAGAGGCATGATAAAAGTGGGTCTGGGGGAGGGGGAGGATTTAAATCCTGATTCAGGAGGATACTTCAGTGAATCACTGTTTTCTTAATCTGCAAACTCTGCTCTGGCAGATGTCCAAACAAGGGTACTGGCTGAATGAAGGTTTTAACTGGAAGTGAGTAGCAGGTTCTTGGACTTCTTTAGGAATGTGATTCATGTACACAGGAGCAGAGCTACAGATGAAAAGCAATTTCAAAAAACTGAGCTTGAAGTGTTAGGGCAAATCTAGGACTATGGACTTTGATACAATGAAGATGGAAAAGAGATTAAAGAGAAAGTTGATCTTTTTAAAGTAGTTATTCTTGAGACACTTTAACAGATGTTACAATGCTAGAAGGATCCAAATTTGTGAGAGTGCTGTTTCCTCTGATCTGTTACATGTGATGCAGACTTGGTAACTTGAAATCCAAGGTGTTCTCAGCTGTCTAGTAGGAAAATCAAAAGAAATGTGAATGACTTCACACCTATGAATTACGAATTAATTAAGTTCCTTCTTACCCACCTACTTGAAAACTGCAGACAACACAATCTTTAAAAGCTTCCTTTTGGTATCATGATGAGGGAATACAAAACAATTGCATCTTGTTTTTACAGGTCACTTTGAATGTATCAAAATTATAGATCACATTTGAAATAGAACTGCTAAAAATCTCTTGCTGCCTCCTCCTCTGCAGGTGTCTCACAGCTCTGCAGGAGTCTGTTCCAAACACACTTTACTAAAAGGCAGATTTTCATATGTGATGGCTACAGCTCAGATTTCCAGGAATTGTTTAAAAGCTCAACTAAAATTAGAAGTGCTTAAGGTATACTTCAGAGCATAGATATACAAGCACTGCTGCCTGAACATACAAAAATTGCCTGTATGAAAATACAGCTGCATCCCCCTAAGGAGCTGATCTGAGTCCTGGACCATAACCTAGCCAGCCCTCACACTGAGGGATGGGGCAGAGGCTTCAGCTGTTGCCTGTACCCGAGCCTGCGGTGGATCTGTCGATGTGTGGCTCCTGCTTGGTCTCTCTGGCTGTGGTTTCCAGGGCTGGCTTGGTCAAAGCTTGCTTGCTTACCTTTGCAGGGCTCCTGCTCCAGGTGCAGATCAGCCAGCCGTGTGCTGACAGGAGTGGTTTGTCTACAGGATTATCAGCGAACTGCCTGTAAAAATTATAGTGCTAAATAGGTTACACCTGCTAAGGTTTGGAATTTTTTTTTTTGCTGATGTGCACCAAGATCCCAGTGTCACATGTCCCAGATCCCTCCTGCCCAACTAATAAAGTGTAGGGCTTGCTTAACTTGTTTGGAATGATATCCCTAACTTTGAAAGGGGCTTTTATGGTTTCCTTTCTTAAAGCCAAGCCTTTCTTCTCCCTTAGCTTTAGAGGAAGGCCCTGACACTAATTGTTGAGTTACTCTGGGACTGCAGGGAAAACCTGATACCAGGAGAAGCTGAACAGCTTCCCTGCACGTGTGAAGAGGTTTTTCATACACACAGCCAATATTTGTGCTGGGTCCCTTGCTATAATCTAAGCCTGAGGTGGTTGCTTGGAGAATCCACTAGTTTCTACCATGTGCCCCATTCAGGTTAAGGTGGTAGTATAGTTTTTTCATGTTTTCAGGTGCACTGTGGTCACACATGGTCTCTTCCTCAGATTCCTTTCAGGCCTTTAAAGCAACTAGCTGCATGTGAGGTGTTGTCAGGGCTTTAAAACAAACTATTTGATTTTGAAAGGAGACTGTAGAAAAAGACCCAGTAGGATTCTGGTTTTGCATAAGAAGCTGTCATAGCAAATATACTCTGTTTGTACAGAAATACAAGTTTCTTTCTTGTTTCTATCCATCGAACATCACCTCAAGGTGTGAAAGCTAAACAAGCTTACTTGGTACCTGAAGTGTGGTTGTTAATAACTAAGTTCTGGTCGGGCCATGGTGGCAGCTGCCTGACCTCACTGCTCATTAGAGGTCTGTCTAGCTGTAATTCAGTGAGCTTTGCTGCTCATGCACAAGAACATGTAGATTTTTGCTCCTGTTTCAGGCCCTGTATTGGCTTTTCTCTAAGTGTGTATGGTAAGGCTCATCTGCTCTTTAATTCTAGCCACCTTGCCCATGCCTGTTCTTATGTTGGTAATTTTACTTGTGTATGAGTGCAGACTGGATTGCTAATTGATAAAAGGAAAAGTAACATAATTCGGGATTTAAAAGAAATATGCTCTGCACTCAATTATATTATTAAATTAGGAATAATAGTTACATAATATAATATTGTAATAGAACAATAGTTATAAAGCTTAAAAACAAAGTGACAAAGGTAGTGGCTTAGTGCTGGCAAAGAGCAGATTGGTGGGGGTTGGGTCTTAGCTTTTTCATCTGTTCTTTTATAGCTCATGAGTTAAAAAAAGGACTTTCATTGCAAGACTTATAAGAGTAGCGAGGCCTCAGCAGGACAACAGGGGATTTGGCACTCAGCCTTCTGTGGGTCAGAATTCCCACGATGTGCATTGTTTGGGCTCTGGTGGCACCATCTGAACATCTGAGTTGCTGCAAGGAGGATTTTTCAGAGGTGGTTTAGCTGCAATTTCTGGGTATAGTCCCATTCTGTATTCCTCTGGTCATAAAAAGCACAGTGCAAATGCCAGCAAACAAGCACTGTTGTCTCGTTACAGCTGCATGGTTAAGCCTGAGTTCATTTCTGTGAGCTCTCAGGGTTTGCATAGTGCACTTACTGTTAATATGATAAAAAACAACTGCGGTAGAGGAGAGCTGTGATTGCTTGATGGGCAGCATGTGCTAATGGGTCATCATTGCTTACTCTGTGAAGGTTAGGGACTCATCTTCCTGCTCGAGGGACCAGGAAAGCACAGAAGTCAGAGGGAGGCAATCTGTGAAGGCATCTCAGGGGGATCTGCAGGGCTGTGATACTCGTTCCTTCCTCGCTGCGCATGAGGAGTGATGAGTCACCTCTGCTTTTTCCAAAGGATCTGTTCCTTTGCAGGCATAAGCTGTTGTTGCTAATTTTTTTCATTTTATTTTTCCTTTTATGACAAACCAGCAATTGATGGTTTTGTCACCAGTATAAAGAAACAAACAACACCTATCATTATGCTGTGGAAAGTCGCACAGAGATAAAGTACATTTCAACTGCAGCATCCATTTTTAAAGGGTAAAATGCCAACTGAGGAGGCTTTAAAGATGATAAATATCCCTAAAGTAAGCTGGGGGTATTAGTAGTGATGGAATGTTACATACTAAGCAAGGTGTAGTTCCCTACCTCAATTTACCATGAAGCTGCACAAATATTGGCTGTGTGGGGGAAGATGGAACCTTTCTTAGTGGACATTTGCCAGGGTCAGATGTAGTTTGGATTTGTTAGTCTTCCTCTAGCACTGATATTTGTGACAATATGAACAAAGGAGAAAAATAATTGTAGGCCAGGATATCAAGGTGAATTTTTGAGAGGAAGAATAGACTCTGTTAAGAGAGGGAGGAAGGACAAGAGCGTGTAATGACAAGGGTTAAAAAAAGAAAAGACGATGTGAGGGATGTGCAGAAATGGAAGGATGAGAGGTTTGAGCTGAAGGGGAGGGGTGTGCATTAGCGCAGAGGAAATCTCTGCTCACTGGTACGCATAGAGACATTTCCTGCCTTATGTTTTGGTTTCTTAATTATCTGACTATAAAATTAACCTACATCATTTAATGGTAGTTGAATGGCAGCTAAATTAACCCACTTTCAAAATAGAGCTTACCTAGCCCGTCAGCTCTGAGACAGCCTTGTCCCCAGGCATCCAGGGCTGCAATCCACTTCTCTGCCTTAACCTATTTCCCAAGCAGCCAGCCAAAGTGATGCATCAGAAACAGGGTTTGCTGCTCAGCCCAGCAGCTGACAGAGAGTACAGGCATGTATCAAACTGCTAATTCATATTTCACCAGGCATTCCCCTGCAAGGACGAATGGCGTTGGCATGTGGGGAGTGCCGCCATTAGGAATTGTGATACTGTTTCTATTAACAACGTGGCCTTGATTATCTGAGGCCCAATTATCTGAATCTCCAGGTTATCTGAAATGGGGTCATATCCCCCAACATCTGTTAATTACACCCAGGATACCCTCTTTTCTCCAGATGTCTCCATTGGCCCCTCCCAAGCTTTGGCAACAGGGCTGTGCTGAGTGTGGTTAGCTCTAGCGAGCGCTCTACCTAGCTCCTGCATTTGGTTTTCATATCCATGTTGGAAAAAAACCTCAGCCTGGATAATTGCAAAATCTGAAATCCTTGAAGACTTCTAGAAGTAGGCAGTGGCTGTGCATGACAATGTCTGTTGGAGCTGGGATCAGGGAATTAGGGGAGGGCATCCAATGCATTTGGGTTTTCTTCCACCTTTCAGTGTATGTTCAGCTTAGGAGGGGAAGGTGGGATTTCTCACAGCACAGCCTATCCTTCTCACAAGCCCTCATTTACTGCAGATGAGTGCACCTTCAGTGGGAGTTTGCTAGTTGTTGAACCTCTGCAGTTGCAGTGACTCCAGCTGACCTGTATGTGCATGTCTGAAGGTTAGGGAGGGAGAGCTTTGTCCTCAGAGTGCTGCAGGACAGACAGAAACTGACAGTGATAGACTCAGAGCAGGGGAGAGGCCATACACGTGTGTCACCTCAGGTCCAGAGCCAGTATATCTTCCCAACTTATACCTGGGACTGTTGAAGATACTCAGGGCATCCCTCCCTACTCCACAGTCCCTGTTGTTCATTCTCCCTTCTCTTAACTGGGTGCTGCTTTTTTTAAAACGTGCAAAGCTGTGAAAATCATTGTAAGAACTTTTTTTTTTTGCCCTGCATGCTTTTGTTCTCTGTCTTCTGGTGCTGTCTGTTTTTCTATCTATTCTGGTCTTCTGGTGCTATCTATCCTTTTGGAGTACCTAGCTCAGCAAAGATTCTGGGTACTGCCTCAGAAAGAAACAGTCATGGTAATTTTTTTCCTTTAAAGGGAAGATCCCAAATGATCTTGATAATTAGAACAATTAGCAAGGACAATTCTGGAAAGGGTTTGAAAGTTGGTATGTAGAATAGTGTTTCCAACATGATAAATTTCCCTTGGTTTTAAAGCAATAGCTCAGTGGTAAAATTTTTAATTAGTCATTAAATATTGTATTAGAAGTATCACAGTGATGATAAACTACTATAGAATACAGTTGGGTTTTGGGGAAGGTGGGAGTTGAGGAAGTTATTACAGGAATATAAAAAAGCAAAACTTATTTGAGGCAGCTGTTGGGTTTTTTAATGTAAAACCAACTTTGTTGATTTTTATTTGGTTACAGGTGGGGAGAAGTTATTTTTAACATTTAACTAGTTTAAAAATAAATAAACAAATAAAAGAGACTACTCTGAAGGGTTAAAAGTCTGCATCTATAATGGATGTCTGTTTTTTGTCCAGTCAGTTGGCTGATTGTACAACCTGGATACGTTGATGAATACATGCAGCTGACAAAAAACCCCAGCCAAACAAAACCCATCTATAACTTGTTTCTTCCTGCTTTTCAGTTGAAATACAAGCTCAGTCCATCCCCATGTGCGTCACCAAGGACAGAGTAAATTCAGAGGCCTTGAGAACCTGGCAGCAATATTTCCATAGTTATTTTGGCTGTGCTTTGCACAACTTCAGCTTTTAATTTAGAGAAGGAGAGTGCTGTTTCTCCTTCCTAGCTGTTATGTGGAGCCGCAGCTCTTTGCATGCTGCTTTTCTATTTTTTTTCAGTGCAGTGAGAGAGAATTACGGTAGCACCCACAGAGGTGTGAAGGGACTCATTCATCTGTGTGGGGAGTGTGAGGTGCCAGGCATATTTCTGAGGATTGAAATACAGGCATTTAAACTGGTGCATCCAGTGTCAGCCTTTAATTGGGACTTTGAAAGATGAGCTCCAGAAAATCTTGCTTCAGTGGCTTACACTATTCGTGCCCAGGACTGATTTGCCCATCCCCTCCAAGGGATCACTGTTCTGCCAGCAGAAGGAAGCACGTCCTGCCCCTCTCCAGGCACGGGGGCTGTGCTGCAGCTATGGGTGGAGATGGGTTTGAGCTCAGTCAGATGGTCCCATGCCTTTCCCAGCGTGTTTGCTTTTGCATGGCCATTCCAGCACTGGGACTGGCAGAGAACCCATTTCCCCCTTCTGCTGGGTGAGATCTCTGCATGCAGCCCTCCAGCACAGGCGAAGCAAGCCTGTCCTTGGGAACCCACTGCACAGCCACTTCCAAGAGCACATTTAGCACGTAGAATTCACTGCACCCCTGGGGCTGGGGACAGCTTACCTGACTGCCAGAAGTGAGCAGGTCCCCTTTAAGAGGCTGCTCTTCCTTTGCAACCCCTTAAAAAGGCATTTCCACTCACCCTGAAAAATAAATTCAGTAGTTGAAACCAGCAGGGCTGGAGGTGCCACCCAAGGGCAGTGATATGCTGCCTCAGACCTTGGGCTCACAGTGGCCATGGTCAGTGCTTTGAGTTCAGCTGATGGGGTGCATTGCTTGCCAGTTAGTCTTTCTTCTTAGTCATCCACGTTTCTCAAATCTCTGCTTTTAGTCAGGTTTCCAAGACACCCTTCAACTTGGTAGGGTACTCAAGTGGTACCTCTATTTTTGTGTGGTGCAAGGCACCTCTCTGCCGACTGGCGCAGGGTCAGCTGTGTGGCAGCAGGAGAGGGAGGGGAAAGGTCATCCCCGTAAAATTACTGATTTGGATTTTATAAGTTTATAGCTATGTTTTGTTTCTTTTACAGAACTATAATCCTGGTGCTTAGAGTGGTCTGAAAGGAACAGAAACACTTAGCCTTGAACTTTTGTTCTGCTGCTGCTTCTTGTGCCTCTGAGGTACAAAACATACCTGTAAACTTATAATCAATCAAACCAATGTTCAAGGGCTAAAAAAAGAAATCCAAAAAGGGTACAGGCTTCATGTTCAATAGTGACAAACTTGGGGTGGGTAAACCAGAAGATTGCAGTTGGCAATTGACAGGTTTTCGGAGACCGGCTTCCCAGGTAGGTTGGTATGAACCAGCTGATTTCTTTCTCCCTTTCTTTCTTCCCCTCTTGCTCCCCGCCCAAATACACTATAGAACCAGAGGCAGGCTGGGCTGCCCCTAAAACTCTTTTTTTATGGCATTCACAAGCAGAGCAAGCACAGTGTCACCCTGGTACAATAGGAAGGAAGAGATATGACAACCTCACCAGTGGGCTGGGGGCACTGCAGGAGCTGGGAAAAGCTCCTCAGGCTGTGTAGGGAGAAACACAGATAACTTGGCCCTTCCTCCCCATACTGCAAATCCTCTATCTGTGCAGTCTATAGGTGTTATGGACCCAGCCTTCCCCCAGCCCCTTCATCCCCAACCGTGTGGCCTTTGTTGGAAGCCCCAGGTCCCCTCCAGCAAGAGCTGGGGGAGGGTTGACTTTAAACTCCACTAAACAGTAGAGGCACAATGCAAACAAATGTATTGCAGCACACAGCTATGCAAATAGCTTCAGAGCGCAGCACGTTTTCCCCAGCATTAATTGCTGCACCGCCGGGGTTGCGTAGCAACAGCTCCGCTTGTGCCTCTGACAGCTCCTGCCCCTTGATGCCTCTGACACCTTCTGTGGCAGGCGGGGAAGGGGAAGAGAACAGGGCTGCCCTGGGAAATCAAGAAGAGCTGGGAGGTAGTGAGGGGCTCTGGTGATAAGATTCACTTGGGACGCTGGGGTTGTCTTCTGCTGGCCCAGAGCAACCCATGTGCGGTGGGGCTGGAAGGAGCAGAGGAGATCCAGCAGCCTCAGCCCTGTGTAGGCAGCATTTGAGGCTGGCGGGCACAAAGGGCAGACCTGCCATCTCCCAGGCTCTGCAGAAAAGCTCACTGACAGGTGGGCTGTCTCTCCCATTGCAGTGAATCCTTCTGGGTACCCCATTCAAATTTGTGACTGCACTTACAGCTTGGCTAGAGGCATAGAGGGTCCCCAGATAGTCTCTCACTGGACGTGCATCTCGTTTTGGCTTGTGGCTTTTCCAGGCCTTGACAGAGATGTCTCATTCCTCATTCACACACAAACAGGATAACCCTGGGCCAAGCCCTGTGGGAAGGGGTGAGTACAGACACTAAGGAAAAGGCTGTAGGTGGGATGGGCAGCTCTGGGCTCCCTTGCTGGACTTTCCAGCCCAGCAGCTTCTGTGGAGCTGGCCTGTGTCTCCCAAAAGGCAGGACTCTGCCTGCCTGCCTCTTCAGAGGCAGGACTGGCTGCCTCCTGAGAATAATTTTTCCTCCTGTTTAAACCATGTTCCAAATTCCCATCCTCTGTGTTTGCCAGTCAGTCTTCAGCTCCCTCTGTGCTTTTGCCAGACTGAGGAACTTGTTTGCACCCGGCACCTTTCCTTGGGAAGACACTTCAGCTTTGCAGTCAGCTCACCTCTCCTCTATTCTGATAAGCCACATAAAAAAATAGTTTCTCGGCAACAGTTTCTACCGTCCATAAGCAACTCTGCCTGAAAATGTGGGGCACTGGATGTAACTCTACTCTTACATGTGAGCCAGAATCAAGCTCTTCTCCAAAACTGCCTTAAGTAGGGAGCATGTGGGCAATCCTGTGTCCATCGGCTGCCTGAGAGAGAATGCCCATGGGCATGTTTTAAGTAATAGTGATTGCCAGAACAGACAGGAATATTGGGAAATGCTGGATAGGTATCAAGGCACCCAGATCAGCAGGCCCCAGGGAGCACAGAAATCTATATGTCTGGGAGATCTGGGGATGGAGAGGCACAGGCTGCAGCTCAGCACCCTTGGGGGCACAGGGAGAGGAAGGACAGAGTTGGGACCTAGCCACCCTCAGAGCCTGACTGCAGGTGGCAGGGAAAGCTCTGCCCCAAGGTTATCCTTAGACACTCAGAAGAAGGCGATGCTGCCTGCAGTACTCTAACAGGGATGGACTGGGGAAGGAGCAGATGAGCTCAAGCTGAGAAGTTGCAGCCTATATTTTAGCTGAAGTGGCATGACACCAGAGGACCCTGAATGCAATGTGCCAAGTGAACTGTGTCACTGAATGTGAAATGGGTCTTCTAAGTGGAAAGGGCATCAAAACAGAATGGCTTTATTTCCTTTATCAAGCAGGAAAAATATTTATCTCTGTTTTATAGATTTACAGCTTGACAAGCTCTGTGTATCTCTGATTGTCTCCTTGGAGCACAGTGGGGCAAATAAGGTGACAGTGAGCACAAAGGCCTCAGTCACACTTCAGAGGAAGAAACTAGGTGAAAGGCAAGGCAGAAATGTCACTGGAACCTTCAGGATCAATGAGCCCAGGTCCCCTCTGCCATAGGAGCGGGACATGAGCCTTTTCCAGTCCCACACACCCGTGCAAAGCAGGTGTGACCTGCAGTTGGCTGTGCTCAGCATCACAGCTGCAAAGCAAGAAAGGACAGTGCCCAGTCACTTTGGTCCCTTGTCCCACATCAGGGCTCTGTACACCGGCTTGCAACCTCCTCCTCACCAGGCGTCACCCAGCCTTTCCTTTCTTGCCACCCACGGGGCAATCACTGTGCCTATGCCATGGATTCTTCCTTCACGTTCACTGAGTGTAGCACCCGAAGTTGTCCCAGCAAGGAGCGAGTTGGCTGTTTTGCCACTATAACGCCTTCACACAGCTGCCCAGGGAGCCTGGCAGTGTGGGAGCCAGGGCAGGGCCCCAGCTCTGCAGCTGTCTTTATAAATTCAGTCTTCCCAGGGAAAGATGGCTGTTTCTCTTCAGAGCTGGGCTTTTGAGTAGGTATGGGGAGTCTCCGCCCTCTTTGCAAAGGTGGAAAAGCTGAGCTCTGCCTCTTCTAAAAGCCCCCTGCTCCAAGCCCAGGGGGTTGAAAGGGTTTTTTTTATCCCCTTTTGTTATTCAGCAGAGTGAGGGGAGGAGCTGGGCCGTGTAAGAGATCCTGGCTGACATAACCCTTCCCATGCAGGGCTCTGGAGAGGGGCCAGGTTGTACCTGAGTATTTTTATTTAAACTAATCCCAGGCGTTGCAAATTGAAAGCCATCGCAGCGCCAAGTAGGACCAGTTGAGACGGTTGCTGGAGGGCGTTTTTGTCACCTGGGTGTAGTAAAGCAGTCTCCAGGTACGTTGTTTATTGCTAACCCCGGGAGTATGTTCTGGAGGTGCCGGGACACATTCGGCAAGCTGAGTTTGCTCAGCCTTTCCAGGTGGTTTTACGAGAACCCTGCCTAAGAAGCCTTTAAGGAAACCGAGAGGCTGGGCTTGGGAGGTAAAGCCTCGGTACGTGTAAAACACGTTATGCTTGGGCAAACTGGAAGGCAAAGGGCTGGGTAGCAGCTGCTCAGGGCAGGCTTGGCGGCAGCCTGGCATTTCTGGGCATAGAGGAGACGTGGTCAGCCCTGAGCCTGAAGTGGCCCCAGGTGTCTCTCCCTGCCCACTAGCCCAGGGAATCAGGGCACTGGAGGTGCCTCCCTGGTGCATGTCAGTTCAAAGAAACCAGCCAGCAAGCAGTAAGTAAGGAGCAGGTGAAGGCTGCCCAGGGCTGGCTCCGGCATGCCTGATGCCACTGAGCATGGCTGGCTCCGACCAGTGGCTTTCCCTTCTCCATTTCTCTGCTGATAGCTCCTCCAAGCTGGAGCTCTTCCTCCTCATCCACCTGTTGAGCCCTGTGCATGGCAGCATGGAGAGGGAAAACCCACTCCAGATGAAGCTGCTTTTCCCCACCCTGGTCCTGAACCCTTTGCTAAGCATTGCCCACCCCCAACCCAGCTGAGTGAATGAGGTTGGTGTCTGATGCTGGCGGGGGGCAGCCAGAGAAAAGCTGTAGGGGCACAAAGGACTTTCACTCCTCCAGTACAAGGCCAGAAGGTGCAAAGTGCAAGTATTGCTGCAAAGCAACCCTACATTACTGGTAAAGATCCTGTGTCAGGCAGTGAGGGTGCCAAGACGTGGGGCCCTCTCGGTGTGGTCAGGACTGGGTGGGAATCGCCTGTGCTGCCGTTGGGAACAGATACGGTCTCGATAACAACACCTGGCATGGCACTCATGATGAGTTCATGCAAACACTGGGTAATTATCCCTTAACCTCTCCACCAGTAAGTCCTAATTAATTGCTTCTGCCAAGCAGGTAACTGATAATGGCCTGGGTTTGAGCGCTAGCTAGTGGCAGTGACCCTGTGCTGTAGAAGCCCATCTTTCTGCACAACTACTGCGTGCTGACAGCCCATCAGCTGCAGGAACACTTTATTAAATGGCAGCTAATCAAAGGTCAGTGCAAATGCCACAACACTGCACAGGGTGCATTGCTGCCTGCATGTCCTGCAGGCTGGGAGCTCACCAGAATTTCTGTGCTGATTACAGAAGAGGCTCAGATCTCAGTTTGGCCTATCTTCTGCCACTGAGGTGTAAGCAGAACTTGAAGACTTTGAGTAGCTGAAGATTCCTGGCATCTGCCTGCCCAGCTGGGATGCAGCTCTGCTCCCACCCAGCCTGGCAGTGCAGAGTGAGAAAACAGAGGTGTGCAGCCATCCTAGAAATGCTGGGCTTTCTACACCAGGTGCTGTGCAGATACTAAGTCTGATTCTTTTTAGGTTTGCTTTGAACATGTGACATGGTGCCTACACACTGGGATGTCCTGGGCAGAAGTGTATTTATGGGTACTCTGGCAGTGGCAGACAAACAAAAGTGCAGGCTGTGTCCTGTCAGCAGTGTGCACATGTAAGTGTGCATGCTGGGACTGAAGGGACACCTGCCAACCCCAGGAAAACAGAATGGTTGATCTCACCTGGAGGTCAGGCTAGTGATGTGCCTGACTGGGAGGAGAAGGGTTATTCTGGTTTTGCAGCATAAACTAATATTCCCTAGGACATGTTACTGACTGCTTCTCTCTTTGTCTCTCTAGTGAGGATGCAGCAGAGACAATTGCAATAGACTCTAACAATCAGCCGAAGTCTCCACTGGAAAAATTTATGGTCAGACTGTGTACACATCACCAGAAGCAGTTCATTCGTGTGCTAAACGACATATACACTGAAGTACAACCAGACTCTGACGGCCAGCAGTTATCCGAATCTGAGAGAATGGAGGCCTCTACTTGTGGCTCTGGTTGTAGCCAGCAAAGCACTGAAAATCAGGACAAGGGTGCTAATTGTACTGAATCAAAGCTCCCTTCTACATTGGACCCAGGACAGTCAGGGTCCGATGGCCCCCTGCATGTTACAGGACAAGCCCCGAAGCAGCCAGTGGAACTGAAGTCTCCGGACACAGCAGAGAACTCCGGTCCTGCTTTGAGAAGGGACTTCTGCGAGCTCCCCATCACCAGGCTTCGCTCTGCTAGTCCAAAGGATAGCCCTACCCAAGGATACCTCAGCACGTTGAACTCTTCCTCTCTGAATTTCCATCATGCCACAAAGAGCCTGGAAGGGCAGCAAGCTGCTGGGCATGAACAAGAAGCCGGTATCAGGAAGTGTGAGGATAATAAAGAGCAGCTAGCAGGTAAGACTGTCATGGAAGGTTATATCTCAGTCAAAGTGGCAAATGTGAATGGCAGCGAGGACAGCTTAGACAGCTGTCTGGGGTCCCAAAAGAGCTCTTTCAGGGCTCTGCCGGAGGAGTCTTGGGATCCTGGTTTTGCGGTGACCCCCCCTCGCAGAGCCGACAAAGAGAACACTTTGCAATGCAGCTCAAAAGCATCTTTGCACCAGGACTTAGACGCAAAAGAACAAGATGCAAGACCAAAGCAAGAAAACCACCTGCATGCCATGGCCAAGGGCAAGGCAGGCTGCAACCTGCACCCAGCCGACAAGGGCATGCTCGACAAGTCCAAAGAGGGCTGGCTGCCCACTGGCGCCACGCCAGCTGCCCACCGGACCACCGCTGGACACCCCCGTGCCAAGGCAGCCTCCCTCAGGTCCTCTCGGAAGAGCAAGAAGGCATCGGGGCTGAGGATCAATGACTACGACAACCAGTGCGACGTGGTGTACATCAGCCAGCCCATCACTGAGTGCCATTTTGAGACCCAGCGGCTGGTATCATCCCGCAGGACGGCGAGGAAGAGCACCCGGGGGTATTTCTTCAACGGGGAGTGCTGCGAGCTTCCGACTGTCCGCACACTGGTTAAGAGCTCCCGGGCAGAGGAGAGGGCAAGCAGCCCAGCCCTGCGAACAGAGACCCTTGTAAGTGCAAAGCCACCCCTGGTGCTCTCGGTGGAGGGGTCTGCAGGGCCAGGATGGGAGGGTGAGAAGAGGGTTTCCCTGAGGCTCCTAGCTAAAGTGGCACCAACCAGCCGAGAAACGAAAGAGAGAGCTGAGCTGGGCTCCATGCAGCTTCGGGATACCCGAGCACTGCGGTCAAGGGAAGCTGCCGTGGCCATGCCGTTCTTTTCCCTCTCTGCTCCACCCAGCCCCCAGAAAGAGGACAGCTTGGCCAGCTCACCACCCCCTGGCTCCCCTCCTCTTGAAGGCGAGGGGATGACAGTAGGAGGCACTGTCACCTGGGAGGCTGGCAGTAGCCTGGGCTCCTCTGGGGATGGCAGCAGCAGCAGCACGCAGGCTGCTGATGTTGCTGCCTTTTCAGTCTCAAAAGCACACAGTGAGGAGGAAGGCTGTCCAGGCTCTGACATACAAACTGTTCCAGACCTCCCTGCCAGCCCAGAGCCGAAGTCCTCCTCACAGCCCTCTGCCAGTACAGACACACCACCTCTGCCCTGTGATGGTGCCGGGGATCTTGCCCAGCTTCCAGGCTCAGGGGATGCTGAGCTCTGTGGGCAGTGTCTGGCAGAGCCCTCCCCACGCTCTTCAGACTTGCAGGCTCCTGATGAGCCCCCTGCCACCATAGATGAGGAGAGCCCCCTGGAGCCCTCTGCCACCTTGCAGTGCGGGGATGTGAACAAAAGCATCGATGCTAAACCAGAAGCCGAATCATCAGTCATGGTGGCTGATGACCCTCTTGAGCAGGAGGATGCTGTGCTCGTCAGCACACCCCTCCCCAAAATCTTGGAAGTGGAGACAATGCAGAATAACAGCACAGCAGGTGAAAAAGAGCCCACTGAAGGGGAAACGTCACCCAACCCCAACAGCTCAGACTCTGACCCTTCCAAAGACAGTCTAGACAAGAAACGAAAGAAAGGCAGGAGAGCACTAGTGGCATCGGACCGGTGTCTCCGAAGCCAACAATCTCAGTCACCTGCCGAGGGCAGTGCTGAGGACTCTGGTTCTTCCAGCTCTGTGCAGCTTCCTTGCCTTCAGATCAAACTCTCCAAGAGCCCTGGCGCTAAGCGGTTCAAGAGAGAAGTGCAGCTGGATGAGGCAGCATCCATGCACTTCCCAAATGACTGCTTCCCCAATGTGCTGCTCAAAACCAGCGAAGGGCCAGGCATTGGCCAGGCTCCGGAGAGCATCACTGAGCAGCAGCCAGGCGAGGAGAATGATGTCACTACCAGACAAACCTATAAAAGCATCTTAGCAAAGGAGACTGCTGCAGAGGGAGAAAATTCCTCTAAAGATGACTCCCCTGCTAACAGCAGCCAAAGTCAATCAGGTGAGATGCTGGAAATCAGTGTCCAGGCTGATTCTGAGAAGAAAAACATTCTCCTCCCTCCAGAGAACAGTGTTCCTGCAAATGATGCTGAGCAAATGGATGTGAAACCAGTCAATGCCAGTGCAAAGGACAAGGAAAACTCTGACAGTGGCAGGGATCTGGGCAAGCCAGTGAACTACGAGCTGGTGACTGATTTGCCTCCATGTCCCAGCAGCAGAGGTGGAAGCAAGCATCTTCCG
This sequence comes from Drymodes brunneopygia, assembly GCA_013400955.1. NCBI lineage: Eukaryota > Metazoa > Chordata > Aves > Passeriformes > Petroicidae > Drymodes > Drymodes brunneopygia. The sequence continues at coordinate 1,457,000 of VZTZ01023305.1, forward strand.
GCAAAAACTGCAAAGCATAAAAAGGTTGCTCTGCAGTTTTACAACTTACGACATGCACCTGCACCTGTAGACAGTGCAAAAAAGAGCACACTAGGGAAGGAGTCTGTGCAAGCAATCCCCAAACTGAGGGATGAACACAGTTCAGGGAATGATGACTGCCCAGCACTGGAGGATATAGACATGGCTGACAGCAAACCAAAGTTCATGGAGTGGTGTGCTGAGGAGGAGAACCAGGAGCTCATTGCTGAGTTCAACACTCAATACATGAAAATCCAGAAGGGCTGGATTCAGCTGGAGAAGGAGGTTCAGCCAACCCCCAAGGTAAAGAACAAAGCCGACAAGCTGAAAGAGATTTGGAAAAGCAAGAAAAGAACACGGAAAAGCAGAGGCTCACTGGAAGTGCAGAAGCTTTCTCCTGTGCAGATGCTGTTTATGAAGGCCTTTAATCTGTCTGACATATGCCAGTGGTTTCTGGAGACAACTGAAACCAGGTCTCTGGTGATTGTGAAGAAACTCAACACCCGTCTCCCAGGGGAGATTCCCCCCATGAAAGTCCCCATGCAGAAATATTCTTCCTCTAGTCTCTACCCCAGCTCACTACAAGCTGAACGTTTGAAAAAACATCTCAAGAAGTTTGCTGCCACTACCCCAGCTCGGAATAACCTGAAGAACCAAAAGCTTTGGGCCAAAATTCGTGAGACTGCTGATAAAGCAGAGGTTGAAGAAGCCACCGCTCCCAACCAGACGTCTCCCACTGATGCCAGCACCAAGGAACTGAGTGAAGACAAAACCATCCAGCCTGCCCTCAGCTTGCCCACACAGGCCAGCACCAGGATCCTGCGCAAGTACTCCCATCTTCGGGGCAAGCTGCGAGCCCAGCAGCGCATGGTGAAGGCAGAGAAGCGGAGTGATGGCCCAGGGGACCATCTGTCCCTAGAGAGCAAGCAGAGCCGGAAGAGTGTGTGTATCAACCCTCTGATGTCTCCGAAGTTGGCCTTGCAGATCAAAGCAGCTGCCTTTCCTGCTAAATCTCCCGCAGCGGATGGAATGGGGAAGGGGCGGAAGGGGAAGAGCAGGTCCCAAGAGGACCCCTTGCCCAAAGTTGACCTCCAGCTCAGCAAGAAGAAGAAGATGCTGAAGGAGAGCGGGAGCACCCAGGAGCGATCCAGCTCCTCCACCAAGGACAAGCTGCCTGCCAAGAAGGCTAGTAAAATAAAGCATTCAGAGGTCAGCGCAAAAGCTCCTGCCACCCGAAAGCAGGCTGCCGTGGAGAGGAGCAATAAACTGGCCAGAAAAACGTCTTTGAAAGAGAAGAAAGTCCCAAAAAAGCAGCTGGAGAAGATGCGACTCCCCATGAGGAAGGGCAAGGAGAACACAAGCAGACGGGCCATGCTGCCTCCCAGTCATGAGGAGCTGTCCAAGGCCCCAAAGCAGAAGCCCCTGGGGGAGTCCTCCACGCGGTCACAGAAGATGGCCAACAAGAAGCACAGCAGTGGGAAGACCTTGACAAGGTCCATGAAGAAGATGCAGGAGAACAGTGTGTCTCAGGGCAAGAGGAAGCTGAGGGCAAAAGTGGACTGTTCACATAGCAAACGCTCACGACTGGACCCGAAATAGCAAAGAACCAGTAGCCATGTACAAAACTGATGTATAGTAGTAACCCTTTACCATGCATTAACTAAAGCTGCTTTTATAAGCTGTAGCAAGCCTTTAAAAATCCGCAGTTAAAGGATAACGCCCATGATTTTAGGCATCAGCAGATGTGTCTTGGACAGAGAAGAGGTTGGTCTGTCTGGCTCTGCTGTTCAGAAGGAAGTTTCTGCAGTTTGAACGTTCCTTGGGTTCTTTTAAACTTGGAACCAGGCAGTTTTTGTTAAAAGTACAGTGCCTTATTTATCACTTTAAAAATAAAAATAAGAAGCTCGTCTGTGTGATTTGGAGGCTTGCGTTTTATACTTGAGGCACAAGCACTTGTACTGTAGCAGAAAGAAAACCACCTTCGTGCACATGAAGTAGCTTTTGTCAGCCTTTGGGTGCACACAAACATTTCCCTTTCTTTCAGAGTCCTTCTTCTGTCTGTCTTCTTAGTGGCATTTAAAGCAAAACCAAAACCATTTCCCATCACTGAGGGAGAGAAAGGCGAGTCTGTCCTTTGTCGGTTCGCTGGTAGCAGCTGCTGGAGTCCCAGACTGTTACCTGCATGAGAATGTGAAGTAGCTACTGGTGTGTGTACTGCTGATGGCTGCCTGCTTCCCCCTGCACAGCCCGTGGGTGGGGAGGGCCTGCTCAGGCTGAGGAGATGCTGTGGGGGCTACAGGTACCAGGTTGCCACATCCACTGCTGCTGGCTGGGCGTGCTGGGCTGTATCTGTCTTTTTTCTTGCTGGCTTCAGGGATGAACCAGTCTTGCCATGCTCTGCTTTTGGACGGACTTCCTTCTCCTATTTTCCTGTCATTGTGGTGATTTCTGTGGTCTATGATGGCAAAGCTTTTCTGCAGTGCTTCACTAAAGGTTGAATCTCTCCCTTTTTAAGGGCTTGAGCTCCTGAGCTTGAGCTTGGTGCTCTGCAGGAAGGGAACTCTGGCCCTCACCTTGTGCTTTTGTGCACGTCTTGCCTAGTGCTCTCCTGAGCCGGGATTTGCAGTTGAAATAGGGTTGGGATAAGGGACTGGCTTGCGTTAATTTTTTACCATTTCACCCTTTTACTAGCAAGGTGCAGGAGGTTTGTCCTTGCTTGTGTCACAGAACAGTATCATAGTGCCTGTCTTCTCTGAGAAAAACCTGTTAGAAGTGCATAGAGTGTGTGGCTATGCTGGTTCTGCTGGGCAGAGATGACAGCAGCTGGGGAATGCTGTGGTCTGTGCTAGGGAAAGGCCCCTGCTCAGCCATTGCATCCCTGTGGCTTCACTTTCACATTGCTGCACAGAGTCCATTTGCAGGAATCCCAATGCCTGCCTCTTTCCACGCACAAAGCAGCAGTGCCTGTCAGGGCACTGTGTGGGCCCTGAGGCTGCCAGACCTTTAACAGCCCCCTTGCTGGTCCTTGCTCAGCTGCTTGTCCCTGTTGAGAGCAAGGCTCTGGTGCAGCCCATGAATTCAAGAGATGCTGGCCCTGGGAGCAGAGGCTGGAAAGGGATTGGCTGCAAAGGGAATTGCTTTTCATGGTTGGCATTGAACCCCAGATCTCAATGCCTGGAGACTGGAGGTGAAAGGCAGATAATTGTGTTTAAATCTTTCATTGTACCCTTTTAGTACAGAGGATGAAACCAGGCATTTGATTTGCACGCCCTTCACAGAGCACCTCTGGCTCTCTTGCAGGTACTCCCTTTCTCAAGCATTGACACACACAATGTTGCAGCACATTTTTCTCTTACTGTGAAATGGCTGATTTAAAAAAAAATGCTTTGCCTTTCCATTGAATTGTGCTAGAATAAGTTAACTCTCTGAACAGCTAGGAAGTGATTAAATCTAGCCTGTCAGTCCCTGTACAGATTAATATGAAGTTATCTATTACTTTAATTTTTACTGCATGCATTAAATGTCAAACATTCCATCAGAAAAGATTTTAAAGCATTTCAGGAGAGGTGTAAGGCAGGAGGGCACTGATGGCAGTTAAGTGTCTGATCTGTACCTTTTACAGGATCTTTCCCTCTTGCTTCTCCATCCCTACTTACAGTCCTTCTCTAGCCTCTGGCTGGGGCCCAGCCACATGGCCCAGATTTCCCCTCCTTCCTCTGGGCCAGGTGTGTGTGTGAGCACCCCTCTTACCTTTGCCCCTCACACCATTCCCCTGCAGCAAATCCCCTCTCCCCCTCCTTCACCATCACTGCTGAAGCGCCTGCACCGGTCAGCGTGCACCAAGTGCTCCTTGAGGCTTTCCCTCTCTCTTTCTATCTCATTTTTTAGCTGCTGGTAAATGGTAAATGCAGGCTGTCCTGCTCCCTGTCTTCTGTGCTTCTGGGAGCAGGAATCCCACTACAATAAAACCCTATAGAAAGTAAGTGGAAAGAGTCTTTGTAGATGGGGTGCTGCTGCTCCAGCATCCCAGATGCCTTCCTGCATCCTGGGGTTCACCAGCACTGATTGGCTTGAGCATGGCAAGGTTGGGGGACAGCAGGTGTCACATGGGTGCTGGAGTGGAGCACCTTCTGGGCATCTGTCCCAGTTCAGTGTGCGCTGCTTGGCTTAGGCAGTGGTGGGATCAGAGCACTGAGCTTCCTGGCAGTGTCCCTGACAGGCAGTGGTGACATGCTGCTGAGGCACAGCCCCTGCTTTAGAGCAGTCTGTTACCAATAAATGTGGCTCTTACATCATGCAAGGGATGCACAGGGAGCTGCAAATGAGCTTAATGAGTGGAAGAAAAAAAGCAACATGATTTATTACCTTATTCCACATGGACATGGAGTGTGTTTCCATGTGCTACGGGCGCAGAGTTGCCCACTGGCACTACCACAGTGCCATCCTCAGATCCACAGCTTCATTGCGCTCCTGTTCCCCTGGGCTACCCCACAGCTCCCTGCTCTACTTCTTCAGCTCTGGATTTCAAGTGCTACAACCCACAAAGCAGATCTCTTTGTGTTACTTTGGCTTTTCTTGCTGGCTACTTTCTCATTGTCTTGAAACTAGTCTCCATCATGCACCCTGGTCCATGAACTAGGAGCAGCATCCTCTTAGCTCTGCACCTCCACAGATGCCCTCATTATCCCTCTGCTGCCAGCCCCCCTCTCATTTGCATGGTTACCTTTTTCTCTCTCTTGTTGTCATCGGCAACTCTGGGTCTTCACACTTCACATGTTCAGGATCCATCCATCTTAATTAACCTCTGGGAGGAGCTGCGTTTGCCAAGCTCAGAGTCAGAACTTATGTTGGTGCTGTAGCAAGAGCAGTTTGAGCCCGGGATTGCTCCTCCTACCTGTAGCTGTTAGGATCTTGTTTAGCAAGGCCAGCCCTGGAATGGGTTTCCCTGCTGACAGGGTGTGTGATATGTACCCAAGGCGTGCACATATTTATATTCGTCACTTACTCATCCCTGGCAAGGTCCTGTTTGCCGGTGTTCACTCTGCAGTGGGGTTTCTGTAGTCACCTGCCAGCATGTCAGGGAGATGGATTTGCAGCAGACCTTCTCTGAAGAGCCTACCGGTTGGTGCTCATGCTTCTGACAAACTTTCTGCTGCATTGCTGATCAAGGTCCATGAGCTGGGAGAGCAGGATGAAATTGTTCCCGCTGCTGTCTGCATCCGTGTGCCTCCCGTGCTGGGGGAGCCATGCAGGGCTGGACTGAGTGGGCTGGCTGGCCACCCACACCACTTTTTGCTGGTGTGCAGATGAGCAAAGCTGCAGCCCAGCCAGTGTCCCAGCTGCTCTTGTGGCACCTCTGGAAATGCTGGTGTTTCCAAAAGCTCTGCCAGCTCCTAGTAACCTCCCAGGAAATAGACATGCAATCAGATAATCTGATGCCCTGTTTTTAAGACTTGCTGATGGACAGTTTTTCTCTCCAGCTCATACACTCTCAGCCTGACAACTGCATTCCCAGTTGAAGGTGACTGAGAAAGCTGTGATTCCCAGCCTTCCATGGGTACAGGTATTGCCTGGGGGCAGCATGGAGGTGTGGGTGGCCATCCAGGTTGGGGTCTCACCTGTCCACCATCAGCAGTCATGCCAGGGGAAGAGGGCTGAGCCCCAGCCAAGGTGTACTTGGGTTTGCATCCTTGGGCTGTATACCTGGACAGCCCAGGAGCAAGACGGGGATAGGCTCCTCCTTGACAGGGAATGCCACTGGAGCTTTTCTTGTAGCAGTAGGTTTTTTGAGCAAACCACAAGGCTGTGATGTCCCCATGTCACGTGTGTTCCCCCCGTGTGTCGTAGCATCCATTTGGCCCATCCTTTAGCTTGGTGGTTGTGAAATGAATCCATCTGTTCTAAGATGTTCTCAGGAGTTCTTGTTTGTATTAAACTCACCCCTAGGCTTAGCAGAAATCACAGTCCCCATCCTCCCTGCTCCCCTCCCCGCAGACAAGCCCTCTCTCTCACGAGCACTTCCACCTTCTCCCCAAAGGGCAGCAGAGGGCAGCTGGCGGTTTTGATTCAGGGCATGTTGGCAGCTTTGGGGCAGCCAAAGGAGCTGGGATGCAGCCGGCCAGCATTTGTGACATGGGTCTGGAGGCCAGGCGGTCCCACGGGCTGTGTTGCTAGCCAATGTTTTCTAAGTCTGTTTGTAAGAGTACCTAATTTTAAAATGAAATGTGAATATATATTATGTGTAGGTGCCATGTGAGATAGTGTTGTGCTAGGCAGCAGGATGCTAACCTACTTTTTAAGCTTTTTGGGGGCAGGAAAAAGCATTTTTCTCTCACTTCATGCTCACGGATCTAATATTGTAAATAGGTTTTTAAAATATTTATTTCATGGGCTTTCCACAGGTTCTTGTTCTGACTGGTGTGTTGGTTTGCGGGGCTGTAGCGCCCAGCGTGCCGCAACCAAAGGGCTGGCGACTGCGTGGGGGGATGGGACAGGGCGGGGTGGGTGGGTGGTGCTGGTGGCCAGTTTGGTTTTATGTCACATCGAAGCTGAAGCATTAATTCTCTTCATCTCGTTTTGATGATGTCAGACCTGGTCGATGGCCACGGTCCCCAGGGAGACCATGAGCTCCCATGGCCGGCCAGGATGGCCGTTCCCCAGGACAGGGGGCACTGCAAGCAATAAGATTTGTAGTAATAATGTCTACTTTGATGGCAGGGGCTCTTGGGGCTCAGGGCCAGGTGGGAATAACCCTACTCCCAGCAGGGGCTCAGTCCAGCATGGCATGGGAGGGGTCTCTTGACCTGGAGGTACTCAAGGAAGTGTCCCGAGGGATACAGTAAGTGGGGGATGCTGTCACCCCCAAGGAACCCCCCAAAACCAGCGGGGTAGGGTAGGTTTTTGCTAGTAGCAAACTCCCACGAGTGAATTCCTGCCCTTGTGGGTACAGGTGACCCAAGGGAGCAGACTGCTATCGCTGCTACAGTCCTAGAGCCGGCTCCAGGTCGTCATTTGCTCATTTGCTTGTCATTCTGCAATTTTAATTCTCCTTCTATGAGGTCTGAGGTCATCTGGTAATTTTTTCTTAAGTGGGTTTAGATTTTTTTTCTTGGTTAACCCCTTTTTGCCCAGAAGTGTGGCTGGCTCTGCCCTTCCAGCCCAGCTGTCTGTGTAGGGCAGTGTCAGCAGGATCAGGGCTGCTTTTATGATGATGGGTCTCTGACCTTGGAGGATGGAGTGAGGGGTGCTGCTGGGTCCCAGCCCTGCAGGACCCTTCGCCAGCCCCACGCTTCCTTCACCCTTGGAACAGGTGTGTAAAAAAAGAAAAAGAAAATAAAGGAAAAAAGGAAACAGCACAGTAATTTTTTTCTTAAGATGTAAAACATTTAAATATTATCTCCACCCTGATGGCAAAATGTTTCTCCTTCATCTGTGTCTGCTTCCCTGGGAAGAGTTCTGTTTCTCTGTTTGTTTCTACATTAATTTTAGACACTGAGCTGAAATTCCTCCTGTCCGGTACTGTATATTTGAGCCCAAGCAATGTGAACTGTACAGACCAGCAGTGGGAAGTGGGAGCCGGTGACTGCACCTGGGAGAGCCGTGGCTTGGGACGGCATTCCCAGTTGGTGTAGGGAGTGGGAAGTACTGCGCCACAAGTTGGGAAAATGAACTGTCTGCTGTGAATTCTCGGTTGGAAATGTGGAGAGGAATTTCCATTAGATAATGTTTACATACCTCACCTGATGAACCTTTGAAAGTGTATATATAAAAAAAAAAGAAAATAAAATTATATTAAGTTGCTTTAAATCAATATGTATAGCTATAAGAGCTGGGTCATTTGAACTTTGAATATGTATCAATTCTCTAAATGTTGACATTTTGTGAACTCTGTGCTCCTGTCTTTTATTTCATCCTAGCCTATGGAAAAAGTTGTGTTCTTGTTCCAGGTAAAAGGTCCCTGACTCAGATCTGAACTCCTCAAGGATTCCCACCACCTTGTTTTCTTTTCTTCCTCACTGTCAATATTCACCCTATGAGCTTTCTAAAGGTCCGTATTTTATTGCAGCTTATTAAACGTTTCTTTGATATCAATGTTTGTTTGGTGTGATAAGTGGGGAAGAGTGAAGGTGAATGAGTGCACGAGGTAGGGCACAGCAGGCTGGCACCCCCTCCCTATCGAGAGGGGATATAAATGCCTGTGTGAGGTTTCAGTGCTCCCACACCAGTGCCTGAGCTGTGGCAGACTTGTGTTTGTGGCACCAATGGTGCAACCTCTTGGTGCTCCTGGGGACTGCTGCCCAGGCCCCTCTACCCTTCCCCAGAGAGCTACGAGTGCCCGCTTTCCCCTGGAGCCATTCCATCCCCAGAGCAGGCACTGGCCGTTCAGCTTCCCACATGCAAGACCCTGGCAGTGATGGCTGCTTTTGTAAGGCATTGCATGGATAACCCTGGCTGCTTGTCCCTGCACCATGGGGTTGACACACTGGCCCCAAGTACTGGCCAGGGCTGCTCCAGGAGCAGGAAATCATCCCCCAAGGCATGACCAACTCTTTCCATCCTGTGCCACCTCCTCACACACTCAGCAGCTCCCATGCACCAGCTTCTCCCTTCTCCCCGCCAGGAAAGAAGAGGCCAAGCCTCTGAATGAATAAATGTCATGTTCACATGGAAGACAACATAGACAATACCAAACATCTCCTAAAACAATACAGCCTCTGCTGGCAGAAGGATGCCCAGCGCCTCCCTCGCCAGCCTAGTACAAACCAGCGTCTTCAACAGTGACACACACAAACCCCACGGGCCAAACAAAGCCACCGTCATTTTCCTGCCCAGTAGCATCTGTAAACAAAAAGAAAACATCATTTGTTGACCCCAAACATATAAAAATACTATAACAAAATGAAATACAAATATATATTAGAATCTGTAAGTATTCTGTATAAAGAGATACTTTAGCGGTTAGCGTACAGCAAGAACAGAAACACAACACAACCAAGCCCCGGGCAGGCCACAGGCAAAATGAGACGCATCCCAGCTCCTCTGTGTGGCAGAGGAGCTCCCATGGAGAGGGCATTTATGGCAGAAACACGTCCCCGTGGTGGTGGAAATGCCCTGGATGCCAGTGGTGAGCAGGGATGGTGACAGCACCTGCAGAGCTGGGTGTATCCGGTGGAGGTGCGTGGAGCCCGGCCGCAGCTGGCAGTGCGGACCTGAAGCCGAAGTGCTGGAGCGGTGTGATGGAGAGACCCAGGACTGCAGCTCTGGGATGAGTTCTGTCCGCCAGGGTGATGGAGTGTTTCACTGTCCAGCCATGTGGTTGGGCCCCCACAATCCTTGGCCCCCACAATGTCCACAGTGTAGGGGTGATGGTGCTGTGGATGTTGGGTGCATGCAGCACCCTGGCATGAGCTCCCCATGTGCCCCTGCTCCCACACCAGGCCAGCACATGCCCTGGCACTCTGGGCTTTGGAGAGATGCTGGGTATGGGCACTTGAGTCCAAGAGCTGGTGGGTCCTGCCCTGGCAGTGGTGTTGGCTCCAGGCTTGCAGGTTTGGACATCTTCAGCCTCTTCAACTTGGCACGCACAAGACTGAGGCCCCAGTGATGGGCATGGCCAACCTGCATCCCAGCTGTCCCAGCAGCCTCCTGCTCTGTCTGGTTGGGTCAGGGGGACAGGGGCACTTTCGCCCAGCTGCAGGCCTGCTACCCTAGGACAGCCTGGAAAAAAGGGATTCCTGTGCTACCCTTACACAGCTCTCACCTCTGAGCAGAGCCACCTGGCTAAGCCATGGGTATTTGGGGCCCTCTCCACATGAATGGCACCGTGCTGGCCCCCATGGCACAGGGCAGGTTGGCACTGGAACCCTCAGGAACATCTGTGCACTGCTGCCTGTCCCCCATTCAGTGTGCCCTGGTCCTGCTCCACCAGCGTGGCCCTGATGTGACCACAGCGGGCTGGACCAGTATGTGCCCATGCACTGCAGAGCCCAGCCAGCATGCACACACTGGGGGTGTCACCAGAGGGTCAGGCTGGGGCCACAAAGCTGGTGACATTATCTGAGTTACTTTGGGCTCCAACACCCTGCAGGGAGACAGACCAGGGCTGCTGGGGGAGAGGATGGGAAATCGGGTCTGGGTTCACCAGGACTGCAGGACACTGGCTACACCATGCAGCCCACTATAAGCCATGACTTGCCATAGATCACAAGGCTGTGCCACGTCAGGCCCCCCTCCTCCTGTCCCAGGTGTTTAAAAAGCCCTCATATTGCTGGGCTGATGCAAGGGACAAGGCTGCCAGGGAGGGGACTCAGGATGCAGGCACTGCCTTCCATGGCTGTGGGGCGGCACTGGCAGGGAGGCGTAGTGCCACAGAGCAGCTGGGCAGGGTGCCCATTCCATATCCACACATCTGTGTAGCTGCAGTTCTTAAAAAAATTCTCTATCTACACATTTGCTTTGTTTGTGGGGTTTTTTTCCATTTTTTTTTCTTTTTTTTTTTTTTTTTGTTTCCTTCCCAACGTTCTAGATGCACCAGCTCTACCCTCTGCTGGGCTCTTCAGATGCAGCTGCAGTTCGGAACACCCAGAGAGCAGCATCATGCCCACAGGGCAAAGTGAGGTCCTTGGCTGGGGGGTCTCCCTGCCAGCCCCCCGGCTCTGCAGGGCCAGTGGCTGCTCACAGGCACTGGCTGCAGCCGCACTTGCTGGGCTTCTCCACCTCCTCCACGAAAGTTGCACCATTGCTGCACTCAAAGGCGTATTTCCTGCGCCGGAGCCGCAGCCCAGTGCAGCAACCAGCGTCAGGGCCACCGCAGGTCCCCCGGCACTCCACCCAGGCCACTGGCCGCGTCGTCTGGCAGATGGCGTAGCCCCGCTGCACCTGGTGGTAGTCCCGCACTGGCTCCCCGCGGCACTCGGGCTCTGTGGGATGGCAATGGTCAGCCTGGTGTCATGGCATGGGGCTGCCTTCCGTGGACACCCACCTCCTCAGCACCTACCTTGGTCACAGAGGGCTCCGGTGTAGCCATCGTGGCACTCACAGGTGGGCTGGCCATCCGGGGTGAGATGGCAGTGGCCATGGACACAGGGCTGGTGGCGGCAGGGGTCGGGTGGTTCAGCAGGCTGGTTGCAGAGTGCACCCTGGTAGCCCTCGTGGCACTGGCAACTGTAGGAGAGGGCGTCGAGGGGCAGGCACAGCCCGTGCACACACCTGTGGGCACACGGTGCTGTCAGGACCTGCTGACGTGGCACCAGCATGCACAGCCCACCAGCACTGGGCATGGCACGGCTCAGCACCAGCACGGTGTTGCACTGGGACTGGCACAGCACCACCTGGTACAGTACAGCCATCATGGCACAGCACAGGTGTGGCTCTGGCATGGCACCACCAGTGGGAGGGGCGGGCAGGGCAGGCAGTGGGGTGAGGGCACTCACTTGTGCCCCTGGCAGGGACCGCTGCGGGGCTGGTCGCAGTGGGGCCCGTCCCAGCCAGGCTCGCAGTGGCACACGGGGCCCTGGGCGCCCGAGGGCTGGCAGATGCCGTGCAGGCAGTAGAGCTTGCGGCAGGGCTCGCAGCCCGGCACCACTCCCGGCGTCATCCGCGTCTTGGTGAAGTCCTGCAGCTCGTTGTTGATGTAGAGGTTGCGGATGCATCCGTGGAAGCTGGTGCCATTGAGGAGCTGCCAGAGGCGGAAGGCAGCCGAGTTGACATCCACGGGCATTCCTGGGGAAAGCAGGACCATCAGCGCACCCGGATGCCCCCCATGCCCTCCATCACCCAGTCCCTGTCCTACCTCCTACGTAGAGGGGAGCCTCACTGTTCAGCGTGTAGTGCTTGCCCGAGTTGTCCATGGTCATAGGACTGCCACCATCGATGGACAGGTTCACCATCTGGTCGAAGGTCACCAGCTCCACGGTGTGGAACTGCCCGTCGTTGATGGTCTCAGCACTGGCAGGGATGGCTGGGTCACCAGGGACGCCCCCAGCACAAAGCAATGGGGGTGGAGGTCCCCAGTGAGTGGAGAAGGGGTGCCAGGTACCTGTAGATGGCTGAGCTGGGGTGGGTGCCAGGGTCATAGCTGACCCTCACGTGGCCCTGGTACAGCTCCACAGCCATGTGGTCGCTGTCACCATTGTACAGCAGGATGCCATTGCCTTCAGCCGTGGAAACCTGCCAGAGAGAGAGGTGGGAGGCCACATCCCTGGGGCAGACCCCCAATGCCATCCCTTGCTGCCCCCACGCCCCCCCTGCCCTCACCTGAAGGGTGATATTGGCCCGGGGCCAGTCCTGCAGGTCGGTGAACTGCAAGTACGTGTCACGGTCCACAAAGTTGACGCTCAGCAGCTTCTCACATTTGGGGCCACCAAAGCCAGGCAGGCACTGGCACAGGGCCCGGGCACCCCGCTCCACACATGGGGCCCCGTTCTGGCATTCAGCTCGCTCACAGAGGCCAGGCTGGCTGGCGGTGTGGGGCGGCATCTCGCAGAGCTGGCCACTGTGGGGCCAAGGGTGCTGTTGGGCTGGGGGCTGGGAAAGTGCCCCACACCCTGCCCACTGCCCCATAGGGCTCTGACAGCACCCCCCTGATTTGGGGTCCCTGAAGAGGCTCTCCAGACATTGGCATCGGAGGGACACCTTGAATGCTGAGCTGTACCCTGGGATCCCTCCCCAATGATACTGGCTCCCACCAGCCTCCACCCCAGAGACACACACTCCCAGCCTCACTCCTTCCTCTCACACGGATGGATGGATGGATGGATGCATGGATGGATGGATTTGGTAGCCAAGACTCGTCCCTTCTGCACAGTGACACATAACCATCCCCACCACCCCAGGTGTCCCATGTGCCCCTGGTGGTACCTGTAGCCCTCAGTGCAGAGGCAGGAGTAGCCGTTCACCTCGTCCAGGCAGCGGGCGTTGTTCTGGCACCGGTGGTCCTGGCAGTCGTCGAAGTCCTCGCTGCAGTTGCTCCCCACATAGCCGGGTGCACACTCACACCTGGGGCAGGCATGGGGCTCGAGGCTGCCCCTTCCTTCCCCCTTGTACTGGTGGGTGCCTGTTCCTCCTCCTGTAACCCCCTCTCCATGCCCCCTCACTGCAGTACCCAAAAAAGCAAATCTACCCTCTCCCAGACAGCCAGAAAAAGTTGTTTGGAGAGGAGGTGGCTCACCTGGGCCCCTGGCTCGTCGAGATGCAGGTAGAGTCATGCTGGCAGGGGTTGAGCTCAGCTGAGCAGAAATTGGGTGGCTGTTCACAGAATTCCCCTGCAAGGCAGAAGAGGGGGTGCCCAGCAGCTCCAGAACCAGAGGAGCAGCCCCAGTCCCCATGGGGCAGAGGGAACCCCTGGGGGATTCAGCTCAAGACAGGGAGCTGCCAAGCCCACAGCTTTCACCCCATGGGCACAGGGCTCTCCTCCCCTGAGGCAGGCACTGAGGGCATCCCAGGGTGTGGCGGTTCAGCTGGGTGTACCCAAACTCCAGACAGCTGAGCCCACAGGCCGTGGCAATAGGCATGGAGACAGCAGACAGAGGAGCTCTTTAGCCCTCATGGGTGGGTAGAAGCACTGGGCATGTTTCCATGCCAGGTCTGTGCCATTTGGGGATGACTTAGCCCCCATTCCAGATACCTGTGTAGTGGGCAGGACAAAGGCAGGTGTAGTTGGTGGCACTGGGCACACAGGAGCCCCCATTCTCGCAGCTGTGCTCCTTGCAGGGGTCGCTGGTGGTGTGGCAGCTCAGGCCCTCAAAGCCCACTGGGCACAGGCACCTGCCACGGGGCCGGGCAGTGTCAGGGAGGAAAACAAAACAGAACATTTTGTGGTGGCTCCCCCAAAATGACCAGCACTGGACCTTGGCAAAGAGCACACGTGCACACCAAGAGCTGGGTTTGGTGTCCTCCTGTCAAACACTGGGCACAGGGGTGGGTGGCAGCACAGCCTGCCCAAGGATGCTGTGTTGCCACGACAACAGGAGGAGAGGCCTGTCAGCACAGGGAGGGGCTGCACAGCCCACCTCCTCACCCCCAGCCTGCCAGCTATTTTCAGCTCCTAATTGCCTGATTCCCAGAATGGCCTGAAGCACTCAGGGCAATGAGGGTTGTGTGAGGGCAAGACAGCCCTGCAGGAAGCAGCAGTGACTCCAGCACCACAGCAATCACTCCCAGTCCCAAACCCCTCTACCTCCCCCTGCCTCCTGTGGTGATGGTTCCCTCCTCTTCCCCACTGACCTCAGCCTAGGAGCCTTTTGACCTTTTGGGTGCATGGGGAAGTGAAGTCAGACAACATGAGCTGGAGCCCCCACGCAAATGCAATATCCCAGCTACATGCCCAAGGGAGCACGCAGAAGGGGAAGTAAGAATCAGAACTTCTCTCCATGGGATGCCAGGGTCCCATGCTACTGCCCAAACACACACCTTTCATGGGTTCCTGTCCAGTACTCACCTGAACCCAGCTCCTTCCCCCTCCTGAGGCTGGCAGGTCCCTCCGTTGGCGCAGGGGTTGGAGGAGCAGCCACTCAGTGCCACCTCGCAGTCCCTGCCCTGGGGAAGGACGGAAAAGTGGGAGCGAGGAGGGTGCCACAGCACCTGCCCAGCTCTCCCCATCCCACTCAGCAGGATGCTGTGGCACACGGGGGGGGTAGGTGGTCCTGCAGGCAGCAAGCCCCAGGGGCGTGGCAGAGGCCCTGCTCTGCTCCCTTGGCCCCTGCAGGGACATGTCCCCATGCACTGGGGACCTCTGGGAGCAGGGTACCTTGTAGCCACTGGGACAGGCGCAACGGTAGGAGCCAAGGGGGTCGTTGTGGCAGGTGCCCTGGTTCTGGCAGGGGCTGGAGAGGCAGGGGTTGCACTTGGCCTGGACACTCAGGGCAGGTGGGCCTGTGGGATGGGAGGCACGGAGATAACCATCAGTGCAGGGAGTGATGGGAATGTGTCCTTCTGTGAGCCCCGATGTGGGGGCAGAGGCTCAGGTGCTGCTGGGAGCACAGCCTGTCCTGCCAAGGGGCTGTGCACCAGGCAATGGGACAGCCACCAGTTTGCTCAGTCACCAGGGAGGTGCCACCAGTCAGGTAAGAGGATGGAAGCAACCTGGTCCCTCTCCTCCACAAGGCAGCTCAAGAGATGAAACCCTGGAGCCACCCAGACTCACAAAGCATTGCTCTGCTGGGTGCCCAGGGGAGGGCATGGATAGACAGCATGGGCACCTCTCACCTTGGCACTCAAATTTCTTGGCAGGGGTGGTGAGCAGCAGCTTCCCTTCCATGTCGGGGGGCCCAGCGCAGCGGGCGATGCCTGGCTCCTTGTACCCTGTCTTGACCCAGCTGGAGAGCCAGCGCAGGTTGCAGCTGCAGTACAGGGGGTTGGCCCCGATGGCTCTGCATGAGGAGAGGGGCAAAATTGCAGCTGCTGCCACATGGAGGGAACTGGGCACAACTCTGTCACTTGACCGGGATGCCACAAGATGGGCAAACCAGTGCTCCTCCATTTCTGGACCCACCAGAGGTGCTGCCCACAATGGGAGGACTGGGACACACAGCCCCACAATGCTGCCCAGTTAGACCACCCTGCTGCCAGACCCAAGCCCATGCAGTGCTCCAGGCTCTGCCCTGGGGCTCTCCTTCACTGCCCACACAGAAATTCTTGGCAGGCCCTCTCCAGTACACAGCCAAACATGCCTGGGGCCAGCAAACTGGGCAAAGTACCTTGAGGCCATGCAGAAACAACAGGACCTGCATGGGAGCTGCAAGGCCAGCCTGGGCTCTGCTGCACAAGCCTGCAGGACAGAGACACAGGAGTGGGCTGATGGGAATGACCAGTGAGTCACAGCCAGAGCTTGTGCAGACCACACTGGGGGAAAGCAAGGAATTGCTCTGGGAGAGGAGGAGGAGGATGAAGGGTTGCTCTGCTCCACAGCAGGGAAGGATACAGAAGCAGTGGATGATGCGGGAGGTGGAGGGCCTGGATGTCTCTGAATCCTCCTTGACTACAAAGGTCAGCAGTGATGGAGGGTTGATGTGACCAACACATGTGACAAAAGAAGGAGATGGCAGCCCAGAGGGCAAGCAGTAGGGACAGCAGATCTGCTGGGGCTGACAAACCTGGTCTTACAGCACTTGCAGCACAGGCTGTGACACAGCTCAGCCTGTGGGAACCAGCAGTGCCAGCTGCCAGTCAGTGGTGAAGGCAGCACAGCCAAGGGAAACTGGAGCAGAGCAAGCAGCGTTGCTCCCCAGAAACAAGGAAGCCAGGACTGAATATCAAGATGCTCTTTGCAGACTGAATGAACAGCCTGAGATGCCCAGGATGCCAGGAGCAGGCAGCTGGGAACAGCTTAGTTAGGAGACAGAGAAGGGACCAAAATGACACTGTGAGCAAAGTTAAATCCTGGCCCCAGGTGGTGGGTTTAGGGCAGTATTCCTGGGGTGCAGGCTCACTCAAAGAGGGGCTGAAATGCCACCACTGGCAGGAGGATACTTGATGGCAGGCTGGGGGGTGTTGCAGGGAAGTGCACTGGCAGAAGGCTAACAACACACTGGTGTGTGTCAGAGCAGCCCCTGCCAGCCCACAGCCATGACACCACTTTGTATGGCTTGACCTACACCTTGGGGGACCCCAGAGATCTAGTGGGTTGGGGAAGGACCCCACACCACATCCACCTAAGACCACAGGGACATCCCAGCAGCACTGGGAGACTCAGCAGCACACCTGGATGTGAGCCTGAGCATGGGCAGCAGGTCACAGCACTATCCAACGAACGATGTTGCAGGTACCAGCCCAGAGAAGAGGAGATAAGGCAGCTCACCCTCCGGGGAAGCCAAGCTCAGCCCAGTGATTTTTAAAGGTCTGTGGAGCCTGTATCCAGCCCTGAGCCCTGAGGAGTGGGAGGAGATACTCACAGGTGGGACAGGGAGGTGACATCTGCGAAGATGCCCTCGGGGAGGCTGGAAATGTCATTGCCATGGAGGGACCTGCAGAGAACAGAAGGTCCTGCAGTGCCCAGGGCTCCAAGGTGGGCAGCAAGGACTGTGGCCCCATCCCACATGTCCAGGTGTGGGTGGCAGAGCTGGACCCCACCACATTGTCATTGTTGCAAATGCACCATCTGCTCTGAGAGCAATAAACCTTCCTGTGCTCCTCCTGCAGCCTCTGCCCTGCCCACCTGCACGTACCCAGCTCCAAGCGGGCACAGGGGACACAGGGACAGAGGCAGCAGCAGAGAAGGGGCCAGCAGGGCTATGGGCAGGTACTCACAGCAGCCGCAGGGAGCGGAGGCCCTCGAAGGCCAGCGGAGGGATGCACTGCAGGGAGTTGTAGCTGAGGATCCTGCGGAAGGGAAGCAGCAACACAGCTCTGTGTGTGCTGCCAGAAACCCACCCTGGGCTACACGCTACCACTGCGTGAGCTCCATCCCAAACCACAGCTTCACCCAGGCAGAGGGTGGAGACCCTGGTGTCCCCAGCACCCCCCAATCTTTGGGGTCCCCTAGAACAGCCCGCACAGCTCAGCTGGGCTGCAGCCCAGTGTGGCACCGCAGGGACTGCACTTACAGCGTGGTGAGCTGGCTCATGTTGGTGAAGGAGGAGTTGCTCAGGGAGCTGATCTTGTTGTTGCTCAGATCACTGGAAAACAGAAACCCCAAGGCTTGGAGTCAGCTGGGCCCTGTTCCCTCACTGCTCCCCAGCCTGCTCAGCTGCAATGGGCTGCAAACAGCAGCACAGCACAGCCTCCAAGGGAGCAGCAGGGCTGTCACACAGGGTGATGGCACCAATGCAACTTGTCCCCCCTCTGTTCCATGCCCGGCACCAGGTGGTGAGCAGCCAGAGGCTGAGCATTGGTGCCAGCCAGCTGTGTTCCCGAGCAGAGGGGGGACACAGAGAGATGTCAGGGGTCCCTGCACACTGCCAGACCCCTCCTCAGGACCACACACCATGGAGACAGACCCTGCCCTCACCCACAAGTTCCAGCAGTGTCTCCAGCTGCCTGGGCTCCTGCTCTTGGCTACTTACACAAGCTGCAGATACTTGAAGGTAGAGAGCTGTCCCGGGACCTGAGTGAACTGGTTTCCATCCAAGTAGCTGCAAGGGAGAACAAAAGCACCTCAGGGCAACTGAGAAGCAGGAGATCTCTCTCCCTCTGCCCCCTCTTTCTCCTGTGCACCACCACGGACTTTGGGCTACAAGAAGCATCTCCAGCATCACCTCCCTGCTGCACCCGGGGCCCAAGGGGCTCTCGGGAGACTCCTGGGCTGGCAGGGGAGCCGTGTGTGAGTGCATGAGCACACCTGGGTTTGCAGGCATGTCCCTGGGGACCCCCTCCCAGCAGCCTACGTGTGCAAACTCAGCCAGCCACGTGCCGCGTTTACACATCCAATGGAGCGTGGGAGGCTGCAACCGTTCCCAAGGCATGTGTGAGCATGTGAGAGATGGCAGAGGATGCAGAGAGAGGAGGAGTGTGCAAGACAGCGGAGGGG
The DNA here is from genome assembly GCA_013400955.1 of Drymodes brunneopygia. Lineage (NCBI taxonomy): Eukaryota > Metazoa > Chordata > Aves > Passeriformes > Petroicidae > Drymodes > Drymodes brunneopygia. Next base: position 1,475,481 of record VZTZ01023305.1, read on the forward strand.
GGTGCGGGGGTGNCAGTGCCTGCACCCCCTGCACACAGGACTTGCTGCCATCCCTCATCCCAGATGGGTACAGAGCCCCTTCTGCAGTGATGGGCTGCACATCCAGCTCTGGCATGGCTGCATGGGTACCTCCCTGACACCCATGCTGATGGGTGGCTGAACTCAGGCAAACCACATCCCATTGCCCGTGTGCTTGAGGCTGGTGCTTGCCGAGGCATCCCTGCAGCTGTGGTGAGAGGGGATGTCCCTGTCCCTGCTGCTGATGGAAGGCTCCTGGCAACCACAGAGCCCTGAGCTGCATGGCTGCGTGGGGACTGGAACCGCAGCTGCAAGGAGTGGTTGTCCCTTGCTGTCTCTTCCCAAGGGCCAAAGACAAGGGTCCCAGCTGCTGGGTGACAACAGCTCTTGCACAATACCCTTGATAACCCTGAATCATCAGAGACTCTTTCTGAGCCACTTGTTGGTGCTGGGACTGGACAGGATCCCTTGGATGGGTGGGGTCCTACTCACAGTACCAGGCCAGGATGGGGGTTGTGGGGAGGAGCCCAGGAGCCTCCGCCCTGACACCTGCAACCCCACAGCAGAGGCCCCTCACCCAGAGATGTAAAGTTGATGGAGGATTAGGGGGAGAGTTTGGGTACTTGCCCACTACTCACAGCTCTGTGACATTCTTGGGGATCCCCTTGGGCAGGGCCTTGAGGTGCTTGTTGCTGCAGCGGACCACTGTGTCGAGGCAGGTGCATTCCTGTGGGCACTGGGGCCGGGGGATGCAGCTGGTCTCCTCCTTACCTGCACCAGGCATGGAAAGTCACCGAGTCACCAGGATCCAGCCCGTGGGCATTGTGTGAGGCCACATTCAATGCCCTGTGCCTGCCCAGGATGGCTCCTCTCCCATGCCAACCATCCTCCCCTGCCCCCAAAGCAGAGTGTTGCAGGCAACAGCAGTCAGGAGTCAGCAGTACAGGAATTGCTCCTACACCCAGAAATCGTCTGCCCCACTGGTGCGGATACAACCAGCCAGCTCAAGGCTGCTCTGATTTTCACCATTTTCATGAAAAAACACAGTCACAGGGACAACAGAGGGCGCAGAAGAAGGGGCTCAGCCCTGCAAATCCTCCTGAAACAACCTCCTTCATCCACCTCCCAAACACAGGTTAGATGGAGTGGAGCCTATGCTGAACAGCCAGAGAACCTGGCATTGCTCCCCTTCCCTGCCATGACGCAGGAATTCTGTGGGAGAGGCATCCCTGGGACAAGCGTATGCTATCTTGCACTGTTAGGAAAGGCGCGGGATGCAACCCTTCAGGCTTTGACGTAGTGGAGGAGGGAAAGCAGAAGAAACGATGATTTGTTTGTAAATATTTTCCAGAGGGCTCAAAAGCTGCTCTAAGTTTTTTAAAAATATATATAAAAAGAGGTTTTTCTCCCCACGCACACTCCCTGTCTGCTCCATCTGCCCAGCTCTGGTGCATGTGCAAGGCTGAGAAGGGAAGGAGGGAAGGAGCAGAATGAATCCTGGTGGGCTTTGCCTACACATCTGCACCTGTCAGCACCCAGGGCACAGTATGGACCCACCTACATGCAAGAGCCTCAAGGTGCAGTGGGTGCAAACTCCTCTCCTGGCTTCAGAGAGGATATCTGAGTGCAGCCCCAAGGGCTGGGTACCAGGAAGGGAAACTTCTGTATCTTTAGGGGAGGGCATCCATGGGGGCCCCTGAGCTACCGCCTTCCCATGGGCACATCCTGGCAGCAAGGACGGTGCTGGGACAAGGAGAACAGTGTCATCCCAGGAGGAGCAGCCTGGTCTCCCCTCACCCTTGGCACCGCAGGCCCCCCGAGTTACCTTCCTCACACCTGAAGTCAGGGAAAGCCACATCCTGGAGCGGGATCTGCCGGAGGAAGTCGGGGTTTTGGCACCGAGGGTTCCCTGTCACAATCTTCCTCTTGCGCAGCCAGTCCCCCAGCCAGGCCAGCTGGCAGTTGCAGTTGAAGGGGTTGGCCAGCAGGTTCCTGCGCAGGAGAAAGAGCACAAGGGCAGCACCTGAACACCCACCAGGCATGGGGACCTGCAGCCCTCTGATGTAATACGGACAGGCTGGGGGCATCCCCCGGAGGCCCAGGACATACAGTGTGGAGAGGGACTGCAGCGTGTCAAAGGCACCCGGGGCAATTGTGCTGATCTGGTTGTCGTACAGGGAGAGCAGGCGGACGTTGCGCAGCCCTGTGAAGCTGTCATTGTGGATGCAGTTGATACGGTTGTTCCTCAGCATCCTGCAGAGGGGAGAGAACAAAGGAACCTACAACACAGGCAGCCACCACGGGGGAAACCCACCTTAGCAGTGCCCGGGCTGTGCCCACCTCAGTGCTGGGCAGTAGAATGAGCCTGAGCAAGTCCCTGAGCAGCAAAAACCTGCCCCCCCAGCAATGGATACAGCCAGCTGGTGGGCAAGGCACTCCTGAGCTGGCCCTGCAGGGAGGCAAGGAGTAAGGATGGCACAGTCTGGGTGCTCATGGAGGAAAAGGGACTCACAGTGTCCTCAGCCCGTCCAGGCCCCTGAACATGCCGCTCCGCACAGACTCCAGCTGGTTGACAGTGAGGTGCAGCTCGTTGACAGAGGATGCTCCCTCAAAGGCCCCATCCTCGATCTCTGACACCTTGTTGTTGCTGAGGTTGCTGTGAAGAGCAGGCTGGGATGAGGGCTCTGCCTTGACCTCATCCTGAACTCTGCCTCCCCCAAATCCCACTAAGCACCATGTGATGCCAGACCCTCAGAGGACCCTCAGGTTCATTTCACAGGGTCTGTCATTTCACACCCCAGTCTGCCCTGGCATCAGGACCCCCATGTGCCTTCCCAGCCCCTCTGGCACTCCTGACATGTTGCCTGCCCAATACTCACATTTTCTTCAGATGTGGGAGTTTCTTGAAAATGCCAGTGGCCTCCAGGATGGAGATTTCATTGTTGTTCAGGCGCCTGGAGCAGGCAGCAGGGAAAAGAGCTCAGGAGATGGCTGCAAAGTGCCCGGTACAGCCCAAACCCTGAGCCAAACCCCAGTGCCAGCAAGGTGCCTGCTGCAGGAGGGAAGGCAGAGTGAGAGAGGAGACTCTTACAGCTCAGCTGTGGACTGCGGGATGCGATCTGGGATCTTGGTGAGTTTCAGGTTGGAGCACTCGACCACACCAGATTCACAGCGGCATTTTGGGGGACAGATCACGTCACTGTTGCATTCACTGTTCAGCTGGTAATCCTCTGTCCCTGTGGGAAGGTGAAGGCAGCGTGGGCTCCCACGGGCAGAGGCACAGGGGGCTGCATTTGCTGCCTCTCCCTCTGACCCTCCCACATCCCCACCTGGTCTCATTTTCTTCTCCAGCTTCCCTCATTCCATCCCCTGTACACATATTACTCTTCTCCAGGCCCAAAGCAGCTGATCTACAGAGATATTTGTCCTGGGTACATGGTACACTGCACTGCCCACCACCCTCCTGCAAACAGAGCTGGACACTGGGGACACCTCTGTGCCCACCCAGGTAATGGCACAGTGGGAGATGCCACAACACATCCTGGTACACAGCACACGGGAAATGAAGTGTGGTTCTGCTGGGCCAGACCACGGGGCTCTGGCACAACACTCCCACAGGCAGCCTGTCTGAAAAGGCACCATGCACACACCCACGCATACGTGTGTGGCTCCTCCACTCACCTGGGATGAAATACTGCTCTTTGGCTGTGGAAAAAAAAAGCACATCAGCCCTCTGAGCACACAGACACCAGGCTGGGACAGGGCTGAGGACAGCAGGGTGCCTGTGACAGGGCTGGGGACAGCTCTCACCCGAGCAGCGGAACTTCTTGCTCTTGATCTGGCCGATGCGCTTGTTGGCCAAGCGCCGGGGGCTGGCACAGCGGGCTCCGCTGGTCTCCACGGGGTTGGCACGGAGGAAATCCGCCAGCCACTTCAGGTTGCAGTCACAGATGAAAGGGTTCTGGGCCAGGTGCCTGTGCCAGGGACAGCGGGTGACACACTGCCAGGGACAGTGGGTGACTCACCACCAAGGGCAGTGGGTGATCACCAGCTCCAGCCCTGGAGATGCTTTTCCCCCAGAAGCCTGCCCAGGCATGGGAGCTGGTGCAGACACTCACAGAGTCTGGATGGCCCGCAGGGAGGTGAACGTGCCTTTGGCCAGGCTCTGGATCTTGTTGTCATAGAGTGAGAGCAGTGAGAGGTTCTGCAGGTCCTGGAAGGCATCTGCCCGTACACAGTTGATCTTGTTGGCATTGAGAAGCCTGGCAGGAAGGGAGGGATGTGAGTCTGGGGACCCCTCTTCACTGCACCATGGGTGCTAGGGACCTCAGTCCTGCTTCCCTGTGTCCCTGAAAAGCATCCCACACAGCCACTGGTGCCTTACAGCAGCTGCAGGGCAAAAAGTCCTCCAAAGACACCCTTAGGGAGGTCCGTGATCTTGTTGCCATACAGCACCCTGGGAAAGAAAGGCTGGTGTGAGAGAGATGGGGGGAGTGGTGTGGGCCATGGTTAAGGGGTACAGCATCCACCCCACACACCCCAGTTCAAGCACTTACAGGGAGTTCAGTGAGCGCAGCCCCTGGAAGGCGTCAGGGGCAATCTCCGAGATCTGGTTGTTGCTCAGGTCTCTGAAACCCAAAGGGAGAAGGTGGCCTGGTCCCCTCTTCTCTTGTCGCATGTCACCCTCCTGCTAGTTCCAGGGGACCGTCCCCAACACCCAATATATAGAGCTGGGGTTATCCAAGCCCCCGTCCCAGTGCTGCCACATGAGGCACCCATGTCACAGCAGGTGCCCCAGGGCTGTCAGTTCTCAGCAGTGGTCAGCAGGGTGAAGGGTGTTGGGGTTCAGGGTGAGCTAGTAGAGGCTGTGCACTTACATCCTCCGCAGTTTCTTGTAGGGTGAGAAGGCTCCAGGGGGGATGGACTTGATACCGTTGAGTTCCAGACGTCTGCAAAGAGAAGACGGAGAGGTGAGGGTTCTAGGGCTGGCCAAACCCCAAAACCTCACTGACAGAGCTGGGCCTCCAGGACCCCTAAGGTCGCAGTGAGTTTCCCCACAGGTGTGGAAATATTCTGCCCAGAGACAATTTGCATCCTGTGGTTGGGGGTTTTTCCATCAGGGAGAGGTGCCATGGGTGAGGGAACCATGATGGCTGGGATGGGGGAAGCACCTCTCCTCCCCAGCACCTTGGGTCTGGGGATGCCTGCTGCCTCCCACAGGCACTGTCCCAGCAGGGGCTTTCCACTATAATTGGATTCCTCTAAGGAGATTATTTCTCTATTTACATTTTTAATGCAGCTAAATCCAGGGCTAAATCTGGGCAGTGTGAGAAAAGGGCAGGGAAGGCCTGCTGCCCTGTGGAGTGGCTGAGCTGTGGGGCTTGCTCCTGTGTCCCCAGTGCCTGGAGCCACCCAGAGCCCAGCGGTAACAGTGTGGGGCCATACTCACATCTCTGTCATGGTCTCGGGCAGGTTGGCAGGGATGGCTGTCAGCCCCTTGCCCCGACAGTCCACAATGCCGTTGCTGCAAGTGCACATGGCTGGGCAGGAGCCAGAGGACAAGCTGCAGAGCTGGGCGTGTGCTGAGTCCGTTTGTCCTGCCAGGGAAGCAGCCAGCATTGGAACTGCGAAGAGCTGAGCCAGGCCAGTATGTGGCAGCACCCTGAAGAACGGACCCTGGTGACAGCTCAGCATGCAGGGACAGTTCATGGCACCCCTGAACGGGTGCATAAGGTCTTGGTGCACCCCAAACCCCTGCAAAAGCTCCAAAGGCACAGACTGAAGTACTGTCACACTGATAGGGTGGCATTGTCACCACACTGTCCCTACGCCAAGGACTGTGCTGACCTGAGATGAACCCACAGTGTGGCTTCTGAGGCTCTTAGCTGGGGCACATGGCAGGGAGTGGAGATGGGCTGCGTTGGTGGCTTGTGCCTCATCCCCCTGGCCCATGTCCCTGCCCTGGCACCCACCATGTCCCCTGCCCCCTCACCGGAGCAGCTGAACTCGTTCTTTTGGATCTCAGCCACGTTGAGGCCACGAAGCTGGGCAGGAGCAGCACACTGGGTGAAGAGCCCGATGGTGGGGCGCTGGCGCAGCCACTGCGAGAGCCAGGCCAGGTGGCAGTCACAGAAGAGATGGTTGGAATGCAGGCGGCTGCAGGAGGATGGAGCAGTCAGCAGCCACAGCTCCTGCCCACCCCACTGCCCTCTGAATGCCCCAGCCTGGCTCATCCCAAAGGCTGGGGGCAGAGGGAGATACAGAGGGGCCTAGGAGCATCTGTGACAATTGCCACGGCCACCCTGCTTGGCAGTACTTGGGAATGCTCTGCAGGGGTGTCCTCTCCATTCTCTCCCCATGCTGTGCTCCCAGCACTACTGAGCCACCAGCACCAGCAGCAGAGCTGGGGACATCACACTCTAGCCTAGGAGGTCACTCCCACCACCACCACGACCCTGGCACTCACAACGTCCGCAGCTTGGGCATGTGGTTGAAGCTGGACACAGGGATTGAAGTGATATTGTTGTTATTCAGGGTCCTGCAGGAAGACAAAGAAGGGCAGGTCAAGGCAGGCATGCTGGAAATGGGAACATGAGATGGTCTAGGTGGCACCAACCCCTGGGAGCAACCTGGCACAGGGTGAATGGATGAGGAACTACAGGCTGGAGACAGCCCAAACCCCCAGCAGGACTTGCTGTCCTTTCCAGGCTTCTCCCCTCCACAGCCAGTGCCACCCAGGTGGCCCCCTGGGGCATGATCAAGCCCTGGAGCACAGCTCTGCAACAGTGGTACCAGAGCCCTGCTCAGCCCCTGCTCAAGCCCAGGAAGAAATGGCATGCTGGGGATGTCCCTGCAGCACCTCAGTGAGTGGGGACAGCCAAGGACACCCTCATCCTGCACGGGGTTGCAGACTGGAGGCTCCAGCCTGTCCCCAGACACTTACAGGACCTCCAGCCCCCGCAGGGCACGGAAAGCCCCATCCTCGATGCAGCTGATCTGGTTCTTGTCCAGTTGCCTGCAGGAGAAAGGGAAAAAAAGGGAGAAATGTTTGGACAGCCCAGGCAGAGAGCAATCAATGCTCCTGATCACTTCTGGTGCCTCCTGCCACTGGACCTGACCCCAAACTCCCTCATGCCCAACACTGCCAGGACTCACAGGTTCTTGAGGTCAGTAGCCCCACGGAATGCTTTCCTGGGGATGGCCTGGATGAAATTCTCACTCAGGTCCCTGCAGAAGAAAGAGACAGGAAGGAAAATGAGCAGTGCCTGCAAAGCAAGATGTCCCATGAGAGCAGGGCATTCACAGGCAGGGGCACACCCCAGCACCCAGTGATCCCTCCAACAAACTGTAATTTGGCTTCAGGTCCTTGACTGGCCACTGTTCTGCTGGCTGTCCTGAGGCAAGTTCGGCTCCATCTATGGTGGCTCAAAGTGCTTGGGGCTCCCTGGGCACTGCAGTCCCTGACTCTGACTGGCACAGCTCCGGGAAAACCCTCCATACTTAAATGCTCTCTGACTGCTATAATTACAGGTCCCTGCTGATTAACTGGTAATTACACTTAGTGGCTCCAGGAGGCATTCCCATGGAGCCTGACCTGCACTTCAGAGGACATGAATAATCGGGTCATTATTTACTCCATCACTGCAGGGCACTGTGAAATCACCTGCTCTGCAATGCCAGGGCATGCCAAGCCAGCAAGCGCTCTGTGTTGCAGGGCTGGCAGCAGGTCAGATCCCCTACCATGCCTAGGCTGGCTTTTAAAGACCACGAAGACCACAAATCTCACTGCAAGTAGGGTCTGGGTGGACTGAGCCAGCTCAGCTGTGGGAAGACCCGTTTGTTTTATTTATTCTCCACGGCTCCCAAACAGCCATTCCCTCTCCCACCCTAACGGTCAGCAGCTCCTCTGAACTAGGCTGGTAACTGCATTGCCTACTCCCAGCCCAGTGCCAGCACAGCCCTGGTGCCAGAGGTCAAGTTCCCATCTCCTTTCTGGCACAGGGAAACTGAGGTATAACATAGCATTTTCCCTATACAAGTCCACGGATGAGTAAGGAGGAGGACCAGGGCATCCTGCACAGATTAAATGTCCCCAGAATTACACAGGCCACACAGACACCCCCATCCCAGCCGCAAGAGGGGGTTTAGGGTGTCCATAGATGTCAGCATTTCACACATAGTGCTCACCAGCTCTGCTTCAACATAACAAAGCCTGTTTGCTATTGATACCCTACAGCTGGACGGGGTCAGGATGGAGGCACAGCATCCACATTCCTCCCCACACCCTCATTTCCTCCAAAAAATGGGCTCAACAAAGGGGCACAAGCTGCTTGCAAAATACCTGGACATCTCCAAACTGGGACTTCACCCCAGCTGAAAACTTCATTGCCACAACAAGAAAATGTTCCCAGAGGGGAGCACCAGCATTACTTGCGCAGACGCATGAGGAAAAGGAAAACAAAAAGACAGAGGGCTTGCCTAGCCCTGCAGTGGGATGCCTGGCCACTGAAGAGATGCTACACGATCCCAGTGCAATGCACCAGCCCCTGCCCCCTGCACAATTTGTGTATCACTCTGGGTCGTTCCCGGGGAACCAAACCTGGCTGTCAAAGCATCATTGCTGGGACAGTGGAAGGTAGATGCCGCCCCAGGAACTGCTGGAGAAAGAAAAGCCCTGCTCCTCTGCGAGCAGCAGGCGCAGTTTCGCAGTAACCCACGTGGCGGCACTGCCAGGCTGCCCTGCCTGTCTGCACTGCCTGCGCTGCCTGCCCTGTCAGTGCTGCCTGTCCCATTTGTGCTGCCTGCCCTGTCTGTCCCCGCTCTTCCCAGAACTCTGGCCCGACCCCCCACGACGGGATCGGGGTCCCCTCACCCTCTCCAAAGGAGAAGGACCAGACACTTGCAGCTGCCCCTGATACCCCAGCACTCCTTCAAAGACAAACATCTCTTCATACTATGTTGGGGATGCGACGAGCCTGGGGACCCCCAGGAATTGCACTGACCTTTCAGAAAAAGACAGCATTACACCAATTCCTCTTCTCTCTTTTAGCTCCCAGCAGGAATCCCTTAGAAACTTTTTTACATGGGTAGACGTGATAGGGGGAACAGCATTAAACTAGAAGAGCTGAGTTTTAAATTAGATGTAAAGAAGAAATTCTTTACTGTGAGGATAGCAAGCCTCTGGAACAGGCTGTCCTAAGAACTTGTGGATACTCCATCCCTGGAAGTGTTCAAGGTTAGGTTGAATGGGGCACTGAGCAACCCGATCTAGTGGGTGCCATCCCTGCCCATGGCCAGGGGTTTGAACAAGATGATCTTCAAGGTCTCTTCCAACCCAAACCATACTATGATTCTGTGAACCCTCCAGGTGCAGTTCACCACTCCTCCCAGCAAAGCATTCAATGCACTGCATTCCTTCTTGGCAGCTCTCTGTCCTCCAACATTAAACCCAGCACAGAGGTGAGCACCACACTTCAGTGCTCTGCACCCCTCTCCCAGCTCTGGAACTGCCTGCCCAGGCAGGTCCTGTCTGCACTTGTTTGGCTCCCCCATGGAAAGCCTGCTCCCATTTCTCTGCTTGGAGCACATGGGAGTCCCAGTGCACCCAGGGAGTAAACCCAGGCGTCTGTCTCCAAGCTGCTCATTTACAGCTTGCGAGGGAAATGCTGCTAGAAGGTTACAACTGACTTTGCGAGGCTTCTCCCCTTCACAGCTTTTTGTGACAGTCACCGATGAAGTGCTGCCGTTGGGGGTACCGAAGCCAAGAGGGACAGACGCTGGATGCGAGGGTTTCAGCAAGGCCCCAGCACCGGGCTTAGATTACATTGCACGGTTACACAGCTGACAACACCAGGACAAACACATGCTTTGCCTGTGGGATCCTCAGGCCCCGGTGTTGGAACAAGGCACGGCCCCTTCCCTCCTGGTGTTTCATAGCTCCCAGCTATGTTTGCTTTACACTTTGGCGCAGAAGAAACAGCAGATGGCATGGCTTCTCCTCACTCCACCGTGCCACCCGCATCACCCGCGGCAGCTGCGGCGGTGCCGCCTCACACCCCAACAAATACAAGAGTGGCACTGCCATCACGTGTGGAGTGCCAGCTTGCAGCGGTGACCACGAGCACTGACAGGGCTGACAGCCCCACTGGGGATCAGCTGACCGACGGGCACAGAGGAGAGGGAGTTGTCACAGTCACCCTCGCTGCCTTTTCTGGTTTCACTTCCAGGTATTGTCCTAAAGTTCCAAGTTAAAGAGTTCCTGGCTGTTGAATCCAGGCGTTGACCAAAGAGCCAGCCCGTTCACAGTGCCACTGTCCTCCCATCCCTGTGCCATGGCCCCAGAGGACCATGCAGCTGGAATTTGTCCCTTCACAGCACAAAGCGCAAGAGGGCTTTGGTCCCAGGGGTGTGAAGGCGAAAGTTTAACAAGGGATGAGGAGGTGATGGAGGACACCTCTGTCACCAGGCTCACCTCCCACAGGGATTTCCGACCCAGCAGATGCCTGTAAACAGCAGCAGCCAGCTCCAACCCACAGCTGCTTGATGGAGAGATGGCAGGCACCCACTTTTCTTCCAAGTCCCCCAAAAGCCTCGTGGCCAGACTGTATCCACACAAGTCCTTCCTGGCTGGGCAGTGAGGGGGATGGCAGTGCTCAGGGATTGGGATTTCAGAAGCTTCCCTGCTCAAATCTTACAGCCGGCTGCTCTGCCCCACTGTGTGTGTGCTGGCTGTCGGCGCGGTATCTGTAGCGAGTCAAGAGGTGCCCCGGCGCTGCCTCTCCTGGCAGGCACAGCCCCGTGGCGCTGCCGCGGGTTCCCGGGGAGCTCGGCGAGGAGCCAGGAGCGGGGCCGCGGCTCCTGGGGCTGGCAGGGGCCCGGCGGCGGGAGCCAACCCCCCAGCGCGCCGCCCTGCCCGGCGCTTAGCGGGGCGCCCGAGCAAAACTGTTCGACATGGCTTCCCAGTGGGGAGCCCACTCAGGCAAACAAACCCGGCAGCCTTAATCTCCCCGGCAAGAGCCCGCCGGGCCGGAGGGCGGGCGAGAGGGAGGGGGCCGCAGCGGGGCTGCGGCGGCCGGGCAAGGAGGCCGGGGCTATTACCACGCTCTCATTCTTTTGGCTAATCCTGACTTCACACTTTAACCTGATTGAGCCTTGTTTGGCGAGCCGGCTCCTTGCGCGCCGTGTGAGGGGATTAGGGCTGGACGCAGCGGGGAGGTAATTGCTTCCCAGCGGCGCTGGCCCCGCGTCCTCCGAGCCCCCCGCTGCCAAGAGCGCCCGGGCGGCCTGGCAGCCCTCCGGCAAGGCGCTGCCCTCGCCAGGCAGCCCGGCTTGGCAGCGGCCCGGGGCTGGCTCTGGCCGTGGTGCAGAGGTCCGTCCTGCCCGGTGTCAGCAGACACGCAGACACCGTGTCCAGGCCAGAGCTGCAGCCCGTGTCATGTCCCAGGCGTGTCAGCGAGGGCTGCGGAGCCACCCTGGGGCAGGTGAGTGACTTTCCACCCTGGCAGTGCCCGCATGCCCGGCACCAGTGCCGACTCCAGGCAGGTCAAGTGCAGGGGGCTGCTCTTCTCTTTACTTTGTTTCCTCCCCAGCATCCATGCTGGAAACTCACTATCATCTCATGGTCTCTCAGACCCTCTCCTACCCAAGGGGCAGATGAAAGGCATTAACCCTTCAGCCTCTGCCAGCCCACAGCTCCCACGGTGAAAATGCAAGACATTGCATGCCCCTGGCTCACAGGCCGGGCACTGCTGTGGAAGCTCCGCTCCACCGGTACGGACACCAGTCACAGCAGGCACCAGCCCAGCCACAGCAACCATCCACCAAGCCTCGAGCAGTCAAGGCAACTAAAGCCACCAGCCCAGCAGAGCATCAGGGTTTCATGCTGGGACAAGAGCTCCCCGGAGCCCAGCCTCACCTCAATGGTGCCATGCCAGAGGCATCTGTGCCAGAGCACAAATGGCATTTCCCCAGCAAGGACTGTGGCACCAACAGCTGTTAAGCAACCCGGTGTCTGTCAGGTCACCCTGCACATGCTGTCTGTCCCAGCACAGCCTGTCCAGGGCAGAGGGATGAGCAGAGACAGGGCTGACAGCTGCTCACACCACCACCTTCACTGCCTGACAGGTGACAAGGGGTGAGCTGAAGGGACAGTAGGACTCCTGCATTACAAAAAATCAATAGACTAATCAGCACTTGCATTAGTAGCCCAGAGTCCCCCAGGGGTTCTGCACTCCTGGCTGCCACTTCAGGGCAGGAGGTGCTGCACCCACTGCTTGTGCCAGCGTCAGCACCTGCAGCCCTGTGCTGGGGGAAGCGTCACCCACATGTCCTAGACACACAACCCACTCGAGGTGATGCACACAAGTCCCCAGTGCCCAAGGAGGGGTGTCCCTAAGGGAGCTTGCTGGACATGGGGAGCAGCCACCCCATCGCTGCATTAGCAAGATGCCAGGGCAACAAGACAGAATTTTGTCCAGTGTGTCACCTGCCGCAGCAGCATGGTGTGGGGGAAAAGGAACATTATTTACTGCTTTTCACAATACTAGAATGAGGGATGATCGACACAATCACAAAGGCAAGCTTAAAATCACAGCTAAGAGTGAATCCTCCAAATTAGAAGTCCATGGGTCTCTCAACCACAGCCAGCTCAAAAGGAAAATTAATAGAAGCAAAGTGCTGAGATGCACCTGCTAGACCTTGCTGTGGCAAAAACAACTGCAGGTGGATGCCTGGGAGCTGACTCCTGCTGCTGGGAGACCAGCTGGGCACACCTCTGGGAGCACCACACTGCCCAGTGCAGGCTGCATGGACAATGGCTCCACCACTGCTCTGCTGGCAGGGACTGCCACCCACCAGGAATCACCTCTTCTCTCAGCCTGTTATAATGGCAGGCAGAGATGCACAACCCCTCTGCTCCCCAGGGCAGTAAAGGGGACATCACCCTGGGGTCAGCCTGATGCTGGAATGCCCAGCCAGGGCAGGGTACCGGGGTTCCTGCTCCAATCTCTGCTAGTCACTCTTGTCACTGCCCCTCCTGGAAGCGGAGGGACAGTGAGTTGGAAGTGGAGGAGGGAGGCGCTGCTCCTACAGGGGTTCAAGGGGGAACAGCTGGTTGCTGTGAAGAGCATCCCAGGCTGGGCGGGGTGGCACAGCCCTCCCCGCTGGCAGCCAGAGTGGAGCGGCTCATCAGGCAGCCCCAGCCGCCAACAATTACGTGCTGAGTAAATCGATGGGATATAATTGGACTATTAAGATCTCATTATCCTCCCAGCTCCGGTTGCCACAGCCCGCAGCGAGCTGGGGGAGACTGCAACCTGCAGCCACAGAAACTGCCTCCCAACCCACATAGCCTGGATGGGTACTGGGAAAGGGTGCATGGAGCAGGGACAGCACAGACAGAGGGGAACAAGGATGTTGGCAGCAACCTATATTCAGCACAGGAGACATCTGTGTGGCACAGCAAAGCACTGGGCAAAGGCAGGGTGGTGTCCCTACATGGGTCCTAGAGATGCAGACATCCAGCCATCCTTCTAGTCACCACACCAGCCTGAAAGCCACCACTGACCTCTCCTGCCCTGTGCAGGGCTCATTGATTCACACTGGTGAGGGGAGTTTGGCCTCTAAATGCCCTTTCAGGCATATCTCTCCCCTGTTCCTGCTGGAAAGCAGGGCTCATGTCCCCACCTGCAAGATACAGAGTCTGAATCACACAGGCTGCTGGGCCCTGAGGGTCCCTTTCCCTGTGCAAGGGCTATCCATCCACATCATCACCTGCTCACACACCACCCATGGTGGCTGATGCGATTCCAGCCCATGGGACAGTCCTCCCAAAGGGAACAGCATCCTCACCATCTCTGAGCACCAGGTCACAACCACTGTGGTTTAAGTGAAAATAAATAATCGCTTCCCTTAGGAGAGCTGACCCCAATCCCACCTGAGGTTTCTTGTAATATTTCTTTTCTTCTGATTTTCTCAGGACCAGTGAAAGCAATGAATCAGAGCTCCTCCTTGCCAAGCCTTATGTATAAGGACAAAACAATCCTTTGCCGCAGCAAGGCAAAACACAGCTTGACACCACGATGTGCTGAGCATCTCAGACCACAGACCTCAGTGACACAAGCCCTATCAGCAAATTCTGCCTGTCCACTGCGTCCACACAGTAAAGACTGAAAGTGAACAGAGCAGGGAGCAATGCTTTGTGCACAATGTCCTGCCTTCCCCAGGCTTCATAAAGTGCCGTGCTGACCCCAAGCTCTGGCCCTGGTTCCTTCCCTCCCAGGAGATGCAGATGCTTCCAAAAACATTAAAGCTGGAGAGGTTTGTTGCTTGGACAGACGAGCAGAGCATGTGTAAAAGGCAACATATGCTCATGGCAACAGTTAGTGAGAGGAGTCCCAGCCCCAGCGTGGTGGTGTTGATTTAGCAAAACATTTCAGGGCATGCATAAATCTCAGTGGCTTCAAAGGGACACTGCTGACCCATGCCACGACCCGCTGTCTTTACCCGAGCACCAGCAATTGACTCTCATTGGTATCACCTAAGGGTGCCAGCACGGTGTCTGTGTGTGCCGAGGGGACGCCCCGGGGTTGCTGAGGCATGCAGGTAACACTAGCAGCCCCATGTTTGAACATCGGGGAAGTTGGGGACACACAGTGTCCCCAGTGAGTGGATGATCTGTGCAGGGAGGGCACTTGCTGGAGCCGGACTTTGCCGAGAGCTCTGTGCCAGGGCAGTGCCTGTGTGGTGGCTCTGCTCCAGCTCCAGCTCCAGCGAGGATCAAGGATGGGCTCCTGCGTGGGCTGCACTGCAATGCCAGAGCTGCGGGACTCGGCCGCCGTGGGAAGGGGGATGCTATGGGAACAAGGGGAGCTGGCCAAGGAAAAGAGGGAGGGTAGGAGGGAGGGGGAATAAAGCATCTGCTACACACCCTGGAGCCTCTTCAGAGATTGAAACAAGTTAAAAGCAGCAGCTTTAATGGCAACACAAGTGAAATAACAAGCTGCAAACCCTGCGTGCCTGTCACCGCCCCCTCCCCACAGCGTCCCTTTGTTCCTGCAACCTCGTTATCGGCGGGAAGGGGAGCTAACGCGAGGGTAAGGCATTGCCATCAGCTCCCCTGCATCCCAAAGTGCCTTGACAGAGCCACAGCTTCTGTCTCCAGTGCTCTGTGGTCTGGCAGAGCCTGGGGTGAGCAGGGGAGTGTCCTGCAACCCACCTGTGGGAGCAGCCAGCCTGTCACTTTCTGCAACAGGACCTGTTGTGTGACTGACACATCTACCCCAGTTCCCACTGCCTGCTGGGTGAGGGTTCATTCCCTCCAGTAAGTGTGTGGCTGGACACTGAGTGTTAAAACTGCACCTGCCCTGCTCACAGCCTGTTTGTCCCACTGCCACCTGGAGCCAAGGCACCCAGCCATTGGCACCATGGCTGCACAGCCTCCTGCTTTTCTGCATCCCTGCTTCTCACCACCTCCAAGACCCCTTAGCCCTGATGTTCAGCAAGTCTTTTCTCTTCCCTCTTTTCATGTTTTTGCTTCTGTCTTACCCTCTAGTAGTGGGAAATCCCTGCACGAATCCTCCACCAAAGCATGTTTTTCCAGCTCCCACACTACCCTCCAGCCTGTGCACCTTCCTGCTTCACATCTGCATAGCCCAGCTCATTTCCAGCACATTCCCCACACCCTGTAAATAAAAGGCATGGAGACATCCCCCTTCCCAGGGCTGCATGCCAGGCCCCTCAACCCTGCAAAGGGAAACTGCTGCCCAGAGTGTAGTACCTCAGCACTCACAGACCCACATGTTCCAGGATGCTAAGCAAATCGGAGTAGCCCAGCAGCTCCAGAGCTTGGGACAGAGCGAGCTGGGGGTGGTGGCAGGGATTTGCTGGACCATCTGTGGTTCTAGGTCCAGCAGACAGCAGTGTGCCACAGCAAGACCCTCCCGTGTAGCTCTGTCACAGTTCGGACAAGGTCAGTCCCCCCTCACCCCATCATGACCCCATGCAGGACTGTGCCATGCCCTGAGAAGTGCCAGGCTCCAGCCCTGCCTGCCAGAAGCCTTACATCCTCCAGCACGCAGCGTGTGCTCCCTGCCTGGCAGCTCACACCCGAGAAGATACCCCAAACTCCATGCTGCAACACTCATCCAAGGTGCAAATGAAAAAGCAAATAGCTCTTCTGGCGAGCCAGCTCTGAGCCCTGTGGGGAGCTGGCTGCAGCTCTCGTTAGCAGGCTCATCCCCTGGGTTTGCGGCACTGCAGAGCCCAGAGCTAATTGACTCCCAGGCTCTGAGGCTTTTAATTGCTAATAAGTGTGAAGCCAGCCCCGCCAGCCCTCCTGGATTCCTCCGAGGTGTGAATGAGGCTGAGCCAAGCTGAGAATTGCATCCCGGCTGTCCCAGATCTGTCCCAGATCTTAGTGAGCCAAGAAGCGATGCTGTGGATCTGTGATGCTGCTCCTCAGCTTTGCAGGTCCTGGGACAGCAACTGGCCCCAGCTTTAAGAAGAGCTAAAGCAAACTCCCTGTGGGCTGGAGGATGCTCTGAAACCGATGCCGAACTTTGTAAGACAGCTGGAAAACTTGGCAAGATGCCCTGACATGACTAAGGGTCCTTCAGACTCCTCATGCTTGGCCCTAGCACTAAGACAGGTAAAGCTCTTAAGTGTCATAGCCTGGGGCTTCCAGAAAGCACTTGGGAGAGGCTGGTAGTGGGATGAGAAGTGGGAGATGCATCACAGGGTGAAAAGCAGCCAGGGTGGAGCCAGTGGAACATCTCAAATCGTGCCCAACAGCTGGTAAAAGAGATGTGACTTTACACAGGGTTAGGAGGAAACAGCCAGGATAGGAGAAGGAAAGGCAGATGGGAAACAGCAGAGCGAGTGCGGGGCTGCACGAGCACCCGAGCATGGGAATCAAACACAGGGACACACTGCAGGGAAAACCCAACAGGCAGATAGAGAGACTCCATCTCATGTGACACACATCAAAGCCAAGATAAGAACTGTTGGAAGGCAAGCAGCAAAGGCAAGCACAAGGCTGGCCCAGGCTGGGGCTGCCCTTGCCCCAGTAACATTGCTCCTGAGAGGTGGTTTGGGAGCACCCAGTCATGGCCATGCCACAGGGCACTGGGAGATGCATCCCATCCCACAAGGCCTTCCCTCCACAGAGCTGCCCTTTGAACAGCCCCTGCACAAAACCACACCGTAGGTCTGGGGAAGCCTCTGCCTGCAGGTAGTGAGTACAGCTGCAGCTCCCACCCCACAGCCCTGCCTGTGCTGGGGATCAACAACCCCTCCTTGTTTTGGGGAGGCAGAAATGAGTTGCTGGAGGCACATCTGGGTGCTCCTCCGCCCTTTGCCCTGATCCATGCACGCATGGAGCCTTGGAGGAGTATCAAGCCCAACAGCAGCACCCAACCACAAGGCACAGACTGGAAAGTCCTGGCCCTGAGTCTGTGGGCACCTAGGGGTCTCATACAGATCTTCAATCTCTGTATTAAAGCTGAAGTGATGGAGCAGCCCCACATCCCTTTTCAAAACTGCCCTGAGGTTAATTATCTTTGGGGTTAACAACGTACCTCCTGTCTTTGTTCCAAGTGCATCTGAACTCACAGTGGGGACAGTGGCTCTGTGACCCCAAGAGCCTGTGGCTGACTCTGCATTGTGGAGGTGCCTGAATAACCAGGGGCTGTGTTACCTGCATGTGCACATCTCCTGCCACAGCCTGATTGAGCTCAGGAGCAGCCAGGATGGCAGAGGGGAACTCCACAGAGGGGAGAGTCAGGGTGTTGCCTGGAAAGAGAGGATGGGACCCTTCACCCTGGTCAGCTTGGGGGGTTGCTCCTCACAGCTCCAGGGGAGGTGCTGGCCAGGGCTGGAGCTGCCGAGGTTGCAGCCATCCTCCAGCATGGCTGCTCGGGTGGCCTGGTACTGCTCAGCATGACTGTGCCTCGTGCTCTAGGACCTGGGGAGAGGAGCTGCTGAGGCTGATTACCCCTGCCAGAGCAGGCCTGGCAGGTTTATTTTTAACAGTTCTGATTGAAGCTGATTTCCTGCTGACATTTACACTCCTTCATCATTATCGGCTCCCCGGCTTCCAACCGCCAAGATAAAAGGGAGAATGAAATCTCCCGAACAGTGGGGTCCTGGCTGCAAACCCCGCAGAGGGGGAGAGACCCAGACCAGTGCAGCTGGGCAGATATCAGCTCCCCTGGAGGGAGGTGGGTGCCTATCTCACAGTGGGGGCATTACAGACTGGGATCCTGCCACCAGATGCAGCGGGAGGCATCTCAGGGCAGCGTGGGGAGGAATATGAGCCATCATCACTGGCATGAGTGTGAGGACATGGCAGCATGGCTGGGCTACAGGCAGAGCTTTGAGTGATGGTGTCCCCAGAGACACCCAAGCTCCTGAAAGTGCCTCAGTGACTGGCTCTGGGTATTGCTGGAGCCATGGCTGCTGTCTGGGGCCAGCAGAAGGGTGAGGTGCCAATCCTGTTTGTATGCCTGTGCCCATGCCATGAGCTCCCAGCACTGGATAAAGGGGCTCATGAAGACACGCAGGGCTGCGACCCCCAGTGTGGCCCTCTGTCATGGGGGAGTCAATCAGGGGCTGTGCAGCACAGCTTGACCTTATCCTCCTTCCTATGCTGCTGTTGGAAGGCCAGCAATGCAATGCAGAGCCAGTAGTGGGGCTCCCAGCATGGCCAGAGCACTCGGATCTGAAAACCTCCTTTCTTCCCTATGAAACAGTCAAATTCCAACACGTGCTGTCTAAAAATACACTCTAGCCTGCCCAGGACTCTGCCTGCTCTTACATCTCTTTGATGATTCATATTTTGTCAGATTCCAGATCAGTTTTGAGACCAAAAATACCAGGTTTGAGAGACAAACATGTCACAGACCCCAGAAGGTGTCAGAACTCTGTGAGAGGAGGCTGGAGACATGACCGAGGTGGGAGATGTCCTGCTGCAGCTGGGACTGTGGGCTGGGCATTCCTGACATGCAGAACAGCTCTCATGTGGGGGGAAAGCCCTGCAGCAGCCCTGGATGGGTACAAGCTGCTCCAAGGCCAGAGAACTAGCACCAAACCTGCTGCATCCCAGAACAGCCCCAAAATGGGGTGGATTCATGCATGGGAGCTTGCCTACAGCTTTTACTTAATTACCTTCACACACATGAAATCATCAATAACTAATTAGACAGCCCCATTCCTACCTAATATGCTGAAATCTGCCTCCTAATTAAATATTATAGGCATTTGAAAGCATTTCTGACAACATATTACATATGTAAAATACTGCAAATTAGCCAGCTGAAATCCTGCTCAGAAACAATTTCTGGCTGGACAGAAATCCAAGACATCCTTTCAAGTAAATTGGGAAAAGGGCCCACTCTTCTGGCAAAGGATTTTTTTTTTCTGAGGGTTGGAGATTGCTGAAGCACAAAGGAGACAGCCCAGAAATGCCTCTGTCAGTTCTGCTGCCCCATGAACCATGTGAGCCCCCCAGCAAAGGCGATTGGGATGTAAGAGGGCTCCTGGTTAGTTAAGCAAACATTAATGCAAATTGTCAGTGAGCCTGGAGATGAGATCCCAGGCACAGTGGCTTGAAGGGGAGCAGGGCTTCCTCATATTATCAGCCCATCCACTGACTGAGGGGGGAGCAGGAGCCAGGAGCTGCTCTGTGCCATAAGAAAGGAGCTCCAAGAGCCAATTTCCATCTGAGCACAGTGTATTTGATGTCTTGTGAAGTTGAGTTTACATGCGCTGTCTCTGCCTCACACAAGGAAGTGGTGGGATCCTCCCCCTGCACACACACAGCTCTGGCTGAGCATGTGAGCATCCCACAGCACCCTGGGATCCAGCACGGGATGAGCCATCTCCACGGCACCCTTCTAGCCAGAATGCAACTGGAGAAAAAAAGGCTTGGGTTTAGTTTCCTCCACATGAATAGGGTGCCAAAGTATTGCTGTCTTGCTTTGCCCCCTGCATAGGAAACTCCTCTTCCTCAGTCTTCGACACTGGCTTGGTGTGAGCCCAGTTCAGTGCTGAGGTGGAGCCATGGGGACCACGGGAGGGGGCACAGGAGGGCTGCAGCATCCCCCACCTTAACCTGCAGGCAGGAGCCTGGCCCAACACAGTGTCTGTGTGCTTGGTGTTTGTGTCTGCTCTGGTGCCAGGCTCTTTCCCTAAAAGCAGAGCAGAGAGCAGGTGGTTTACAAGGGAAAAGGCCGGGAGCAAAGGCAGGGAACACCACCTGCTAATTGCCTGCAAACTTAACTCTGCTTTCAAGTGGAAGCTGCAGTGCCAGGCTTTGAACAGGGCTGTTTCATGTGCCTGATGTTCCTGCTGCTCCCTGTGCATCCCATCAGACATGGGAGAGGGGATGAGGACAGAGAGCGTGTTTGAAATTCACACTTCAAAGTTGCTACCCGAGTGTACTGGCCTGTATTTGCTGCACAGCTGGAGACAAGTCAGGGAGCAGGAGGGTGAGCAGGGAGACAAGGGCTCACATCCCCTTTCATGCCGGGATCAATCGCCTGCTCAGGGATGCTCTGCTGCAGTGAGATTGAGAGCTGTGCTCAACCCCTTCCTGGCTCCAGCTCCCATGCTGCAGCTCGTACCCAGGGTAAGGCTGCCCAATGCTGGAGCCCCCTCAGGCTGGGGGCTCTCCACACACTGCTGCACTGCCTGGGAGTTTCTTCTGCCATGTCCACACACCCCAGCACACACTGCACCCATCGCCCACTGCACCGCATCCACGCTCCCTCCCACACTGCACACACACATGCTCTCTTAATCACTTCTTAATTCTCACTTCCGAGCCTTTGCTGTTTTCTGCCCACTCCTGTGTCAGCACACCTGGAAAAGCAGCGCCCTGGGGAGCAGCAGAGGGGAGGACACAGACCCTCCAGGAGTCCAGCCCATCTTCTGAGGCTGGTGCAAAGACCATTCAGTGCTCCTCTCCCAGCAATGCTTCCTTATGCACACAAGAAGAGGGAGGTCAGGCAGGGAGGAAGACCCTGCTTCTCCACCACCAGGCCCAGGGACACAGATGTGCAGCCCCAGATTGGCTCAGATCTGCACGCTAATGCCTGGACTCTCCTGCTCATGTTCTCCCTGCAAAACACAGCAGCTCTGAGGGCCTAAGTATATCAAAGCTGGGCTTTGAACCATTTTAATCAGACTGCCCACGCCACCACGACAAGATCCCTGAGCCATCTGCACCTTCCTGCAGGGCATCCCAGAGGCTTGCAAAGCAGACCTGGAGCCCAGAGTCACCCCAGCTGGCAGACACAGGGACTCTCTGGGACACGGCTAAAGGGATGATGCATTCAGCTTCCACCCATCGACAGCCCTAAACCGGGGAACTGACCCCTTTTCAGGACTGCCACCTGCTTTCCAGGGACTCAGCAGCATCATCCCTGTTTTTCCAGGGACAGATCAGGGCACAGGGACAGTGTACTGGTGGCCATAAAGCCACAGGCCAAGGACCAGTCTCTCTCCTTCAGCCCCCGGAGACCTCCCGAGCCCCTCAGCCCTGCCAGCTGAAAGGCTCTCCCATCTGCTCCTTGGAGCCAGAGCGTCTGTGGGGCTGGGCAATACCTGCCCCTTCCCCGCTGCGGCACCGCGGGGCGAGCGGCCGCCCCGCCGAGCTGGGACATCCCCACTCACCCCCACGACCCGCAGGCAGCTGCCTGAGCGACCGTCCCCAGCTCACGGGGGCTCCGGCAGCGTGGGGCCGGGAGGGAGGGCAGCTGCCCACCTCCCCCGGGGAAGGTGGCGGACAGGCAGGAGGGGACAGGCGCCAGCCAGACCCATGCCGAGAGGAGCCACCAGGCACAGCGGCAGCCGGGTGCTCGCTACACGCTGCTGAGGGCCGGCATGGTCAGCTGGTGGATGGGCCCAGCAGGAACGGGGTCCCACCGCCCATTTTGCCCCTGGAGAAGAGGGTTTGAAGTAGCTCCTGCCCCGCCAGGCTGCAGCCTCTCCCTCTCATTATTTTTTCACCGCAAGAACTATCTTATACCTTATCAATAATTCACAGGTACAAACGATAACGCTCGCTGTCATGGTCCGGGAGCCACATGTTCCCGGCGAGGGGGAAGGGGCCGCTTGCAATCGCTATTGTTAAAGCCTGCGGTGCTGGGGGGGAGGCGGGGAGGATAAATATTTAACACTGTGTCTCCGAGCAAATGTCCATGACCGAGGGCTGAACATGGGTTTTACACAGAGCTGCTCCTGCCCTTGAGAGGGTTATTAGCATGTTAAAAGCCGTCAGAGCGGGGCTGATGGAAGGGCTCTGCCGGAGGGACCCCCAGCGCTCTGCCTGGGGGCTAGCGGGGATGCAAGGTGCTTTTTGCTGCTGCAGGAACATGGCCATCTCCATCCTGCCCAAATTTCCCCTTTCCTGAGCACAAAGGCTGTGCTCTGCCTGTCGAGGAGCATCCCCATCTCAGTCCGCTGTCACATCGAGAGGCATGAGGGATGAGGCACCTGGGGTAGCCCAGGGCTGGTGGGTGGCCAGGGCAGTTCATTGTGCAGAGGAATTACAAAGGGGACACAAAGAGCCACACAACACATTTTGTGTGAGCTTCCTCTCCCGGGCCGCCCGTGCCTTTCTTTTGCCATGTTGAGGGTGAGCTTTCTGTGTAAATCCCCAGGGCACGGTGAGGGGAGAATAGGTGTCTTTGTGAAAGAGGCTGGAAAATAAAGGGAAGAAAAAGAAGCAAAAGCACAAAACCCAGGCCCAGCAATGGCAGGCTGCAAGGACAGGAGCACAAAGATTCTCAGAGGATGTGAAGACAGTCCTACAACCTGGGGATCAGGGGTTGGCAGGCTGCAAGCGCCCTGCTCATGGGGGCACCAACAGCTCCCCACAGCATCCCCCCACTCTGTAAGTGTCCCCAAATGTGCAGCCACAGTGCAACTTCCCCAGAGCCATGCCCTCATCTACAGCCCAGTTTCAGATTCTCATTGCTCCAAGCACAATTTTGGGCACTGACAGACAGGAAAACCCCACACTGGGATAATCCAGAAGCACTCTAGTTTTGCCCTCGCTGTCACAATCACAGTCACTGCTGGCATGTCTCCACAAATGGATGGGAATGGGAGAGGAATAGGTCCTGCCTGGCTCTGTGGAGGTGGGGGCACAGGAGGAACAGTTGTGATGGGCAAGGAAGGAGTGTAGGGGAGAGAGAAAATCTTCAGCCACCACTGCTATTTGCCCCGTGAACTCCAAGTCAGAGTCCCTGCAAAGTTCAGCCAGCAAGGTACTCCAGAGCTCATAAAATCAAAGCAAAGCTGTCTTTCCCTTTTACAGTGGTAGTAAAATATATCTCTGCCTAAGATGCTCCGACAGGATTGCAGTGCAGAGGTCGGGAAGGCCATGGCTGAGCATCCCCCAGGGACAGCGTGGGAAGACCGGCGCCAGTGGATCTCCCCCAGCCTGGCTGAGAGCAGCAGGGGCAGCCTGGAACCCCTCCCAGCAGCCCCCCAGCTGTGGCCCCTCCCTACCCACAGACGTGCCTGTTCAGACATCAACTCACATCATCCCAGATGGAGAAGAACCTCCACAGCTGGCTTTGCTCTGCCAGCCTCACAGACCGGGGATGCCTGGGGGCTCTGAGAGCAATTAAGGACCTGGCCTGTGTCGGAAGCACTGGACTGATGTCCCCAGTACCCAGGATGGGGTGTCATCCATCATCCAGAAGGGGACGCTTCATCACTGGGACACCTCTGAGCGCTCAGCCCAGACCCAGAGCACTCCCAGGGATTTCTGCTTCAACCCTGAAACTGCCAGTTTTCACCACTGGGAAAAGAAGTAGTCTCCTTTGCAACTTCAAAGGACATTCAATTCACCTCTTCGCAGCTAAGTGTTCAATGGTTAATTGCTCTCTGTCGTGAAAAAGACAAATTTAATTCCAGTCTGAATTTGTCTAGTTTCAGCCCCCAGCTACTGAATGATTTTATGCTTTTTCTCTTTTCTTTTTTTTTTTTTTTTTTTAATTAATGGCATCCCTATAATCAGGCTTTTCCCCATGCAGGTATGCAGAGATGGGGATAAATTTCTCTCCTAGCCTCCTCTTGCATACACTAAATAGGCTGAGCTTTTTATTCTTTTCACTGGAAGGCAGATTTTCCAGACCTCCAATTATCCTGCACTTCCTCTCTGAGCACTTTCTAATTTCCCGACATCTCTCTAAACTGTGAGCCCTGAAGCAGAAACTATGCCCAGCAGAGGCCTCCCTCCTGCCCCCCAAAATGGCAACTCCCCAGTACCCAGAGCTACTCCGTGCATCCATCACTGCCCAAGCTGGAAGCCTGCATCCCAGAGCAGCCTTACACCACGGCTGCTAAGTCCTTTTCAGTGTAACCACATCCCCAGACACTGCTCCCCGTCTTGTAGCTGTGACCTACATTTTTTTCTCCCCAGCTGCATTGACCTTGCATGAGGATGTTTTCCAGTGCAGGTGTTTCAGGCGGAGCTAGACCGGCATCCCGCCAGCAGCGCCAGCCCTGCTCCTTTCACCCACTGCCTCACGTGTCCTCCCAGACTGACTCCTGTCACTGTGCAGGTGGGTTTCTTCCCAAGCTACATCACCCACGCCACTCAGCTCGCCCTCAGCTGGTGCCAGGCAGAAAGAGGAGGCGACAAGAGGCAATCAGGACATTGGGGGGTGGATGGCAAAAGTCAGTATTGCCACCAAAGATTCCAAGACCACCGCAGCTTTGCAGAGATGGTGAACATTAGTTCACCACCATCAGACCCCCACTGCACCCTGCCAGAAAGGTGGCCACTGCAATTCCCCCAGGAATTTCTACCAGTGAAGAATGCTGTCAAGAAATGCTGCACAGATTTTTGCAGAATAATAATGTTTTCATGGCAATATCCTCCAGGCAGGAGCAAAATGACTTGCAGAAGTCTCGGTATATCATGTCAGCACAGTCGCTACTTATCAACCCAATTTGTCAGCTCATCAAAAAAAATGATATCAGGTTTGTTTGACGAGAGCAATTTTCCATGTGGATTGGCATTAATTATCCTTTAATTCCTCCCTGATTGCCACCCGTATCGTTATTGTAGCAGGGATCAGTGTCAAGCTGGAGGCAGAGCAGCGGCTGCCACCCGGGGGAGGCATGGCAGGGATGCTCCATCGTCACCACTGTGCTTCGGGGTTAATGACCTCACCCTCACTCTGGAGGTGACAAAGTGACTGATGCATAGAAAGTGTCACATCCCTCCCTACACAGCCCAGGTCCTGGGCAGGGGCAGTTGCTAAGAGACAAGACTAGGATGAAGAGAGTCAAGGAGGATGGGGGGTAGGAAGATCCTGTCCTAAGGAGCAGCTCAAGGCCACAACGGGGAATTCAGGCTACCCGGGTGAAGAGCCCTGTTTGTGCAACCACCCCTGTCAGAGATGGGGACCTGCCTGTGCCACGAGTCCATTTCCTTAGGCAAGAGGCAGCCCCGGGCACAGGCACAGGCTGCAGCAGCCCCAGGAGAAGCCAATATTTGCTTTCTCTCAGTTAACCCTCAGACTGAGGAATGCAGGGTCACCACCTGTGTGGCTCCCTGGGGAGGCAGCTGTGTGTGGAGGGATGCAGGGATGTCCCCTTTTGGCTGTGCTGTTTATTTTCTCAATATTTGTGGAAGGAAACAAGAGTCGGGTGGGGGAATGTGGGGCCAAATTTGGCCTGGGAAGGCTGGCCAACAGAGCATTGGTTGAGGGTCAGCAGGTGATGGAGGTCAGCCAGCACTTCCCAACTGGCCTGTGTGTCCCCCTGTGTGCCCCTGTGACACCCAGCTAGGACCCTCATCTGCCACCTCCCTCACAGATGGGGAGTGTGACTGTGGGTCTCCCTCCTGAGACTTGCCTCATTCCCTGGCTCAGCCATCTGCTTGGATGCAGTTGGACACACCAGAGCAAACCACTGCCTTCACAAAAAGCTGTTTCAGGGTGAGTGGGCTCGTTCCCACCAGGACCAGGGCTTTGCCAGCTTTCAATAGCAAAAGGTTCCGTGTGATGCTCACTTCCATTAAACCTGGCTACTTCTGTAGCCCTGCTCTCCCTAGAAAGCTAAAATCTCCCACAAAATGATGTGCTGACCTACAGCACAGGTGATATTCCCAGTAGATGACTGTCTCACAGCTTATGTCCTCCTGCTGCTCTCAGCCATTAATAAAACTCAAAAGCAATGACCTTGAGGTCCCCACCAGTGACACCAATCCCCAGCAGCCCTTCACTTCCACACTCTTCATCTCATTTGGGACTGACATGCTTCCAATAAAGGCTCTGCCACCAGACAGGCTGCAAACACACAGCCCTGGCACCATGTAGCAGGTCTGGAGGAGAAATCTGTCCATTGGTGGGAGGCACAGCCCTTGGAGAGACAGGCAGGGCTGTCACCACATCTCTAACCCCTACAGATCTGGAAAATGCAACTGGCAGGGCCACACAGGCAATTAAGTTCCTGTCTCTGTGACTCAATTTTCCATCTGTAAATACGAAGAAATATGCAGACATCTGCAGTGGTGGGGATGTTGGACTGACTGAGTGCCCCAAGCTACTCTGGACCCCAGGGGGAGGGCAACAAAAACTAAATATTATCGTTGCTCATTACAACCAAGACTGCAGAGCAGAAACTGATGTGCCAGTGGTGCTGCCCCAGCAGGCTGTATTTGCAATGTCAGCTAATGATTGAGCTGAGGCACCTCTGAAAGCTGGACCTGCACACAAAGTGTTTGTCCCCAGCCCCACATCCCCAGAGCCTTGCAGCAGGGAGAGTGGAGCCTGCTGCACCCCATGTTCCTGGCCAGTGAGGGCAGCCAGGGAAGGGGCTTTCTCTGGTGCATCTGCCTGCTCACCCCTGGCACAGCTGGGCAGTCAGGGCACCTGGGGAGCCTCAGGGCACCCCAGTCCCACGGGCACACGCTCAGAGCAGCCACCCTGCTGCATGAGAAGCAGGCATCTGCCCACTGTAGCATCCCAGCTCCCAGCCCCGAGCTCTTTACCAGTGGCCCCTGGCTGGGGTTGGGGTTGCGGGGCTGTTTCCCAGTCCAGGATGCCCATCTGGAACCCATTAGGCACCTTTAATCCCCCTCATCCATTCTGGTGCTGTCTGAGCTCCCCCCCCCACCAACACACACAAACGCTGCCATTCAAGCAGTTCATTTAAACAAATTCTGCCCAGCCGCCACATCGAGAAGCGATGAAAAAGCCAAACGAAGCAGCTCAAAGCCAAGGGGAGAATGAAAAAAAAAACAGAAAGAAAGAAAGAAAAGCAAAGAAAGAAAACCACTCTGCACGGCAGGGCTGATACCCAGAAAGACCAGCTGCATCCTCCCATCCCAGCCAGCCCCAGTCCTCCCCTCTCACAGGCAATCAGATACCATGTGGGCTGTGTAATTGGATGGCAAAGGATAGAGAGAGACATCTTAAAGCTTGGGTCTAATCTCATTAGCACCCGGCTGCGGGGATGCTGTGAAATCGTAGGATGCAGGAATGAGCAACATGCTGAGCCCGTGGGGAGGAGAACAAGCGAGCTGGAGCGGGACGACAACACCAGGAGGTGGAAATGCCTCCGGTCAGACAGCAAGAGCTGGAAACACCGCCGAGTCCTGGGAATGCAGCCAGCCCCCTTGCTTGCTCCTCACTTCCTTGCTCCTGTTTACCCCACAAGCACAGATCCCCACTCCTGCTACATGGCTCCAACTTTATCCCTATGATTGGTAATTAATAGCGCCAGTGTTAATTGCCAGGCAGTAATAGCCTGGCTGTGCAATGGAGAGGAGATGCCAGGGAGCATCCCTGGGGTTGAATACCTGCCCCCCCAGCCCACACCCATTTTGCATTTCCACCGTTCTTGCCTCAGAACACACAGCTGCATGCCTAGCTGGGTATGTGCTGGTCCATGGCAAGAAGAATCACCAAACCCTAGGCAAACATCTCAAAAAGATGTCACGATGAGGTCAACTTCAACCCTCATCTCCAGCCCCTGTTGCCACTGCAAGTCTCTCATATAGTGACCGGCCAGTGGTGCCCCCTGGGAAAAAGTGTCCTAGATGAGGTAAAGTGGAGGGGATGAAGCACCCACCCACCTGTGGGGCTCCTAGGTGGACAAAGTCCCTTTGAGTGTCATACCAGGGATGGGAAGATGTGGGGAGACACAGGGTCAGAATTCCCAGGTCCCTTTCCCAGTTCTGCCATGGGAGGGGTCTGGATAACTTCCCAGATCTGAGATGGGAGACACTTTTTGAGAGCTATTCCTGTGCTTTCCCCATTTAGTACTCTGTCCATGCAACATAGCTAACACTTCTAACTCCTTCTCCATAGAATCCCAAAATTACCGTTTCCCAAACACTCAGGTGGATGGTCAAGCTCTTTCCAGCTGCGCCTCCCAGGGAAACTTCTCTCCTCCAGCCCCAGGGCCTGCAGAAAGTCTGTGCCACTTTATTTCTCTTCAAGCAGCTCTGCCTCAAATGCCATCCCCTACTGGAGGGGCAGCGAGGATCTGACAGGGAGAAGGAGGAGTGAGGAAACCATTTTAAACCATCCCTGCCATTTCCTGCCTCCCAGTTTAGAGAAAACAAGACAGCGGGATGTCTTCAGTTACCAACAGCTCCCTTGGGAGCAGTAAAAATTAATCCAGCTTTTCCTATCCTGAAGGGAAATACTGGCACAAATGGGGACGAAAGCCTCTGTGGGCAAAGGGGGGTGCAACAACCATGGAAGGGCTGGGGAAGGCAGCTGGTAAGACCCCCTAATCCATACTCTGCTTAGCTCTGGCAGGGCAGTGGGAGTCCCAACCACAGAAGTCTGCGTCTCACTGGCTAAGTGAGGATAAGCCTGAGATGATAATTAATTTAACACAGATGAGAATCTGGAAAATGAATCCCCACCTCCCCAGACCCATCCCCAACACACTGCCAGCAGGGTTCCCTTGCACATGGATGTCAGTCGGTGCACACAGGGAAAGGAGCTCACCAAACCAGGACACCCTCAGCTCATCCCTGCAGGCAGGGCACAGCTTCCCCTTGGCAATGCCTAGAAGCCCTGGAGCAATGCCTAGGCAATGCCTAGGAAACCCTCCAGGTGTGCAAAGGGGCATCTTTCCCACTTACACTCATCTACTTGGCCCTTACAGTGCTTTAGCATGGGGAATTTTACCCACCTACAGCACTGGATAAAGTATCCCAGTGCTCAGGGCAGCCTGCTTGGGCAAGAAGCTGGAGCAGACCAAGCCCAACTGCTGGTGCTGGGGCTGCAGGCTGTGTGATCCAGCACCAATACCAAAAGCACCACAGGTCCCTCGGGAGCAGAAGAGGAAGAACACGGCACAGGCACCCTGTTGGAAGCAGTGCTGGGAGCTGCTGACAGCTTGTTTTCATGGCAGTCCCAGCATGAGAGATGAGGGGCTCCAGCACCCACCCACGGGAAGATCAACCAGCAGACACAGGTTAATTACCTGGCTCTGCACATTCACATGTCTGTGGGATGCACGTGCAGCGCTACCAAGTTATAACTTAGCCTCAAATCACTGCAGAAGACTTTTTTCTTCCACATTCTGGAACTCAAATTACCAGAGGCTAATTCTGCTCACGATTCTTTAATGTCACTTTGAACCCTTCTACTATTTGAGCTGTGAAAACAGGAGGAAGGAAATGCCTTCATTCTGTGCTCAAAATGGATGGACAAAGGGATCAGCTCCTCCAAGTGCTCTTTTAACTCTTTCAGGGGACCAAAGGTGGCCAAAGGCTGAATGTGGGACAATGCAGGCAATGAGCTGTGAGGAAGGCAGGGAATAAATAATTCCCGTGTTTTAATAGCTGTGTAATTAGCACTGCTGCTCAGCTTTAGGAAGACTTGATTTTTCATTGCTTTTTCCCATGAGCTGCAAATTCCCATTTGCCAGTGCACCACTGGGAAGCTGGGCAGGGATGCTCTGCATGATGCCATGTGGAGGGGAGGACTCTGCTGAAAGGCGGAGGGGGCTGGAAGCTGCACCTCACCACAGACTCAGCCCCCTTTGCTTTGATAACATCACAAAAGCCAAATCCAAGCCTATGCCCAAAGCAAGACAGAGGGTGAGCCCAGCAGAACCAGTGGCTCAAGGAGAGAGCCCCAGGAGTGGGGCTGACTCTGTGCATTGCCAGGGAAACCTTGGAAGCGTCTCAACAGCCAGAAAACTGGAGCCGACCATGAGTCAGGAGCACCACGGGGTGCACGGAGGGAATGGGGCAGATTATCTCCAGGCAGCCGTCTGGCAATGCCCACTCCTGGCAGCCCCAGCTCACTGGCAGGATAACGGCACAAAACAGAGCTGGGGCGTCCCTGTGCAGGGGCTGCACCTCCATCCCGGTGGGATGGGGCCCAGGTGGTGGGAAGCAAAGAGAGAGGCTGCTCATCTGCAGGTCGGGGCATGGTTGATACCCTCATCCCAGCACTCCTGTGCCTCTGGAGACTGTGGGTCAAGTCCCGAAATGCTTATGGAAGTGCTTAAATTTAAAGAGATCTTAAGAATGTGTTTAATTTGTAAGGCTTTGAGGTTGTCTGCACTCAGGATCCCCCAAGGAGTCTTACTGTCCCCTCCCCAAAAAACAAAAGCTGAGATCTGTGGCATATTAATGATGGAAAAAGAAGGGGGAAAGCAGCAGGCAGTGAGCAGCTCCCTGCACAAGGACGCTCCTTCCCAGCAGGGTTGCCCAGCACAAAACCCCCGAGGTATCTGTAAGGATGCTGTCCCCATAGACCAGAAGCACAAGGACGTGCCAGCCTGCCTCAGCTTGGCCCTTCTGTAGCCCCCTGAGCCCCGCTAAGGCTGGGAGTGCCAGGAGCAGTCCCTCAGTGCCTGGCAGCCTGCCGGGGAGGGGGCTGGCCGCCCGCCCGCCTGGCAGCATCCTTCCCTAGGTAACCTCCCCACCTATTAGTGGCACATTTGTTTCCCTTCGTTTCCTTAGAGCTGTCACGAGCCACACTGACTCTTTGTTCCCGGGGGCTGCAGAGAGGCCTCCCTTCCCCTTCCCCCTCCCCCCAGCTGGTGTGGGGGGTGTCTTGCAGCATACAGACCCCGCAGCTCCCCCCTCCCCCCAGCTACGGGGGTAAACACGCTGCCCCTCCTCATTGGTATTCGGGGGACACATCCCAGCCTGGCCCCCCCAGCCCTGCTCTGTCCCCAACAGAAGGAGCTTTGTCGGGGAGCACGATGGGGTACGGCACCCGCAGTCCAAAACGTGGGCATGGTGACAGCAGGGACACTTGGCCCTCACCCGCAAGGGGAGGGGGATGCTGCTAGAGGGGGATCTGAGACAAAATGAGGGATGCTGGGGAAGGGGAAGCAGGGAGGCTTGCTCCAGGAAAGCTGCTCTCTGCTCTGACCTTGGCACTTTGCTCTTGGAACGCAGACCTCTGCACAGAACATCAGCACATAAACATCTGTGCAAAGAGCAAAAGGGCACCTGCCCAGGGAGCCAAAGCAACCCTGCTCTGGCATGGGAAGATGAAAAGACAGTGCTGTGCCCACAGGCCCCTTCCCAGGCAGTGGCTGCAGGCTCCTAGGCACTTGCTGAGCTCCAGAACCAGCACAAAACCTTGCTGGAGGGAGTGAACCTCAACCAAAGCCCCAACAGGAGTGACCATGGGAGGTAGGGGCGGGTGTCTGGCACAGGAGAGCCAGGGCACAGCCAGAGCCAGCCCACCAAAGTCACAGCATTTCCAGGGATCCAACCAGCAGGCAGGCACCAAATATCGCCCCTTAAACTGAAAACGGGGCTCAGGCAAGTTTCCCCCACTGGGAGGGAGCAAAGCTGTGGCATGTGCATTCCCCAGAGAGTGTCTCCACCTGGCACCCACACCTCCCACCTGGCACCAGCATGACTGCCCACTGTAGGGGCACGGGACTGCTCCTTTATCCAGCCATCAACAAGCACACTTTTTTTTTTCTCCATCTCTGCCTTCCCTATCTGGGGGTTTTCCTGGTGCAGCCTGAAGAGGAATGGTCACTGGTACAGTCTCACAAGCAACACCTCCCACGCACAGCCAGCCTCATCCGAGCGGGGCCTGTTTTGTTATTCCTTTCTCTGACAGCTCCTTTTTCACTTGTCACCCTGTTTTGCTACTACTCAGCTCACAGCTTCCTCTGGTGTGGTTGTGATCCTCTCCTTCTTGAAGGATGTCATTTGCATTTTCTCAAGTTATTTAGCAGCCCTCCATTTTTCTCTGTCTGCTTTTCTAAAGGCAGTTAGGGCTGGGTTTAGCCAAATGCAGGGGTGGTATGAGGAACCTGCCCCAGGGCTCGCCATAATATCATCTGTCCTACCCAGGCAGCACACCCAGCTGTGGTGCTCTCTGCCACTCAGCTCAAAACTCCATCATCACCCTGATCTTTTAATACCCCTGCGTCCAGGGTGGGTCTGGACCAGCCCCTGGTCCCTCTGTCAGCTCCCAGACAGAGGCACTCACAGAGCATCGCTGTTCCTCTGCAGGCTCTGGCTGCAGGAGAGTCTCACAGGAGCGTGACAATCCCCCCAGCTCCTACAACATTTCACATGTCCCCGGCTCAGAAAGTCACCAGCCCTGATTGAGATGTTAATGCTGTTTCCAGGGAGCCCCTGCCCTTACAGACTGAGAGCAGCACGGCAGCCCTTCCCCCTGGGCTTGGCTGCCAGCTAAGATGTGGCAGCATCTCCTTCACCATTTTTACTGGCATGGGTCTGACAGAAACTGAGAGTCTGCAGCCCATGTCCTAAATCTCCCTCCTTCTGTAGACAAGACTTTTTTCCCCCCTACTCTCTGCTCACTCTCTCTCCAAGCTCCCACTCTGCCTGAGCAAGGAGCAGCTACCACAGCTTTTGTTGAGGGAAACCACTGGGCAGCCACTCCCATGGGGATACATCCATCGGGATTGTGGCTCCCCGGCAGGAGAAACTCCCCAGAGCTCCTCACAGCCAAGCACCCACTGCTCCTCTCCTCCCTCGCATCAGCTCAGCTTCCCTTGGAGAAAACTATTTATTTATAGCCATCCTGGCTGCCTTTAGCACATTTCAGCAGCCCACGTCTTTGCCTCCCTGATGATGCGCCCGCAGCATTTCTGTCCTCACCCTACTGCTACAGCCATTCCAGACTCCTCTCTCCTCCTTGCATCCCCCATCCAAAACTCCCAAAGGGGCTTACAAACAGCTTCAGGAGGAGGTTTTAATGGGAGGTGAGCAGAGAAGGGAGAGTGCTACAGAACTCCTTTCTCATCCTTCCCCTCCACTCTTCCCAAGGAAGCAGAGAGAAATTCTGCTTGCTTTTTCTGCTGGGGGCTGTTGGGAAACCCAAAAAAACCCCTACTCCTGCCAGCTTGGAAGAGATGGTGAAGGAAGGTCTACCAGCATCCCCTTGGCTCCTGGTGTGTATCAGGGCGATACTGGAGCACCACTGCTGAACCAAGATGTGTATGGCTGTGGTGCACTGGGCACTGCAAAAGAGGTCACCTTCTTGCCTGGGTAATCCTCAGTGGAAGGAAAGATCCATCCTTTTATCAGCTCTCCACTTCGCAGGAGATGTGCTCTTCCCCCAGTGAGCTGCTGGGGGACCCTGGCTTTCCCTCCCGAGCCCACAAAGCTTTGTTCTTCCGTCCAGTGCTGACAGTTTAATTAAACCCAGTTTGAGAGGGGGTCACTGAGGTCAGGCGCTCTCCAGTGAAACCTCAGATCAGCACCATTTCCAGCCACCAGGACTGCTTAATGAGTTATCTGCTCATTGCAGGGGACATAAATAAAGGAGGCCATGCAGGGAGTTCCCCCCTGGCCCCACTGTCAAGGAACCCCCCCTCTCCCCCCCCAACACACTATCTCAGACTGAAATGGGCTCTGGGCAGGCATCAGCTCAATATTCCCAAATTCCAAGGGGAAAACATTCCTCTCCAGGCGTCTCACCTCCCCCATGCCCTCATTTGAGGTCTGCTTTCCGTTGGCCCTTTCCTGCTATTCCCCACTTTATTTAAGCCCTGACGGATCAGGTTTAACTCCAACCCTTTCCATTATCCCGATGCACAAATGCTCCTTACAGCCAAGTTCCGTGTCACTAATTGTAGCTCAAGCTGGGCTGAGAGACCACAAAGTACCACCAACGTGGATCAGGCTCTGACACTCAGGAGGTGGACAAAGAGCTCTCCATCCCAACCTGAACCTGAGGGACTCCTCTTGTGCTCCTGAAAAATTTTCACCAGGTTCAGTGGGAAAGGTACAGTGAGAAACTGCTCTATGGGTATCACATATCCCTAATTCAACAGACTTGCCTTCATTTTCTGTGTTACTGATGTGCTGAAAAAGAAGCAACAAGACCATGTCTAGAAAAGGCTGGAGCATCCAGGCCAGCACCCAAGGGCCCATCTAAGCAACCCCCAGCAGCTCCTGCATCCACCCCTGGCTTTCTGCTTCAGCTGCCACCTGACAACCTCATTTCCCAACTAAACAGATCTCAGTCTGACTCATTCAGTCAGTTTTGGCTAATTCAAGACCTCCCAGTACAATGGTGAGCACATGAGGACCTGGCAGGGACTCCAGAACTCCAGAAGCATGCCATGGGTGGCTGCAGTCAGCAGGTCAAGGGGAAGCCTTTTGCTGGAAGTGGTCTGGAGATCAGGATTTGCAAGAAAATGGTACTGGCAAAAGCCTTCTTTTCCTACACCAGCACAGGTCCCAGCCTGTTTCTGGGCAGGGAGGGGGTCCTGAGCAGTGGAGCCACCCCAGATCCATTTCAGCTGTTAAACAAGTGCAAAGCCCGGTGGGGAGGCTCCAATTTCGTTCAAGGAGAGCTGATTTCAATTTAGCTTAAACCTGTTCCCCACTGACTCATATCCCGGTAGCCTGACCCGGGTTTGCAGCAATTTAAGACTGTCCTTATGACCTCCCGCACTGGCTGGACTAGCACTGGTCCAGATCCCACCTCCTGCTAAGCCAGCCTGTGTGTCTAGACAAGCCACCCAGAGCACCCCCTGCCCCACCATCCCCCTGAAACATCCCTGAGCACCTCAGCAACAGGCAGCCTCGAGGAGAGGGGCA
Source organism: Drymodes brunneopygia (assembly GCA_013400955.1). NCBI lineage: Eukaryota > Metazoa > Chordata > Aves > Passeriformes > Petroicidae > Drymodes > Drymodes brunneopygia. The sequence continues at coordinate 1,510,543 of VZTZ01023305.1, forward strand.
GCAGGTCCTCTGGCTCATAGGGCTCTGGTGCACAAATGCAGAACTCGAGGATCTGCCAGGACATTGGCTCCTGATGTGCTCTCCAGGCAGACCCCAACCTTCACCCCTGCCCTCACTGATGTGTGCAGGGGAACGTGCTGCAGAGGAGGCTGGCAGGTGGCCCAGTGTGTCCCCTGTCCCACAGCTCATCACAGGGACCCTCTGCTCCCAGAATGCATCAAAGCTTCCCAAGACACAGCACCAGCTATAATCAAGGAGCTGCAAAATCTGAGCCCATGCACACAGCCCCAGATTGAACAAGGAAAGCTCCAGGTGCTGGTATCTAGGCAGTTTGCCATGGCAGAAATGGCCAGAAAACAACTTCAGGGGTGGGAGGGAATAGGTTTGAAATAACCACCACATTGCAGTAAGCAGTAAAACAACAGGAAGAGGCTGAAATGCACCCGAACACGAGGTGGCTGCAAGGAGCACCTTGCACAGCCCTCTTAAACCCTCAGTGGGTATGTACAGCCCTGTGCACACCGTGGCACACCTGGCAGCTGTGCAGGGGCACATTCTATGTGTAGGAAACACACATGCTGCTCTTCTGCATCTCCACAATGAATTGTAAGGGTTTGCTTGTTGAAAGAGCCTGGTATTAAAGTCTAGAGAAGATTAAAAAGGAAACATTAACATTTGCAAAATAATTCTCTTGCCTGTGTTTCTGTTATGCAATGGGCGGCTGGAGGAGGATGGGCTCTTGCTGGCGCCACGTTATGGCACAGCTGAGCTCAACAAATGCCATTTGATAATTAATTGAACGCCTGTGCTATCAGCTGCCATTACCTAGGCCCATCTTTGGCGCCTGTCCACCACTTCACACATCCTGTGCTGGCAACCCACACGGCGTTTAACCCTTCATTGCACGCCTCAGGCTGGACTCGGGACTGACTCCCTGCCACTGAGGGAAGAAAACGGCTCAGCCACAGCCTGACTGCACAGGCAGGGCTGCCTGGCCCCAGCACGGCCATGCCTGTCCTGGGAATGTCTCAGCCCATTTGGTGATTTCATCCATTCCTGCCTTGCCCCAGCAGGGACCTGGCATCCTCATGTCACAGCTGATCAATGGAGATACAAGATGCAGCAAGCAGAAAGCTCGTGTCCTGGCAACTACCATCCCAATCCACAGGGTATAAGCTGCTTCTCTGAGTGATGGAGAGCACCCAGCCCCAGTCTGGCACGCACCCTCTCATCCTCACAGCACCCTTCCCAATGTATGTGGTGCCTGACATAGCTGAGAGCCTGTAAACACTTTGTTTGAACAATGCTGGCACTGCTGAAAGCACCATTGCCTGAGCAAAACAGCCCCAGGCAAGGGAAAGCCAATATGGAAAAGAGAATATTTATCAAAACCCCAGCAAGCCCTCCCCAGGCAGCCTGCTGCTGCACAGAGGGAGGAGGAGCAGAGAGATCTGTGGAGTCAGGCCTTACACAGCAAGAGACAATCCCTGGAGTTGTTTCTGCAGGTGGACAGGCAGGGATGACATGAAGGACAGGCAGGGATGGAAACAGGGCAATGTGGGGAGGGGGCAGCAGGCATGAAGGGCTAGATTTGCCCGGGGCCAGGGCTTCCCCCTCCTTCTCCAGACACCTACAGAAAGGCAGCTCTTGAGCAGGGTGTGGGGCTCTCTGTGCCCCATGGAGGTCTCTGGGCAGGATGTGACACTCTTAGGGACACCCTCTTTCACCCTCCTTTCATGACAACCTGGGCTAGTGTGCAGGGGAACCCTGCTCCAAAGCCCATGATCCACATGCAGGGAGGAGGCTGAGGGGCTCACAGCACCTCTCCACCTGACACTGTGCAGGCACAGCTCAACTCTGATGCCAGGCCTAGTCCAGACTGCCAGCACCTCATCCCATATTCCCCTGTGTTACAAGGACATCTTTAACACTGCCAGTCTCAGGTCTTCTGCCAGTCACAGCCCATTTCCCACCTTGCTGCATGCTCGGGTCACACAGAAACAGGGCACATTCCCTGCCACGTGCTGAGCCTTCATTGGGACAGTAACCACCAGCACAACATCCCTCCAGGAGCAGCACCCTCCTGAGACATCAGTGCCCCTCCAAATCCCATGGCAGTCCCCCAGGTGAGCCCACACCGCTGAGCAGTGGAGCCCTGCAGGCACAGAGGGTACTTACAGCCGCGACAGCGCCTGGTTGTTCTGGAAGAGGAGCTCAGGCAGGGTGTGCAGCTGGTTGCGGTTCAGACGTCTGCAGGGAAAGAAGAAAAGGGTCAGGGTTTGGGGTACAAAGCAATGACCCCATCTGCAACCCAGCTGGATGCATCAGGCACAGCTGGGTACTTTGGCTTGCTCAGAGAGGCCAGTAGAGCAGAGCATCCCACCTGGCAAGGGCACCCCCATCCTGCTACCACAGTCCTCGGCAGGGACAACCATGGGGCATTAATAGACCTACTCACAATGTTGTAATTACATGCAGAGAGGACTCCAAGCTGTTAACTGCTGACTCCTGCTTAACTGCACTCTTAACCTGCTGCTCGCTCAGCTTCTCATATTTGCTCGAGCAGATTGGGATTTTTAAACTGCTGAGCTATTTTACTGAGTACTGGACCAAAACTTACAGCTCCCTCGCTAACACACAGGGCACAGCTGATACAGCAAAAGTCATTTGTGCTTAACCTGCTCCTCACTTCAAAAGCATCAGAAAGGACTCTAAGATCTATAGAAACAGAAATAGGTTTGCTTCCCAAACTGTAAAATACCACTGCCACGCAGAAGAGAAGCTGTTTGAAGTCAGGTAGCACCGATACATTTGGGTTTAAGGAAAAAAGGAAAGGATGTTCTCTGCAACTAAATCCAGTGGCCCCTCACCAACCTCCCTCCATGACCAGGCACTCACAGCCGCTCAAGCTCCTTCATGTCATCGAATGCCCCACGCTCCACCACGCTGATCTGGTTTTCCATCAGCTGCCTGCAGAGAGAAGGGGTCAGCTTTCTGGAAAAGTGGTCCCCAGTGCCCCCATTACCTCTTTTGACCCAGTGCACCTCACTCCCATTTTCCCCTCAACACAACCCACACTCTTCCCACTCTCTCCCAGCCAGAAGTCCACCATGCTCAGCCCAATACAATACCCTCCAGCCCTGCTGGCTGAAGCCCACAGGAAGAGGCTGAGCAACTCTAGCTAGTGTGGCCCCCCTAGGAGGGGCCACAAATCAAGCACAATATCCACCAAGGTGGGGGCAGCTGGCCCTTCATCAGGAACTCACAGGACACGCAGCTGCTTCAGCCCAGCAAAGTCATTCTTGTTGATTCGTGTAATGTTGTTGCCATTGAGCTCCCTGCAGAGAGAAGAGGAAGAAATTAGCCTGGAAGCACTCAGGAGGTGGCCAGGCACTGGCCCCCCCAGTACCTCCCCAAAAACGGCAGGCAGTACGGGACTGGTGCAATTCTGTGGCCTCTCACCAGGAGTTGCCCCTGGCTCCAGAGAGGACCCTTGTCCTTAGTGACCAGCAGTGCTGGGCACACAGAAGTCTGGCTGGCCATGGGTGTGTAAGCTGGCATCTTTCATGGACTATAAGGCAACAAGAGGCAGGGGGCTGTCCGGCTGCTCCCTGTTCCCATTCCAGATGCCCTCCACGGGATGCACGCACCCAGTTCTGCAAACACAGCTAGCACCTGGTAGGGTCATCCCAAACACACAGGGCTGTTTAGAGAAGGCAGGGGTAACAAGAAACAAAAAGAAGTCCTCAGAACAGCAGGATCCCTCCAAATACCCAGCTGCAGGACACTCACATGTGTAAGTGACACTTAGATGATAACAGCTCCTGCCACTATCCTTTCATCACAGCCGGTTTGGTGCACAGCCATTTCACACCTTCTACCTGGAGAACAAGCCACACTCTCAAGTCTCACCTGCCAAGAGAAGCTTGCACAGGACAAGCTGCTTTGTGGCATCACTCACTCATTCAAAAGCCCTGGGTGAGCACAGGGACAGGCAATCCAGCCAGAAAGGAGATGCTGCCCTCCTTGCTCATCCTGCTGGTGGAAAGAAGGGGTACCTACACCCACCCCATGGCCTCGGTCCAGCCCAGGCTCTGCTGAGCACCAGGACATGTGTCCCACTGCTGGACACACATGTGGCAGGGCCTCTGTTCCCAGCCTTCCCCAGCTCTCCCCAGCCATGCTCTCCAGCATGCTCCTGCTAGGATTATCCTGCTTTAAAATACATCAAGCCAGAAGCTGCAGAGATTTGCACCTCGCAGTCAGCTTTGCAGTGCCTTTCCACATTACAGGATGTGATTTCTGTAGGAAAAGCAGGACCATCAGCGCTGGGACCCACAATTGCAGAGCTGGGGATCTCTGTGCAGCCTCCTATTGCAGGACAGAGTCTCCCTGACTGGCAACACAAAGCATGGCAGCGTTTGCTTCCTGCCATAAGGCCAACTTGCCCAGGCATGTGCAGGGGATGGAGGATGCCCACGCAAAGGCAGGGCCCAGGGAGGGCTCCCATGCTGGAGACCCACTGCCTGCACTGAACACAAACACAGAAATCAAAAGGAAAACAAACTGCAGGAGAAGTCAGTCAAGTGAAGGATGAGCTGCTGGAGCCAGGGAAGGAAAGACAGGAGAGTGCCACCATGGAGCAGGTTGGGGTGCTTGGGCAGGTCCATGGTGGGGGGGGGTCTGTAACTTCCTGAGCCCTGACAGCGGGACCAGGGAGCAGGAATGCCTCATGTCACATGACTGGCTGAATACACAGTCCATCATCCCCATCCAGAGCCAAAGCTTCCCTCCACCGGGCTCTGCAGCCATGCGAGGGGCCAAGGTCAGCGGCGGGCTGGCCTCGGGCCGCCGAGCAGCGTGTAGGGCCACCGGGTGCAGCCAGCGCAGCCGAGCACCCCGGGGTGCTGCCATTGTCCTGCTGAAATGGCTGATAATGGCTAATGAGTTCCAGCTCGCCATTATAGCCTCGTAATTACAGCGCTATTCAGCGCCGAGATTGCCGGGCTCCTGCCATTATCCAGCCGTGTGTGCCTGTGTTGGGAAGGAGGTTGGGAGAGCAGCGTTACTAGGACACAGATGAATGGAGGCGGGAATGAATAGAGGTTCCTCAGCCCCAGTGATTAAACTGAAACCCACACTTGGGCTCTGCAGCCCCACGACTCCCCCGCTTCCAGTACTCCCAGCACGCAGAGAGCACAGCAGGCTGCAGGGATGGGCCTCCAAACCACAAGGACCCGACCCTCCCGGTGGGAGCAAAAGCCATGGTCAGTCAGGCTGTAAATCCCGGGCACGAAGCATCGGGGTGTGTCACACGTTTTAGGGACGTTTGTCACCACAAAGGGGGTCATTTAGTATGTGCAGTTGTGTGCCCACCTCCTGATGGACCACAGCCCTGGGGTCAGCTAAGGGCAGGGAGAAATCACAGTTTCGGGAGTGGTTTTCTCCAGATGTCCTAAAGCTTCCTTGGCAAAGAAGATTGCCTGGAAGATCCCCAGGGCCACGCCAGAGGCCAAGCTGGAGCGAATGGCACCCATCCGAGCTCCTGGTGAGGGAGGGTTCCCAGCAGGACTCCCCTGTCACCTTCCTTTAAACGCACCTAACACTACTCTGGCTACAACATGTAACTGGGAGTTGAGACATCTGCAGTACTTCAGAGAGACTTGATTTAGAACTGCCCGACCTGAAAGCCAGGACTTACACCTCAGCCTGCAAAGCCCAAGGTGGTGCTGTCCTGAGAGCACCAGCATCCCAGAGCTTCAGCCAGAGGCAGAGCACAGACAAAGCAGCACAGAAACATGAAGAAACACCAAGGAGCCACGGACTAGACACGGCCAGTCCCTGCACATGCCAAAACCAGGCTCTGTCCTCCCTCCAAGACACCTTCTGGGACAGTGCAGCCCAAAGACTGTGGCACCAGAAGGCATAGGCAGGACCAGCTACCCTGGTGTGCCCACACAGCCCACCCCAGCCTCTGCTCCCTGCATGCTTGCTGAGCATCCTCGGCGTCCTTCAGCAGTGCGGCTGGTGGCAATCCCCAAGTGGGGCTGTGTCTCAGGGCCCCATGACAGCCCCCCTCCCTCAGGGACTGGCTCTGTGTGCTCCCTGACAATTGCTCCCAGCATCCCTCCATGCCTTTGTTCAGGTAAATGATGGCCTTTGCAACCAAGATGGGAACGAACAGCAGGTAAAGCTTATTTGCAAGGATGCCGAGGCAACACTGCCATTTAACTTCATGACATCTTTTCCCCTCTGAACCCCCTTCAGTTCCTCGTGGAGATAAATTACAGTCTGCAGTGCCCAGAAAGCCGGATCCCTGCTGCTCAGTTGCTCACCCACTGCCTCCATGCCCTTTCCTAGTGAAGCAAAACACTCTGCCCTGCTCCACACAGCAGAGCTTCAATAAGGACTAATGTGTCTGATGAACTGCCCAGCAGATTGGTTGTATTTCTGGACTGTCACTTGAAAGCAGAAACACAGGGCATGCTCTTTCCTCGCTAATTCAAATTATTTAACACCCAGAAAGCATCCTCAAGTCCATTCAGGCTGCCTTCCTCTGCCCCCCCAGCACTCCAAATCTCACACGGCTGATGGAGAGGCAGCGAATTTTCATTTGCAACCCTCAAGTTTCAGAAACCCCCCTCCCATTTCTCCCTGGGAAGAGGAAAGTCATTAAAACAATCAGTCCCTTTGCTACATTGCTTGTGGATCATCCCACTCCCAGATGGGATGTCTGTGCTGCAGCAGGGTTCGTTAGACTGGATTTGCATAGTCTGGGTTTATATTTGGTTTCTAGCTTTGGATGGCTTATCCATTCCCAGGGGGTCCAATGTGTCTTTTCCCTCTGCAGGGTTTGGAGCTACACTAACTCAGTAACAACCTCAGAGAGCACAAATGCTGAGAGTTAATTTATTAAATACAGCCAACATGAATGATATTTCCCTGGACACTGATTTATCAGGAGCGGGAAGGAGCAGACAGCACAATCCCACTATCCCTACTCCGTTGCAAAGCATCAGCTATTCAGCACACATGTGACTCCTGTCCTTGTGGCTCAGCTCAGCTCTGCTCTCCCACTGAGGCAGAAATCCCAACTGCTCTGCTCCCTGGAATCCCGCTTTTTGCAGAGGGAAAGTCTGAGATGAATTCCTGCATTTGCACCCACCAGCAGCAAAATGTGCCCTGGCTCCTCAGGGCCAGCACAGAGCAGGTGCCCACAGCTCTGGGCAGCAACTGCAGGGGCTGGTGGAGATGGACCCGTGCTCCTGTGGTGCCTGCTGCAAGGGCTGCCAGGTGAGGTTGGTACTTGTACTGTCCATGAGATTGTCCCTCCCTCGATGGTCTTCACTGCTCTGCCATTCCTGCCCTTGCCTCAGAGCACCGGCCCCCAAGGGCATGGCTCCCCTCCCAGCAGCTCCATCATCCCAGAGCCCTGACCCCAGCTGGAGCCGGCAGTGCCAGATAATAATCAGGGAAGCGGAGAAATGAAGGCTGGAAGGTCACGCACCCCACAGCAGTATCTCTGCCACCCTCCATCAATCCAGGCAGATGAACACACTGCTCCTTCAAGGACAGGGACTGACATTACCCTGTGCATTATTCCAGCATGTCACTGCTCCTGCCTCAAGGACTATTAACAAAACTCTGACCTGAACCCCTCCCACAGCAGATGAACCCCATCTCTGCCTGCCCAGGCCACCATGGTGCAGAGATCTGGCTGCTCCCTTGCCTGTGCAGGCCTCTTTCCCAGTCCACTGCCCTGCAGCAATCCCCTAGTCCCAAGGGCACAGCTCTCCCTCAGGGCCCCTCTGACGTGCAGGGGCAGGACCCTCTCTGTTTGTGCTCCCATTCCACATCTGTGCTGTTGGTGATTCCCTCCCACCAAACACTTTCCTCACATCCTCAGGAACAACTTCCTTTCTGTCAGCTCATTCCTCCTGGTCATCAAGCCCACTCTGAAATCTCAGCCCATTCTCCAACCCTCTTGCATCCCTCCCAGCCTGCTGGCATCTGCAACTGTCATAAGTAGCTCATGTCCCATCACACAGACTGCCAATGGAAACATGGATGAGGCTCAGACTCCAGATTGACCCCTGCGCTCAGCACTGGGGGACAGAGCAGCTGCAGCCTTTCATCCTACACTTTTACTGCATTTTTCAAGTCTTCTCAAGATTTCACCCGGCTGCTTGAATGAAATTGAGCCCCAGCACAGGCTCACTGAGCTATTCGGACAAGGAAACGTGGGGCAGAGCCCTTCCCAGTCCTGGAAGAGCTGGTCCCCTGGCACCACATTCACCAGCTCCCTGGAGCCCATATGGGCCTGGCTGGGTGCTAACTGTCCCCTCCAAGGTGTCAGGGAGTTACAGGGTGCTGCTGCCCACTGCTCAGGGAGGGCACACTGGTCAAGCACGTCCTGGGCTGACACAGCTGCACAAGGGGCTCAGCACCTTCTTCTCCTTTTCCATCCCATCCCTGTTCTGACCAGGCCCCTCAAGAAGAGCAAAGGTGCCCAAGGGATACATCAAAGTCCCTTTAGGGGTGTCATTCACAGGGTGAACGCCTTGCCAGCACCACCCCTGCCAGCTGCCTGCAGGTGCCCAACAAGCAGAGCCTCAAGAGCAGCTGTGTGTTGTCTGGGCTCATCTTGGAATCACTGCCTTCAGCCAAAGGGAATCCAGCCCCAAGCACAGCAATGGCCCCCAGAGCACAGGACACTCTGTAAGCTTTTATGAGCTACCACAGCAGGTTAGCATCACCACAGATCTCTAAGCATTACAAACAGCATCGATCATGCAAGTAGCAGTGAGGATCCTGAAGGCTTTCTGTTCTCCTAACTTCTCTCTGGGGCTTTCATGCCACAGCCATTAGCTGCTAGCAGTCAGGGAATGCTGTACACTCATACGGCATTGTGGTGTATCACCTTCAGGTTAAAAATAAATAAGTAACCTCCCTGAACCCCAGTGGGAGAGAGGAAAGGCAGCAGGTCATTTCTGTTTCACAAATGTGGAAACTGAGACTCAGCCAAGAGAACAGATTTTCCTGGATACCCACTCAATTTGGCTTTTTATACTGTGCTGAGTAGCCTGGTGAGGAGCTGCCCTGTAGCTCCTCTGCTTCCCAGGGCAGGGGAGGCTGCCCAGCCCTCAGGCTTCATCCTGCCAATCATCAGATCGAGTTCCACTTTGCATCTTCCTCAGCCAAATCTTTTTGGCTCATCCCTCCTGGAGCTACTTACAGCAGGGATGGAAGGAGGAGTGCACCTGAACTGCTCAGTTGTAGGTGCCTACTCAATCCCAGACCAGCTGGTCTCCTGGAGCATCCCATTTGGGACATAGGGCTTCCTCCAACCAAGAAATATCCAGGGCCAGGAGCTTGCAAATCCCTCACTCTTGGTGCCCAGGGCTGCTCCTTGGCTGCATCGCTTTAAAAATTAATCTTCCCCTTTTCTGATCTTCTTCCTCTAGCAGCCTCTCTCCCCCATAGGACACTTGCCTCTGCTATTTTGAGCAGCAAGTGCATCCAAAATGCATGCCAGGGAAGCAGACAGCCAGCACAGCCTCAGAGCCTGAATGTAGCAGGGAGGTCTGGGATGGTTCCTGAGGGGACAGCCTTGGGCCAACCCCACACCAACACCATGGAGAGGTCCCCTCCATCCCACCTCATTTCCTCCTCACTTCCAGCAGTGCCACAACCCCAAGGACTTGGCTATCCTTGCTGCTCACACTGCTAATTGGTATCCTGGTGCTGTACAGCATGAAAACCTCTGCTCCCCTCGCTGCTCCTGCCACTGCCATCCCTGGCTGTCCCTCGAGTGGGGACAGGGGCCAGCTGCCAGAGCTGGCCTTGGAACTACTCGCACTGGAAGCCTGCCAGGGAGCAATGATCTGGGCCTGACATCCCCTGGGATGAGGCCATTTCCTGACGCACAACTGTGTTTTTTACTGCTTTTCAGCAAAACACGCACAGAAACATCTCCTCGCCTCTCAGGTTTTATGAAAGGTTATTTCAGCAGCAAAAAAGATCAAGAGGATTTGTCTGTGGCACTGAGCACCTCTGGAGTGGGCAGGGAACCATGAAGGGCTCAGAAGCAAGACAAAGACAGGCTCCCTTGGTTGCCCACATGCACATCCTGCTCCAGCACTCTCCTCCACCAGGCTGCCAGAGAGCAAATCAGAGCAGGGATGCAGGAAAAGCCCCTCTTCAGTGGGAAGTCAAGGGCTTGTACACCTTTCCCTGGACAGGACACCCTTTCCCTGCCCACACCACCCTGGTGGTACCCCAAATACCTTCTGTTCCCCCAGGCTGCAGATTCTGCTGCCCTGTGGGAGTCCCTCATGCATCCTTTGCCTTTTATAGCTGCCTCACTCTTCTGGCAGCCAGAGTTTTGATAGGAAACAATGAAGTAGGGGAGAATGGAACTCAAAGCAAATGCACGTCCTGCTACGAGTCTGTTTCTGTAACTGGGCTGTTTCTGTGTGCACTGCCCTGCACAGGCACCGTGGCCACCATGCCCAGCTCACCCTGGGGCTGCAGCAGCAACAGCATCTGAAGGTGCACGTGAGAGACCCACAATGAAAGCTGGAAACAATTCCCCTTCTTTGCTCCCACCTCAGCAGCAAGGAATTGCTGTTAGCACAATGCATCACTCTGGAGGACCAAAGTGGCAGCACATTTAAGGCAAAAATATCTGTTTTAAAGGATGCAATAAAACTGAGGCAGGGAAGGGTTTATAGGGAAGCAATTGCTGTGTGGGGTGAGAAGTGGTCACCAGAGGCCAATCTGCCTGGCTTTATTGCCTGTTACTGGTGACTTTTTCTAACCAGGGGACAATAGATCCTCCACTATCAGCCTCACTTCAGTCAATACAAACACGACATAGTTTTTAAAACTAATATTTTTCCAGCATGCAATTCCATAGAGAGTGAGAACGCAGCGTTACCATGGCAATATATAGACAGCATCTGCCTTGGACGTAGCTGAAGGGAGAAACTGGAATAGAATTGCAAATTTCCTCTGTCCAGGAAGGCTCCCAAGGAAGCCACTGCAGTGGGCTGGGCAGGCTACCTTCCCAAGCCCGCCTGCATCCTCCCAGTGCCCAGCACTGGCTCTCCTGAGAGCTGAGGGCTGCAGGGCCAGCCACGCACTGCCCTGGCTGGACAAAGGTCCTGCATCCTGCCCCAGAGCTCTGCAGACCCTGCACAGACCCTCTGCAACCAGACTGCTCATTGAGAACTTGCCTGGGCACTTCAGGGAAGGGAGAGTTTGACTTCCTCAAGGTGCTCCCTAAGAACGAGCATTCCCCAAAGCCCCTGAAAGGAGAAGCAGCCCAACAACTGGTGTGGAATGCAGGAGTGCTGCTGCAACACACCAGCCTGGCTGCTGCAAGACATTTTGATTAACTGGTGAGAGGTAGATGCAGGTGAATGTATTAAACATGCTCTGAATAAGAGTTTGCTGCTGGAATTTTGGCAGGGAATGGCTGGGCAGTATGCAAGTGTGCTTTAGGTGCAGCTGCCCTGGCATGGTGCTCCCACACCCCAAGGCTGAATGGGGCCCATTTCAGCACAGGCAAACCCCAAACTTTGGGAACAAGGCAAACAGAAGACCCATGAAAACGCTGAGGCCAGGGACCCTGGAAAGGAAAAGCCAGAGCCAAGAGGGGTGCAGTGATGGGGATCCCCAAACCCAGCTCCACTGCCTCCCACACGGGGGGAGGGACACAGCACAGCCCACAGTGAGATGGGGGATGTTCAGCTCATCAGAGAGGAGGCAAAAGGGGCAAGTGGGGCAATTCTCAGCTGTCAGCCAAAAAATTCAATACCAGAAGAGAGTGCAACGCCATTACAGTCAATTCATCCCCTACAAGCAAAGAGCTGAGCTGGAAGCTTCCATTTGACTGTGGCAAATTTTCACTGATCCTGCTGGCATGGGGAGAGCTATCCACCTCCTCAACAGGGCAGTCTGCTCTTCAGACACTTTCAAAGGAAGAAAGAAAGAAAAGCAAACAAATGGGGAAGGGAACTGTGACCTTCTCCCACAACTCTTCTCTAGTGGCTGAGGCCTGAGGGACTCCTGGAAGCAGATAACACTGTAGTGCTGAAGGATTATCACCCCATCCTGCCTACAAAGCCTTCAGGCCTCTGTTGTGCTTGCCAGAGGTGTAGGGAGGAGCACAGGCATCTGTGAAAAGTGCCCAGAGACTTGGCTGCTTCCCACCTCGCTCAGCCCTGATCCAGCCAGAGCGTGGGTGCGTAACCCCCATTTATGTTGGGCTGGAGACTAAAAGGCACTTAGGGAGCAGTGTGCTGTGCCCTGGCACAAGGGAAGAGGGGTCCTGTGTCCCCCATGCAACCATCCTCATGATCCATCCTGCATGTCTGCAGCCCTTCCTCTCTACCAACAGCATGGCACCTACCAGGAAGATATCACAGGGCAAACTGTGAAGAAGACGACAAGACAATTTTCCCCCAGCCCATGGTTCTCCAAAGTTGCAGGGACTCTGCAAGGCAAGTAACTCCCTGTTATTCAAAGGAAAAGGGTGTATTTCAAAAGCAACGGAGCTCAAACCTCGCCAGAGGATGCTGCTGACTGAGTCCCCACAATGGCAGTGCCAGCAGGCAAGTGCCAGCAAGGCTGCAGCAGCTGTGCTGCCTGTCCAGGGGCTTGACCCATGCCACCATGGGGCTCAGCCAGGTGGGAGGCTGGAGAAAGCCTGGAGGCTCCAAACACCACGCTGGCATGCAACAGGTGAGAAATTCAACAGCAGTGACACCACTGCTCACTGGCACTGTGGGATGCACGGTGATACTGGCATTGCTCATGCTGTGCATCTCAGGGCTTGGGAAAAGAGGCATGCTATGGAGGGCACTGGTAAAAGGTTGATGAATTCCCATAGAGAGCTGGCCCCTGGAGAGAGCAAGTTCTGAGCACAGACTCTGCTGCAGACTCCCCTGTGGCTGCCTGCTGACCTTGCTCCATTGAACACTGAGAAGTTGGAGACTGCAAGGTTGCAGCCTGCTTACAGGGAATTGAAACTCACTTACGAGCTGTTACAGCAGGATTTCACTGCTAGGAGATAGACCTGCTCTGCACAGACACCCTCAAGCACCTGCAAGGGTGTGCAAAACAGCAGGAAGTAGTTATCCAGCAGACAACACCCACGAGAGAGCAAGCATGTCTAGCTCAGTCCAGCCAGAAGATCCGGCATCGCCAGCTGCATTAAAATCCAGAAAACCCAATGCTGCTGAATGGCAACAGACATGGAGGACCAGGTCAGTGCAGGCAGAACGGGAGAAAGCAAGCAGGACCCGCTGCCAGAGGGGAGAGATGCCCTGCCAGAGCAGGAGTGAGACACCCAGCACGGGCATCCTCCATTAGCTCACTCCAGCATTGCCTCATCTGAGCAGTACTGAGCACCTGCCCAGCAGGCAGAGGTGGGAACTCGATGCCAACACTCCCCCAGGACCCTGCACCCAAGTGCATGGAGAGCTGATGCCAAGGACCCCATCAAATTCTCTGAGAGGCAGAAAAGGGCGAGTGCAGGCTATGCATAAACCTTCCCCCTACCCTGGGCACAGCAGAAAGGGGGATCCTGTCTCAGACCTCATAAACCGGGTCTATGGGATGGCAACTCACAGCAGCCTGGTTGCTGAGCTGGGTAATAATCGTTTGTATGACGATAATTATGGGGGAGAAAAGAAAACTCCTCTAAAGTGGTATCCTGCAGAGCTCTTGACGCCGCATGCTGGGTGCAGCCCTGGCAGCTGCCAGGCTGTCTGCAGTCAGTCCCTGCATGCAGTCCTTGCCTGCGGGGTCTCTGCCCATCTGCAAGCAAAGGGCACAGTCACGCTCCAGGACCTGCAAACAGCACAGCACGGGGCCAGGAACCCTGTGTGTGGCCGTCCTAGAACATATCCTGCAGCTGTGCAGCCCAAGAAGGCACCAGCTCAACACTTCCCTGCACTGCAAGGGGGATGTGGGAGCAGCCTGGCCCCAGAGCCAGATAGCTACTGTGCCACTGTGCTCTATTGCAGCTACTGGGATGGGGCACCTGCTGCTACTTGAGGGGACAGTCTGGGGACAGCCCTGCTCTCCTGCTGGGACTGAGTTCCTGCATGCCAAGAACCTGCTGCCAGCAGCAGGTTGGACACGTTCAGCTCACGTTGCTCTCCCTGGGTGGGGGCCCCCTGCAGCCACAGAACCCCAAGAAGGTAGAGCTGCCCAGCCAGGCACAGCAGCACAGTCACCCCTCCTGCTCGGGGGAGCTCAGCAAGTGACACGGGACCCGCACAGCCGGCTGGACCACGACTGTGAAAGAAAAGCCTTCCTTACGGGGGCCCAGCTAAGAGAGCCAGGGACACCTCCCAGCACCCCTGAGGACATGGCAAGGGATTTGATGAGCAGTGAGGTGCAGGCACAGGGGACTGAAGAGGATGGGTGAGCTGTGGATCACGATAGGAGATCTGCACGGCTGAAGGCTGGTCACACCGTGGAGGAGTCTCAAGAGGAGCTGGGGGAATGGGACTTGATCCTAACATGATGTGCAGCACTCCTTGGGGCAAAGGGGTGCCCAGCACAGGTAGGGGCTTGGGGTGACAGGAGCCCTCAGAGAACCCCTGTGGCTGTGTAACTACCCTGTAACAAGTCTGTGCAGGGGTGGCCACATAGCTGCCGGGGGCTGCCATGGGGCTTGCAGACCCACACACACAGTCCATTCTGGACTGCCCCAGCACAAATGCCCCCCCGGAGCAACCCACTCCCTCGGGCACTGCTCTAACCCCAACCCCGCTCCACATGCTTGCACAAAGACTGGCACACGCGGGTTCTTGCACATGCCGGACCCTTGCACGACCCTCACACAGAGAAAGGGTTACACATGTACACCCTGCCTCAGCACGCTCTCGCACACTGCTCTCCACCTCGACGGGCTATTGCACCCCCCTCAGGAAGGGGATGATGCACACAAACTCACCTAAGAGGCCTTTGCACACGTAACCCCCGGACGGGAACTTAGACACAGAACCCCCGGGCGTAGCGGGACACCGCACATCACCCACCCCACGAGGTTCTTGCACACGCACCTTTTGGGCGGCCGACCGTGGCCCCACGGGCATTTGCACACGTACTGCCCTTAGCAGACACGGTGGGCACTTGCACACATCCCAGACAGGCTGCTGCACACCCCCGCCACGGAGAGCCTCTCGCACACGCATCCCCTGACGGGCTCCCGCACACACTCCTGACAGGCTCCTGAGCGCGTCCCGCACCCCCGCGGGGTTCTTGCCCACGCGGGGCACTCGCTCCCCACGCGCTTTTGGACCCGCACCCTCGGACGAGCCCCCGGCCCCGGCGCCCCGCCGGGCTCCCGCACCCTCGCCGCCGCACGCCCAGCGGCGGCGGACAAAGCCCGGCGGTACTCACAGGCGCTCGGTGCCGCGGGGGATGCTCCGGGGCACGGCGCGCAGGGCCGAGCCGTGGCAGTCCNGGGCTCTGCACCGTGCGGGAAGAGGGGCTTCGACTGGGTCCCCCTACCCGGGACCATGGGATTGGTTCGCGGAGCACCCGACTTCTCCGGGAGAGGCTGCAGGTTGCCGGGTTGCGGGCAGCGGCACCCCGGGGAGAAACAGCTTGCGAACCGGGCGGCCGCAGGCAGAGCATTCCCACCTCTCCTCGGGGGTGACAAAAGCTTTCGCATGCCCTGGTGTACTTATAGCAGCCTTGGCCTGTCTCCCACCCGGCAGCCCGAAGCCCCATCCCGTCATCCACAGAGTCCAGGTGAGGCACGGGCACCTGGCAGCCCACGGGGACTGCAGGACAGGCTGGTGCTTGTCAGTCGGGATGGTGCCTGGCCCGTGAGTGGGAATCCCGCGGCTCAGCACCCCAGCGTGCACAGGGGACTTGGGTGGTAGCTCGGCTTTGCCCCCCACACAAAGCAAATCTTGAAGTCCTGGCTGTGGCATTATCTATGTTCTTTTCCATTCCAGAGGAACATCTTTAAAAATAACTAAAATGTCTTTTTGGCTAACCTACAGGGAAGTACAAGGCAAAATACACTTATTTCAGTGCAAAAGGAAGTGAAGCCAAGAAAGCTTGTAAGTTTGGTCCTAAACAGTTGACATCTCAGAAACACAAACATTGCATTCGTTTTATTGCCTCCAGTTTTCTTCCATGAGATCTGCAAATGCAATGCAGGAGGGTGTAATCAGGAGGGCTGGTCACCTGTTTTATTAATGACACCTGAAACACTTTAAGCCTGTGGCTCCAAGTGCTGAGTCCTTAAAAAAAAAAAACAAAACAGGTATTTTGATGTGCCCAACACAGCCCTGGCTTCTGGCAGCAGCTGCTACAAATATCCTCCTCAGAGAGGAGATCCGTAGAAGGAGGGGAGATGGGAGGGGTGATGTGTGAGCATGGACACCCCAGTGCAACAGGCCATGGTGCATATTTGCAGGGATAGTGGCAGGTCCCAGGGGCTGGAGTGCCTCTTAAATCAATGCCCTCTGCACATGGAGTTCCCCAAGCTCCTTAATCAGGGCAAGGAGGTGTCTGCCTGGGGTCTTGCTCCAGCGAGGGCCACCTCACACACACACACACACACACAGGGTTGCACCAGCTTGGCCCAGATCAGCAGCCCTTTTCCATCCCAAATGCCAGCTCCCATCATCTGTCTGCATTTTCGTGACATCTCCTTCCTCTGGCCCCAGTCCCAGGAGGAAGCTGTGCCTGAGGTGGATGAAAGGGGTTTGTTCCTCGTTGCTACCCGGCAGCCCTGACAGCAAGGAAGATGAGCTGCTTCCCAGGACTCTGGGAGCCGACCCCTTGCTGGCACAGCTTCTGCAGAGGTGGCCCTGCAGCCTGTCCTGAGGCTCCCAGGGAGACGCTGGTGGCAATGGCACCTGAAGCGGTCTGAACTCTGGGGGGTGAAGGTTGTTTCAGAATGGCTTGGTGTCCCCCAAAGGCTGCTATCAGTGTGATGCTTGCGATCGCCCTCCCTCACAAACTCCCTTTCACCCCTTGGCTGGCAGAGCAGAACTGGGTCTTCCTAACCTGCCCTTTACCTCTGCTGCTGGCAGGAAGGCAGGAGGGAGTGAGGGATCTTGTTTCCTCCGTTTTGCAGGCACTTGCCTCAGGCAAATCCCTGTGATCTGCAGAAAGAGCAAGCTCCCTCCATCTCTGTGTCCAGCTGCAGCAACACCCAGTCACTTACACAGGGCTGTGGTCCTGGCAAAGGGAGTAGCCAGCAGGACTTGCCTGGAGCCCACATCACCTGTCCCAGTTCCATTGGGAGTACAGGACTGGGAAGCTGAAAACTCCATTTCAGGCTGACATCCACATTTTTTCCTGTAGGTACAACTCCTGCTGTTCTCTGTGAGCCTTTTGCCTCCACCTGCCACGCAGCCAGTGCCCCGTGCCCCAGCACCATGGGGCATCCCACTGAGCTGGGCTGCCAGCCGTGGCCAACCCCTCAGCATCTGCTCCAGCTGCAAAAAAAACTTCCAGGGCTGCCAACACAGCAAGGTCTGGGTGAGCCAGGACAGCAGTGTGGGGGGACAGCCTGTGTACCAAGACCCTCCTCCCACACCTCAGCCCCTGGTGCATTTGGGTGATCCCAAGTCACCCAAGCACCCTGATGGGGTGGGCCTCAGAGAGCAACAGCTGCCTGGGAAAATCCCAGGGTTCCTCTGAATATGGATGAGGAGCAGGGAGGAAAATAAACCCCAAACTTCTTTATCAGGGGAGGCCTGGTCCTGCCGTCTGCCACTGGGATTTGGGCCAAACTGCTTGATAGAGAGAGAGACCATCTGGATCGTCTGATGGGCTCTGAATTTGGTTAAAATGAAGCAGAAGTTTTTTTTGTAGGAGTTTTCATGGGAAGATCCAGGGAAGGGTTCCAGGATATGCGCCAGACCTGTCGTGCAAGAGATGCGAAGCAGCTACAAAGCTTCAAACAAAAAATTGCTGCCAATTTTAAGCCAAGCCCCCCAGGGCAAGATCCTGGCATTTCCTCCCACCCAGGACAGGTCACAGCTCGCCCCTGTTAGCTCTGCCGTGGGCTAGGCTGGCACTGGGTCCCCTGATAGCACCTTCCAGCACGCCTGGCCTTCAAGGCAGTGTGCTGTACCCTGGGTTTGGGCATGCTGAGGGGAGGCAGCACACCCTGGCCCATTTGTATCATGCTTTGAAGCAGTGCTGTGGCTATCACCTGTCCCCAGCAGTGTTCAGCCTTTCTCAGGGTGGGATCAGGCACTGCTGCAGAGCAAAAGTGTTTAAAACACAGGCAGTTGGGTTCTGGTGGGTTGGCCATGGCTGGACACCAGGTGCCCCCTAAAGCCACTCTGTCCCTCCCCTCCTCAGCTGGCCAGGGGAGAGAAAATATAATGAAAAGCTCACAGGCCAAGAAAAGGCCAGGGAGAGATAACCAGTTACCAACATGGGCAAAATAGACTTGGGAAAATAGGTTACATTTATTACTAATCAGATCAGAGTAGGATAATAAGAAATAAAACCTAATCTTAAAAACACCTTTCCCCATCCCTCTCATCTTCCTGGTCTCCACTTCCAGTTTTGTCTACCTCCTCCCTACCAGTGACACGAGGGGATGAGGAATGAGAGCTGTAGTCAGTTCATCACACTTTGTCTCTGCTGTTTCTTCCTCCTCAGGACAGGGACTTCTCACATTCCTCCCTTGGGCATCCACCTGCTCTGGTGTGAGGTTCTTCACAGGCTGCAGGTGAATCTCTGCTTAACTGTGGATCTCCATGGGCTGCAGGGGTACATCCTGCCTCACCCTGGGCTTCACCACAGGCTGCAAGGGAATCTCTGCTCTGGTGCCTGAACACCTCCTCCCCCTCTTCTTTCACTGACCTTTGTGTCTGCAGAGTTGTTCCTCTCACATATTCTTTCTTCTCTACAGCTGCTGCTGGTGTTGTGGAGAAACTTCTCCCTTTACTTACATAGATTATCCCAGAGCTGCTACCACCATCACTGATGGGCTCAGCCTTGGCCAGTGGTCAATCCGTCTTGAAGCTGACTGGCACTGCCTCCAGCAGACATGGAGGGAGCTTCTAGCAGCTTCTCACAGAAGTCCCCCTACTCCCAAAGCCTTGCCACACAAACCCAACACAAGCATGTATGGTGCCTGTTCCAACCTCCCTGCTGAGGAGCATTGCCAACAGGGGATCCGTCATCCCTTGCGCTGGGGCTGTGCTTTGAACCCTTCCTTCCATCAGCAACACCTCTTTGGGGAGCAGTGGCCATAAGATCCAGCTGGAGATGTGCTGGGAGCAGAGTGGCCGTAACCTTCAGCTTCTTAGTGTCCCCCAGAGATCTTGTGCAGGGTGTGCTGCTGGGCTATCCTGGGCCACATCTGTCATGCCTGGCCAGCTTGGCTCCTGCTGGGAGGCCAGGCTGCCTTTGTCCTGCCAGACACACTTGGCTTTGGAGAGTGAGGCATTGTGTGGGAGTTGGCCAGCGTGTCAGCTCCATCAGGGTACCTGTTGGGCTCCTGCAGCATGACAATGCCCTTGATGGGTCTATTATAGAGTGGTGCGGGCAGCTGGGGCCACTGGGATCACAGTAAATCTCGCCTGGTTAGCAGCAGCAGCAGGCAGGGGTGGAATGTGCTCTTTCCTGTGTCTTTCCAGGGACAAGACCTCCCTCACAAACAGCAAGAGCATCAGCCTGTGAATGTGGCCAGTATTGCCCTGCAAACTGCCAGCACTGCCCTGGGAGCAGAGCCAGCATCACCTGCTAGATATTGCCAGTGTTGCCCTGTGAACACCACCACCATCACCCTCCAAACATGGCCAGCATTGCTCTGCAAAGGTGGCCCCACTGACTGCAGGAGCTGGGCAGCTCTACTGCCTGGTGACCTTCACCACTGGGACCAAGTGAAAGAACAGCATGCATTGACTGCTCTGAGATGATGCAGGAGATGCCAAGACTCCCAAGCAGGTCGCTTTGGCCCCAGCCTAACACAACAGGGACTGTCCAGGTAGGGAGAACCCAGTCTGTCTCACTGCCTTGAACAATTGTGGAACAGCAGGAAGTCTGCAAGGCACTGCACCCCTGCTTTGTGGCATGGCTGAGCAGAGGGGCTGAACCCTGCAGCCTGGGTTCCCAAAACCAGCTCTAGCCCATAAGGAAAACATTTGCACCAAGCAGCCCAGATGCAGATGAAGAGATGCTGTTCCCAGCATGGCTGGACACACCAACCGCCTGGGAGCTGCGCGGTGCAGTGCAAGCTGGTTTGAATAAACCACACGCGAGGAGGTGTCTGTGAAGCGCCTTGCACATGAAAATGCTGTTGTTGGATCAGGGGCTCCGGAGTCCCCAGATGTAGCAATTGTTCCACATCCGCACTGTGCATACGCACTCACTCTTTCCCACTCACTCTGCCTGCAGCCACTCATTAACCCTCCTCAATGAAGATGCATTGGAGGGATAATTTACTGTTTAATAGACTAACTTTCCATTTGCTGTTGCCAAGCGCATCCAACATATTTCTCCACGGTGCCATAAACTGCAGCTCCTCTGCCATAAAACCCTGCCTCCCAGAAAGAGCAGGTGGGTTTTCAGGATTCAGCTGATGACCTTGGCCACGGGGTAAGCAGAGACAGTGTTCTGTTCTTAGAGGAATAGGGCTTGTTCCCACCAAGCCCTTTCACCCCCATTGCACTGACATCCCTGGACTGGGAAAACCTGGGAAATAAGGAGTGCCTCAGCCTGATGGATGAGGGAGGCAGAGGCTCTGTCCTGATTTTGTTGATGAAGATACCTTGGGTGCAGACGAGTATGCCTCTGCTCCATATTTATGGCAGCTGGTCCCGTGCTGGGGTGTGATCAATAAGCTGCATGCCTGCTTGGGCTCATTGTGCTTCCACAGTTGCAGATGGCCTTTCTGTGCCTTGTCAGTCCCAAGTTGTGAGCATGTGTCTCTGCATCCTTGCCCCTCCTTTTCCAGCCCTTACAGAGAATGAAAGTCAGATTCTGCTCAACATGGGACAAGGGAACTCCTTGCAGCTCCATTTTGCCTCTATCACCCAAATTTCCATACTGTAGAAGACAAACTTTCAGGGTGCAGGTTCTGCAGGAAGGAGCACCAGCCCCAGAGGCATGAGCCTGAAGGACTGGTTACCAGGGTCTGGCTCTGAAGAATGGCAAGAGGATGCCAGTAGCCAAAAATAACTTACAAAGGAGAGGGAAAGAGTTCAGCTTGCCTTGTGACAGCTCTGCTTGGCCCTGGATGCAGGCAGGGACTCTTAGATCTGGAGGACCACTCTAGGGGCTAGCTGCAGAGCTGATTTTTGATTTTGAGGACATCCTTCCCCAGCCTTCTCTGTGCTCTTTATGTTCTTGTTCACTTTATTTATAGTCCCAGCTTCCCACCTCCTCCATCTGCCAGATGTAGCCAGGGAGGAAGACCCAGGCGTCTCCAAGCCTGCCCCCAGCACATCTGGCGTGGGCCCCCAGGGCTGCGGGGTGGGCAGGGGGTCCTGTCCCGCAGCGTGTGCTGCCAGCCCCCTCTTGTGCTGCCGCTGCAGAACGGCCTGGGAGAAGCACAATGGAGCCAGAGGCTTTTGTGCAAGAGGTTGCCGAGATCCTGCTCCACAGGGAAGCAAGGCTCAAGCTTTGTAAGCAAAAAGGTCGGAAGAAACAAACTCTAAAACAGCCACAGGTCAATGCAGACACCCCATATCACAGACCTGTGCACACACCAAGTTACACGCAGCCACGATGGCCAAGGCAGGTTGGCACCTCTATTCACTGCAATTCCCAGTGGCACAGGAGCTTCAGCCAAAAGCACAGAATTGAGTGGGACACAATTCTCTCTAGTGGAAAAGGAGACGATCTTAATACCATGTAAGGCAGTGCATGGGAGGGCTAGGTGGTGGATTTGTAAATCTTCCCCAACAGCAAGGCAGGGGAGGCTGGTTTAGCTTGGGAGAGCAGGAACTGGGGAGGGGTCCACAGAAATGACCACTCCAGCTGTGACTCAGCAGAGAAAGGAAAACTTGTCTCTCTCTGACCCAGACTAAAATTGAAGGCTGGTGCTGAGAAGTATCTGAACCTCTCCCTGTGATGCACAGCTGGGGACAGCAGCTCCCTGCACAGGAGCCCTACAACAACCCCATCACATTCCTCACGCGTGGGCACTGCCCAGGAACAAAGCTGGGCTGCAACAGGATGGGGCCAGAGAGGTGGTGCCATTTGAGATCCCACTCTGGTCCACAGCATGAGTGTAAGGTCAGTGTGGGACCCAGCACAGAGATCTTGGCATCTACATGCCTGAACAGTTTATGAGCTCCAACAGAAAACCCTCACTGGGGAGATGAGCAAACAGAACTAAACATGGTAATTTATTCACTCCATGAAAAAATATTAGTTAATCCAAGCCAATGAGATTGTAAAGCCTGATAACTGGTCTGGCTGGTGCCAATATCTATCACTAGCAGTAGTCATGTTTTTTGTCTGCACTGTTGCCCTAGGCAGTGAGATGCAGCAGCAACATGACAGCTCCCAGCCACACATGATAATTTAAGAGAGAGAAAATATCTTATTTCAACTCCAAACCAGGGTAGAGCAGTTTAAAAAAAAATCAAGACAACTTGCAAAAATTGATTTAGATAGCAGTGACACTCTGAAGAACTTATTTGCAAGTCTGTGCTGTGCAATATGAGATAAAAACTGTTTAATGAAATGAAGGTGAGCACTGCTTGTTTGCTTTGTAACAGCATTGCTGTGCATACATATCAACAGGCCAAAACAAACACTGACAGATGAGTGATCCCCCTTTAAATATATACCTTCACCCAGTGCTGGGTCCCAGTGGCTGCTGCCCTTTCACTTGCAGTCAAGCATAAGTGCTTGGATTGTGGCTTCAGAAGCCAAAAACTATTCATTTTTTAAATTATGGAAGACAGATAAAGCCATCACTTAGAATCCCAGCTTATCAGGGGGGCAATATTTGGGTTTTCAGTACTGAAGATAGCTGTTGTGAGTTTTTGCATTCCTTTGTTCAACATGTTCAAGAAGAGAAATGTCTCTCTAGACTCTCATGCCCACTTTGAAGTGCACACAGGCCCGTCGCCTCCCGCTCCCTGAGCTCCAGGGAGATGGGGCTCACCATTCCCATGACACCCAGCTGCAGCCACGGAGGAGAAGGGGGCTCGCTTGGGGCTCAGCCTGCAGGAAGGCAGCGCCGCTTTCAAACGCGCTGTGCTGCTCCTTCTCCTGCTTGTTTTTCAGTTGCATGGTGAGGATGTTAATGAGTGTCTGAGCTATGGCAGGCAAGCCCAGGGCATTTCAAACGTGGAAGAACTTCACAGAGAAATAATCTGCATAAAATCTGAGATGCCATTATTAAGAAGGAGGAAAAGAAAATGCAAGCAGAAAGCATCCTCTCTCGGCAGCCAAGAGTGGCAAGAGAAGAATGGCCCTACAGAGAAAAATTTATTCATTTGATCCATTATTTATATAAAGTGTTCTTTGTAAATCTGATTTCCCATCACCCTGGATGACAGCAGGGAGAAGACAGGAAAAGAAGAGGTCCAACTTCATACCTCCAAGGGAAAGACAGCCTGTCTGGGCACCCTGTATCATGCAAGTATCCCAGAGGCTTTTGAGCCCTAGTGCCATGGAAGGCCAGTGCCATCCCTGCAGGTGGGCAGCACCTCAGCAAGCACCCCCACAGTTAAGAGTAGTAGCTCTGGGCTTCTAAGCAGACATTTCCTTCTTTTTGAAGGTGGATTGGAGTCCTTGTTGTCCCAAAGAAATTGCTTAAGCTACCAAGCAAAACCACTAAAAATAAAAGCATTTAATGTGGTGTTTTCACATGAACACAGAAAGGCAACAGTCTGCAACAGTACTGACATAGCATATATAAATAAGGACAAAGATTAAAAATACTTTGGAAATGATAGACTCTGGGAACAGTTAGCAGCTGCTCTGGGAAGAAGCATCCTTATGAGTCATTGCACAAGGCAGACAAACGAGGCACATTCAAGCATGACTAAAACTCTCCCGTGCCTGGGAGACAGTGTGAATGCCTTGGGACTGCTACAGCCAAGGTCCTAGGGGCCAAATCTGTCAGCCACCACCATCTGCAGCATGGCGAGCCCAGCACCACAGACTAAAGCCCAGGGCACTGAACACCTCCCAGGACTGCCCTGTCTGGAGACACCACCCACCTTGGCAGGTAAGGCACCTGACACATGCAGAAAGCCTGGCAAATGCCCCATAACTTTTCTTAGAGCTGAACAAATCTCAGCTGTGCCAGAAGCCAGACAGAGTCCCTGAGCTAGAGCCATCAATAAGGGGGGGACAGTGGAGAGTTACACTCCTCTCATCTATATGGGAGCAGTGTATTTAGTTTTAGGAACAAGACTGCCTTGCCAAGCAGACACCCATACAGAGAGATATGAGATACACCGGGTAGGGACAATGGGGAGAGGAGGAGTGAACAAATGCTTCACCCAGCAATTGCCCACAGTGCAAGTAAGAGCAGAGATAGCAGAACAGACCCAGCTCTCCCTGTGCTGCCACTTGACCTTTGTGCCTCATCTCTGCTCAGAGGCAAAGCTGAGATTCCCAAGACTCTGCTAACAGCAGGGACAGGGCAGAAGCGCAGACAGAAAAACACAGTGCCCTTCGAAGAAAAGCACAGCCTCTGGAGGGAACCATTACAGACACATCCAAAAAGCACATACTACTACCACAGCAAACAGCCTCTGCCCTTCCTCACAGCATCATCAGTCTGGTCCCTGAAGAACCACAGCTCACTCTTTGCTGTGACAGAGGCTCCTAACACCAGCAACTCCCAACTCACACATGTACAGTCCCCCTATCCCCTGTATTTTCAAGGCTCCAACTTGGGGTCAGACTCGGGACAAGCATCCTTGATAAAATACCAAAAAACACCCTTTGTACAGAGCAGCACAAAGATTTGTATCTTAAAAAAATAAAAATATCATAATTTGAAGTGACAAATTCCAGCTAAGCTGCACAGGGCTCCAATGCCCTATTCTGATAGCTCCAGCCAGTCAGACTGAACTCCCTGTTCACATCCCAATATTCACACCTCCTGCCACCAGTTGTTTCAGAAAGCTGTCAAGAACAGAGCTCTAACTCCTGCTGGCTGCTGGTTCTTAAAGATTAGAAGACAAATATAATTGGATTCCAGAGATTATTTGCTTTGCTGAGAAGGGCTGAAAAGTGTTTAGATGGTCCCCCAGCTGATTAAATCTTTATTTCACAGTAGTGACCCTGTGTGTATCCTACCTCAGAATGCTTGCACAGACAGGTTCTTGGCAAGACTGGCTTACTGGAGCACTTTGGCTTAACGAGACTGCTGACACTGGCCAGCTGTGATTGGGGTTTATCCTGTATCTAGAAGGTTTCATCTCATTTCTGCAGCTCAGACGAAAGAGCTGAACCTAGCTTCAGCCCTTTCCCCCAGTTTAATGACTAATCAGCCAGTTGTCTTACCAGCCATCCAGATATCTTGAGCCAAAGCCTTTGGTACCATTTGCAGCAGATCACAAATGGCTGGAGCCCTCTCTCATCTCTCACACTATTTTTCTCTTTCACACACAGCCATAAGACTCTGCCTGCTTCAGGCACCCTAACTTCCCAGAGCAGGCTGTTCTGCCCGAGACAGTCTTTGCAGCTCCTGCACTGCTCAGCTTAAGCCTCCCTGGGTGAACACAAAGCCAAGACACTCCTTGTTCAGAGCTGTGCCACTGAAACGTGAAGGCAGTGAGCAAGGGCTACCACTCCAGCTCAAGCTAAAATAGAGGGATGAGTTTATTGGGGAAGCTGCTTTCCCCTGGCCCCACTTGAAAAGATGGCATCTAGAGCCTCTCCTTCCAGGCTCATCCCATGCTCTGTACCGTTTGTGCACTCCAGCCCTTTGGAAACAGCAGAGCAAAACAGAGCCAAGAAGAAGCAGAGAAGGACATGTCTCCAGAGGAGGACTGGAGGCAAACTTAGCTGTCAGGATGTAGGTAAAGGTTGCAGCCCATCATTCTCACTGCTAACAGGGGGGAGGAAGCAAAAACAAGCCAATGTGTTAAAAACTCAGAGCAGAAAAGCAAAAAAAATACAGCCTAGCAACATTACAGAGAAAGCTGGGAGTGCATACAGGGCCCTGCAATGAACAGGGCTGTCCTTGCAAGCAAGCACTCCAGCTCTTCCCAGAGCTAGCAGGTCAGACATGCTGCACAAGTTTTGGTTAGATAGTGGTTTGCCCCATAGTAGAATGAAATATAATTTATATACAGAAACTAATCCCTGCAATCCTTGCAAAGGTCCAGTTTTAAGAGCGCTGCTGTGTTGGTGAGGGTTGCTGTCAGCCTGCAGCACTCCCCTCTCAGTGCAGCACATTTTCTATTCACAGCTTGCAATCCCCACCCATGTGTTGGTGCGAGGCAATTCAGAGGGATGATGAATCCTTGGAAAGCAGGCGGGCTCGAATGCGCCTGCAGGATTCCTGTAGCAGAGAATGAAAACAGTTGAATGCTTGAAACACAGAATACCACGCAAGAAAAGGTTGACATGCTCCCCCTCCAAGGACCTTTCCCTGGTGTCAGCCTCCCACACCTTTTGCTAAAGCTCTAGATGAGGCAATGAGCAGACGGGAACAAACTCAGAGTTGGTCTTGGGCTGCACCAACCTCCTGTCCCACTGCCACCCTGACAGGCTGTTAGCACAAACTGGTTCTGCCAGCTTCCCTCTGCTTCCTGCAACACCCAGCCTGCCAACTCACAGGTAGAAGGGCTGTAAGACCCTACAGGGTCTGGCTTCCAGCATGTCACCGAGCCTTGAGTGTGTGCTGCCACCTCAGCAGGTTTCAGCACACCAGGTTCCCCCCAGAAGAGGAATGGGGGGTAAGGGGAAGTGTCTCACCTCTTTCTGGCCTTCCAAAGACTTCAGCTTCGCATGGCACATGTGAGCTGGAGAGCCACATTTCTGTAACTGGACAAGAGAGGGCAAGAGGAATAGAGAGCTGGTGAATGAACTGGCATCCACAGCCTTCCCTGGGAGCAGCCTGTATCACCAAGGAGCATCTATGACTCAAATCCACTCTTGGCTTGTCTGGGCCAAGGGACAGCCCTACTGCATACAGGCAGCAGGCTTTGTACAACGTGTGGAGGAGGATGAGAGAGGGAAGGGAGCACAAGACAATGCCCCCGGGCAGGACACAGCCAGAGAGACAAGACTGGAGTAGAGGCCCAGTGCTATCATACCTGCTCTGATACTGCCCTTGCCATCTGCTCTGCTCTCCTCAGAGCAGCTTCTCAGGACCTTATTTTATCATACACAAGAAACTTGGAAACCTTCTCTTGGGCAGAGAACAGCTCCCCAGGGATTGCTGAAGTTGCTCTCAAATTCCCCTCACACACTTCCCAGCAGCTCTAGTGGTGCTGGGAGCAGCTCTTACCAGTTGGACATTCTCTTTGCTGACCCGCACAGGCTCTGGTGTGGTGTCTCTGCTCTTCCTCTCCAGGATAACTGGAGTTTCCAAAACTTTCCGCTGTTGTAAGAAGAAAGGGCTGTTGGCAAGTGCTTAGAGCACAAACTAAAAAAGAAAGGGTAGGAGCAGGATGCATTGTTGGTAAGCAGTTTGATGCTGGGAAAGAAAAAAAGGAAGCCAAGCTGGGACAAAGACTGCAAAGCAAAACCACCTGAAATACCACACCACTAGGCTGAGCCTGCCTCATTGTAAAGGGTTTGGGAGCTGACCTGAGGCCTGGCCAGGAGCCCAGCCTGTCAGAAGCAGGTACATGCTGCTGTAGGGCAGCCCACAACGTGCTAAAACCCGTGCTAACATGCTAGACTACATGACCAGCTCCCTGTCAATCCTCATCTCATCTCAGGAAGCAATCAATTCTCCAGAAAGATGCACAGATCCTACAGCCATGTGTTTCAAGACAATTACACTTTATACTAACAAGGCTGCCTTTTCTGCCCCAGTGGATCTGTGTTGTTTGGCAGGCAGTACTTTGAAGAGTCCCTACCCTTTGAGGGTCTCATTCAAGGCAGGGCAAGGCAGAAGCAGAAAGCAACATCAGAAACTCACAGTGGAGAGCAAGGGTCAGAGGCTGCTTTTACCTTAATGAGGCCGCTGAAGGAGCGCGAGCGGGTGCGCCGCGGTGCTGGAGATGTGGGCACGTCAGAGCCAGGAGTCAGAGCTGTTGGGTGCTTATTAAACTAGGAGGAAACATGAGGGCAGGATGTTAGCACAGTTACACCTGTCCCTTACTGCTGTGTGCTGCTCTACCTGCTGTCCCAGAACTCAGTTTCTCTCCTTCATCCCCCAGAATGGAGGGGCAGCTCAGAGCTGCAGAAGAAAGCAGAGGAAGGCCACATCTTCCACCCAGGATTACAGGGAGTTGGGGTGCAAAGCTGCTTTGTGCTGGCTACCAGATTAACAAAAAGCAGCAGATGCTGGGAGCAGAAAGAAGGCTGGGCTGCAGCTGGAGGCTGGCAGCCACGACTGCTGCTGACCATATTGACCAGTCTGTCTGGTGCAGCAAGTCGTCTGAGACCAAGAGAAGACCAGTTTGTCCACTCTCTGCAGGCAACAGGGGAAAAAACTTTTCTCTTTCTGAGGGAGGAAGCTCAACAAGGGCATGATCAAGAGTGGGAAACTGCTGGCTAGCAAGTCCTTAGCTTGAAAAACAGAGCTCAAAAGTTCTGCTTGGTACAGCAACATCCAGGACACCTCCTGTTCCTGTCTTCTTACAGCTCTGCCCCTTACACAGCCCAGAGCCCCCTTTTCCCAGCCTGCCCAGGATTAGGAGCAACTCTCAAAGAGTCTTTAGCCCTGTGGCAAGGATTGTGCTGACAAGCACACCCCAAGATATCTTTCCTCCCCACACTACCTGCCGGATAAGTTTCTTCTTCTTTGCAGAGTCAGGCATATTGTGGACGTGGCGGAAGAGCTCCTTCAGTGCCTCCTCCGTGCGCTGCTGGGTCTCCTCCTGATGGCAGGAGTCCAGCCGGCTTCGCTTCTGAGACTTGAGGGGCTGCAGCTCCTTGGAGCCAGAAGACGTCAGCAAATCCAGGTCGTCCTGGGAAAGCGGAGACAGCAGTCGCTTGCCATGCTTTAATCCCAACGAGCCACCCATCTGAGCCAGGCTAGGAAGAGTCTTGTGAGCTGCCTCAACCCCAGTGAATGCACAGGGCTGTGTTTTCCCTACCCCTCTGCAGCAGCACTGCATCAGCAGGCCCCGTGCCAGGAAGAGGTGACAGCAATACAAAGGTGACCCCATTGTTTCTTCCCTCCCCTCCCAGATGCAAGCTGCAGAAGCCCTTCCAGGCTTGAGAAGGGTCAGTGCAACTCCTTGCCATGCATCTTCCCTCTGCTGCAGCTATATGAGGCAGGGAAGCATTTGCTGGCAAGACACAAATGTTGTCCCAGTGGCAGCAAGTAGCCTTTATCTCAGCACTTTTGCCAAGTATCCTGGCCATGGCAGCAGGCATGTCTGTCTGTTTGGAAGGCACAGCCCTGTGAAGGAGCAGGTGCTGCACATACTGGGCACAGGGAGCAGGTTTGCTGCTAAACAGGGGCTTGTAGCTTTCTTTCCCTGTGCTTTTGATTAACAGATGCTTCAACTCTGTCCAATTTCCCTAATGCAGCCGCCTGCACTACCACACCATATGCTTCCCTTGCTCCTGCCCTCTGACAGATCCTCTTTCATGATTTAATTTGTTTTCAGCCTCGATCACTCACAAAGATCCCTTCATAGCATCACAGCCTCTGCCCTTTCATGGAGGGCAGGCACTGCTTTGCTGTCCTTACCTTCGACGTGTGGGCTCTGGATCCCAGATAGTGCAGCCTGGCACACTCCCGGATGTACACCGGAGCCTGTGATGATGGGCAGAGAACAGGCCAAACGTACATTTAGCATCTCTGGCTTTGGGGCAACAGTGGCTCCAGCAAGAGCTGCTTTTCAACCATATTACACAAGCCACTTGTATCAAGACTCAGCCATTCTGAGCAAACAAAGCCATGGAATTCCATGTCCCCAATGCACTCCCTGTTCACAGTATACTTTACATGCAGATATTCAGCACAAGCATAACTCAGAGTGGGAAAAAGTTCCTGTGGAACTCTGCTCTAAGTAATTCCCCCAGCTCTGAGCTGGCCAAACTGGGGCCTGACGAAAGGCGGAAGGGGAACTCTCAGCAGGAGGATTCTGCAGCAAGCAGATGCCTCCAGTGACCAGGAAGGTCCAGAGAAGTCAAGAGATTGCCTGTTGTAGAAATATTTCCTTGGAGGAACTTGCTGAAAGCCCCACATTCCTGACTGTCCTACCACAGCACCCTGCTCAGAGCTGGACAGGGCCTGTAACAGCAGTGGGGTGTTGATCATTTGCAGAGAAGTTCACAACAAAACAACCCACTGCATCAGCTATTCTGCTCTTGGCAGCACTCAGGCAGGACAAATTCTTTCCATTTTCTTATCCTCCCACAACCTGAGTGCAGCCCAGTGTGTACCTGCCCTCGGGAGTCAGGTTTCCTGCCGGGCAGCAGGTGCTGGTGTCCAGCAGAGGGGAGTGTTACACTGCACCGTACTGCTGACCTGCCCTGGCAAAGCCACCTCCAGGGCTGCCTGCCCAGCAAAGACCTCCTCCCTATCCACTATGGGAACAATTTCTTGTAGAAATCTCCATCTCCTACCACAGAAGAGAGCCCACAGAATACACACTCAACATGTGGGATCTGTCTGGACAAGGGGCATTCAGACTCCTGGTGATGGAGGCAGGAGAGCAAAGACACCAAAGCACACTTACCTTGAAGAGTTTCTGAGAATGTTTGATCATGAAGGTCACTCCATTGTTTAGCTTTGTTATATTTTCCTGAAGGTCATTTGCTGTCACCTGGCAAGGGGACACAGCCAAAGGCGGATCCATTAGAAGGGGAGGAGGAGGGGTCTCTTCTGGGATGCAGACACACACATAGTGTCACAGCAGGAGACCTGCTCTGAGGTGACAGGCAGGCAGGGCTCAAAGCATACCAACAAACAGAGCTCTAAGAGCCAAAGTTGCTCTGAGAGGAGAATCAGATAACTCTGTGGCCAAACAGTTCACTAGCAGCACAAAAAACCTTGCAGAGAGATCTGCAAGGTTTTTCTGGAGCTGACATTCTAAGAAGAAGCATGACTGTGCCATGCTTTCAATTTTACTGAAAAAGAAGATGCTTAAGTTGCAAATGAGACCCATGGCAGGTCTGGGCTGAACACTGGGACTGAGTCCTGCCAGGAGGCTCCCACCTCTCCATCATAGCCTCCAACCCTCACATCATTGTTTCAGTACTTAATCATCTCATCTTGGTTCTTCCCCTGCCAAGTTTTTGCTTTTTTACCTTGCAATATCCCACCCACAGACACTGAGGCATTGCTCACATTTCTGGGCCATAGGATGTGGGGTGCAAACATGAGGGCAAGATTGTGGGCAGACATCTTGTTCTTGTCCTGCTTCTTGGCAGTCTGGTAGAGCAAGTCCAGCAGCAGTTTGAGCAGACTGCGGTTGGGAGCGGGAAGGATCAAAAACAGCAGCTGGAGGGCTTCAATTTGGCGTTCTTTGTCTGGAGTGCTGGTCTTATTCCCCTTCTCATCAAACAGCGTCAAGTCTGCCAAATCAGAAGGCAGAACATGAAGGACATACATTACCTTCCCTCAGAGCAGTCTGTTAAAACTGCTTATCCTTCCCCCTTCATATGCAGATCTCCTGCAAACCCCTGCACAGTTCTTGGCCCTCCATCTCTCTTCCGCCCAGCTCCCAAGCTCCCCACTTGATGTGTTAATCTATGCTACTCCTCCTACAGAACAACAGAACTGCTAAGAGCTGTGATGGCTTGAAGGCAAGATGGAGGAAGTTCACATAAGGTAGTTCAATAATTAAATACATAGGAACCACAACTTGCTCAGAACCCCGGCCATAAAACAAATGGAGACCCAGATTATCACTGTGAGTTTTACCCTTGTGGTATCTGAGAGAAGAATGGTCTAGACAGACTTGGTCTCATTCATTAATCAGCTCCAGTCTTTCCATTACCAGGCTGAGATGGCAGGAAGATTCCTTCTTACCCTGCCTTTAAGGAATAAACCTCACAGCCTAGCATGCTTTCTAGGAGCCTGATTCCAGTCCTTCTGCCCATCCCTGCCTCTTGCTGCCCACTCACCTGCAATTTTGAGGTGGGCATGGAAGTGCTTGTGTGTCAGCAGTGGCTCTGGTAATTCACCCAGGAACATCTTAAGTAGGGTGGCCACATCATTGGAATGAAACTCCCCGGAGTCCAGGTCAATATCTGTACCACTGTTCAGAGCATCCTTTAGGATCTGTTGCCTGATGCTGTTGCCTGGCACTCGAAACAGGCCTTCTGCTCTTAGATCTGCTCAGCAGGGGGGAGAAAAAAGGGCACTGAATAATCAGAGGCTGATTTCCCACCTTCTTACTAAAGCAGATCCCTCCTCTTTCCAAAGCTTGACAGAAAACTTCAGTGAGCTGCATTCAGAGACGTGCCTTGAAGCTGGCTCCCATCAGTAGAGAAAAGTCCTTGTACAGAGGGAAATAGACCAACATATCTGCTAGGCAATTCCGGGGAACAGTTGCCCAGTGCAGTCCCAAACTCCTGCTGCTGGAGAGCTCAGAGCTTGTCACTCTGTCTGCACAGAGACCTGAGGTGGGCCAGACAGATACCCATTCGGATAGGAAGACAGCAAAGAGAGACACTTACTTTTGTGCAGATACTCGATTAGCTGGGAAACCTGTGCAATGCCTTCTTCTGTCAGTGGTGAGCCAAACACCACCCCTTTCTC
Source organism: Drymodes brunneopygia (assembly GCA_013400955.1). NCBI lineage: Eukaryota > Metazoa > Chordata > Aves > Passeriformes > Petroicidae > Drymodes > Drymodes brunneopygia. The sequence continues at coordinate 1,543,367 of VZTZ01023305.1, forward strand.
TGCAGAACAGAAAACAATGTGTTCAGGCTGCTCAGAACCCAATAGCCACAGAAATTCATACTCCCCAAAGAACAGGATTTAAACATGCAAAGACCAGTGCCCCAAAATGTTAAGGACGAAGGTCACAAGGTGACCCTCACAGATGTGAGATATCACAAACACTCCAAAATAAGTCACTTCATCTCACCATGCTGTACTCACACGGGCTTCATCATCCTGCTTCTTACCTCAGTTTAATTACAGCTTTTTTCAGCTAAAGCAAATATTCTCTAGCCCTTGAAGAAAAAACAACACCAGAACAGATGCTTCAGTTCAAAACGGCACAGAATCAGCAAGCCTAGACCTTATGAAAAGAGCAAAGTGGGAAGGGCAGACGTGAGAGCCTAGAGAGCCCGGGTGCCACATTGGCACACTCCACACTGTGAAAGAAATGTCCAGATTAATCCTCACTGGGGCTCAACATGAAGTGGAGCAGAAAGAAGAGTTGTAGCTATGAGTTTATGGGAGAGGAAAATAAGCACTACTGGGGAGAGCAGACATAATCTGACTGGCTCACACAAGCCTCCTTTTCAGGCATGGGTAAAACATGGAATTGCTGCATCCCAGTGAATCTCTTTTCCATGTCAGCTGCCCTGGTCTGAGTAAAGTAGGAAAGCTGAACAAGGCAGAAGGAGAGTAACAAAGCAATAAGCTGGGCTCCTCTCACTCTTGGAGTCTACTCCCATTTCATGGGGTTGAGATTGGCCATGAGCTGCCAGCTCCAGAACTCCAGTAAGTAACACAGGCTGTAGTCCCAAAAGATGGAAGCAACTGAGCTGAAAGGAAGGGAATCCCTGCAGGAAAGGAAACATTAGATAAGAAGTCCATTTAACTGAAGGGCATTTGTTGAACCAATGTAAAATACTCTTCTTCTCCACAGAGGGACTTCCCAGGTGAGACAGTGATTATCCAGCAGGACAGTGTTTTCTAATAAATGTAACCTTGCCAGTGAATGGATTTTTCTGTCAAACACACACAGCCAGTATGATCTGTCCCTCAGAAAGCAGAGACAACTCCCAGAGACCTCACTGGCAGCAACCAGAGCTCTGGGCACCACACTTCTTCCCTCATATAGGTTTGGACTGGAGACAAGATACTGAATAGACTGTACCATAACACACTGACTGGGACTGAGAACTGGAACCAGGTACAGAGCTGGTTTGTCCTGCCCTTGTACTTAGGCTTCAAAGAGACAACAGATATAAGAGAAAAGAATATTCCTCCCTTCTCCATGACCAGACTGACAGGAACATGGGTCACTTCTGAGGGCAGGCTGGACATTTGCACTGAAGGTTTCTCTCCTTACTGCTACAGCAGATAGCCCAGCAATCCAAGCAATGCATTGGCTGGTCTGATAAAAGTAATCTCCCCCACAAGCTTTCTCTTGCTTTTTTTTTTTCCCTCATATCTTATTATGATTTTACTTGCTTTTGGTCTCTTGTACTACAGATCTTACTGCTCTGTGGTGTTGATGCTCACAGCATGTGGGAGAGACCTGGTTAACCCAATGCACTTCTCTAGCAGCCTTCCTGTGTAACTAAATTTATTCCGCCTGAAGAATGTTCTGCTTTCTTCTAGGACTTCTGAAATACATGGTAAGCCACCAGGAACTCCAGCCTCCTGTTAAATCAAGAACTTTCTGACCTCACTCTGATAAAGCGCATGCTTCAGTCTTGCAAGAGAAAGGAGAGAAATGTGAGCTTTTGATCCACACGAAATGTCTGAAAGGCTTGAGTGCAAAGGGAGAGAATGATCGGCAAAAGATTCATGTCCTTGAAGAAAACTAAACTCATTAGGCATTCAACAGATAGAATAAACAGTGGCCAGGAACAGAAAAGGAAAATACATCTTCTTGAGACATGCAGGGCCTGACAAATTCGATTTAGTTTTGAAGTCAGAAGCTGGTATCTGAATGAGAATTTGATTCTCAAAGAAACTTGAAAGACGTGTCTGGAGAATGGATGCTGCATGACAAAGGCTTAGATGTTACTGTACAATTGCTTCTGAAACTAAGCAGCAGCATGAGATTGAGTTTCCTGATGCTCAAAGAAGTTGTAAGTATTTGCAGTTTGAGCAGCTCTGAGGTCTGTGGTCCTTGGCCTCTGGCTTTGAAGAAATCAAACTTGTTTGTTCCAGCTGGTCTATAACATGAAGAAAAACAAATGATGTCTCCAAGATGAAACACACAGTACATGAAACTGATTTTCTCTGTAGGCACAAACTTTTTTTTCTCAGAGTTTGGCCAAGGAGTTCACAGACAGTGCCTGTCAATGCTGCCATTGCAGCCTGGGAGTGCAGCCAGCAGACTTGGAAACATCTGCTAGCTGTAGTGACACGGCCATGGAGACATCTGAATGGGGGAAGGCAGAGCTCCTGGGGAAGAGAGTTAGCAGGAGACGTCAGTTCTGATAAGAGCAGTGCTCCAACAGAGCACAGATAATTTAATAAAAAAATTGAGCTAGAGAAGGCTCACCAGCCCCTGCTGAAAGGTTTTGACAAGAACGTGGGGGTTTCCATACACACTAAGGAAACACTTTCAATTTGGTTACTCACTCACTTCTGTTTGTCAAGTGGAAAGTGCTTGAACTTAAGCTGTCCTGCTACTCTCCAGGATGAGGCCAGAGCAATAACAGGTATGAGCACAGACTGACTGCAGTTCAGGGGCAGCACAAAGACCTGTTATTATGGAACAGCAAAGTAAGTCATGGCAATACTAAGTAATTCTTATCTAAGGATGCTAAAAGACGTGATTTGAAGTATTTTATTTTCCTAGGGTGAGTGTATGTACCAGGATTTTTGCTGGGTCAGACAGAAGTGGAGGGCTGAAGCCAGCATCAGAAAATTTGGCTTGATCAGTGGGACTGCAGAGCTTGTCCTTATGAAATACAATGGAGGAATAGGCTTGGTAGAATCAGAAACACTTAGAGAAATTATATAATGGTTGAAGACAGAAAAAAGTCATAGTCAAACTATGCCATAGCAATAGTTTCCTTCTCTGAAATACTCACATTAGCAGAACTGCTTAAAGGAAGGGGAAGACAAATCAGAAGTGTTCAACCTCAGGCTGCCAACATCTGAAGGCAGCTCACAGCTCCTCTGCCAGCAGCCAGCCAGTCTAAGCTGGGAAACCAGAGCTGAAGAGGAATGTGAGGGGCCCAGATGGAGGCTGCTTCTGTCGAGATGAGTGAGAAGGTTTAACTGAATTTGTCAGGAGAACCAGGCTCCCCCTGAGTGTGGAGAAAGGTGGGAGAAGACACACACCTAGAACACCCTTTTAGTTTCAACAAAACAGAGTGGTAAATGCTAGCCACTGAAGAGGAAAGCATCTGAACCAACCACACTCCAAAAAAGTCTTCTGCAAAGGGCCTGGGGCTAATGTTTCACAACCAAGACAGCAGAATTTGAGAGAAGATAAGAATAGTCAGTTCACTCCAGTGGAAGTTTGCTTGTGTAAAGAGAGAAAAAGAGATATGAAAGTGGGCTTTATCAGTCAGTCTGCAGAGCTTTGTCACTGACTCAGTGGACTGGGATGTGGATCAGAGCAGCACTAGCATTTGGATGGAAGATGCTTACAGATTTCTGAGCTGCACAGCAGGCAGCTGACCCACTGAAGCCAACCTGACATACACCACAGCAATAATCCCAGAACAAGGGTATTTTCAAAGTGCAGGGTATTTCCGGGATCAATTTCCTGGCCTGTTTTGCTCCTTTCTAGAAGTGGCATCCCCAGAGATTACAAAACCATAATATTAAGCATTCTACACAAGCTCAAAACTACGGGCTGAAAGTTTTGTAAACTAAAGTGTAACAAATGATGACAGCATCACTCTAAAGGTGGGCACCAGACTTCATGCCATCCATACTCACCCTTGCGCTTCAGAGACATCAGAGAACGAAAGAATCCAGAGGCTGTGCTGTTTGCCCCAGGCAGCTTTGGGTCTTCCTCTCCCATTAGCTGGGCCAGCTCTGCCCCAGGCAAATCAATGAGCCTGGTGATGTTGCTGACAACCAGCTCTGTGAACACCTCTGGTTTTTCATGGCGCAGCTTTTCCACAAAGAAGTCAGGATTGAAGATGATGGGCTGGCTGCGGAGGGAGGAGTCATTGCAGATGACAAAATTGCAGATGGCATCGCTGAAAAAAGGGAAAGAGGGAAAAAAACCTCCTCATCACTTTGGTTTTTACAGCCAGCTGGTCTGCCCTGAAGGAGACATCTGCTGACACAGGAGCTACCAGTCTACACCAACAGCACTGTCTGACTTTGGTGAGTGTTCAGCACAGCACAGTTACATTTCCCTATGGAGCAAAATCATTTCTGGACTGTTTGTACAACACAGCCTAAGACTAGCACTCCACAGCATGATGATGACATAGGCAACACATGGCAACACCCAATGAAAACTTCTACTGCATCTACAGCTCTACTACTTTTTTCACTGTATCTACATCCCACTAGCTCTGGCAGAGATGACACTCAATATTTTACATTAACTTATTGCTTTAAGGCATAAATAAGTTTGGTTTTATCTCCCTTCCTCCCCAGAAATTCACTCCCAGGAGCCCAAAAGCCTTAAAAACAATCTAATTTTTTTCATGGCTATCTTACAGTCATCAGTTCCCACTGCCATTCTATCATACCTACCCTTCTATCAACAAATAGATAGTTCCCATGTCCTGGGACTTTGTTTTTGAGGTCATAAATGTGCAATAACACTGAACCCTCAGTTTTGCTGTGGGTGTGGCCAAATGCTCCCAGGTGACATGCTGCCAAGCCTTTGGTTACTGCTCTCTGCCAGCTCTGCACTCTGAGTCTGGAGCAGGTGAGAACTCATTGTTATGAGATATGCAAGATCAGTCCTTGAGGAACCCCTACTAACTTTTCACCTAGATCATCCCTTTTCAGCTTATCCAGTTCTTACCTTTCTTTCATCCTTTCATGCCCTTTATCTGACCTCCCTATTCTCTACTGATACTTACTTTCTTAATTTCATAGCTTCTCATGTGGCATGGGAAAAGGGACGCACCCAAGACACTGCTCTGCTAAGGGTTATCTAGAACAGGTACATAACCGACCAGAGGAGAGGTACATTTACCACGTTGAAAATCAAATCAAAGCCTTATCAAAGAGATATCTCATGTTAATCAGCACTCTTAATGTTCATACTTAACTTTATCCCAATATCCATCTACCTCTAGGTCTCCCATTACCATCTTCCCACCACTGTTTCAAACATTTTCATGCTTCTTAAGTCAAGCCCACAGGCCAGAGTTGCCCAGCTTGCTTCTCCTGCCACTCTTTTACTTAAAGGTGAGGATTAGTGGCATTATTCTCCAGTCATGAGCTACTGTCCTAATTTCATACTCAGCCATAAAGTGACAGCCTGGCTCTGGGAGTGGGTGTGCCAGTTCTTCCAGGGCTCTGGGAGGAGGATGCCTCTGCTTGCACATACTGTGTGTGTCCACCCTGTGACGTTCCCCAATCCTTTAATCATTCTTTAGCTCTTATATAATACTTTCCACTCTTTCTACATCCATCCTCAGCTGTGAGCTCTCACTGGACACCATTTTCCAAGAGCAGCTGCCAAGTGCACAGTTAATAGGGATGCTGTGTTTATGTACCAGGGATCACGTCAGTCCCTTAGATGCAGTGTGGCACCTGTGGGGTAGCAAGTGCTCTGCTGAACACCCCCAAGCCCAGAAAGGCTTTCCCTTCAAAACAGACTTTTCTACAGAAGAGTGGAGCACCTTGATCTTCCTCTCCTCACTGCTGAAGTGTGGAGGCCATGCCACTGTGTTCAAACCAAGTCACCTGAACTCCAGCCCACCTCTGCACATTATCTGTGAAGCCAACAGTTATCTGAGCTACTGCCGTACGGTTTTGACCTGAAAGACTATCTCCAGAATTTCCAGCATGTGTGATCAGAATAAGAGAACAGAAGCTGGGACTCAGGCTCCAGAAAGACACTTGCTGAAACAAGAGGAAATAAGAATCTCAGCAACTCTTGCATCGTGAGAACCCATACCAAACCCCCTCCCCTTTACACTGCTCTCCATGGATGCCAAAGACGCCTTCAAGAGGATGGAGAGGAAGAAGGTCTGCAAGGCAATCTGCCAGGTCATCTAAAATTTTAGAAAGTTCTTAAAGGCTCCCAGCTGCCTGGCTCAGTGGCCTAGCAGGCACACTGCTGACTCCAAATGGGGGCCATATTTTGCTGAGCACCTCCCAGCCTGTTTTTCAGCAGTTTGTTATCTGCAATAAATCAAGACCAAAATGCAACAATTTGGTATCAGCTGCCAAAAAGCAACTGCCAGCTGATCTGATCATATTCGCATTTCATTGCATAGGGCTACAATGCACAAACAAGTGCCAGCTCTGCCCATAATGTGGAGCAAGCCCTTTGCCTGAAATCCATGACAACTCATTCTGTGGTAATACAGATCCTGAGAAGGGTTAATAGCAAGTGTATAGGCCCAGTGACCCTGCCTGCAATGATCCGTGCACTGTTATTCACTCACTAGCAGTTTTGTTTCCCCACAGAGAAGATATGCAAATACTTTGCAGCAGTTACATCAAGCATCACAGATTATCTCTTCCCTCTGACAATTAGATATCTAGATTCACAGAAAGAAAATTAAACAATTTTGTAAAATGGCACTGACTGATATGACTTCTCTGCACAGGCTGTGCTACAAGTTGCACCAAGTCTAACAACATTTAATGCAAAAATAAATAGAAAAAAGTAAATTTCTTACATGAGTGCTGAGAGCTTTTGAAGAGGCATTAGGAAGCAGAGACAGGGAAAAGAACTTGCTCCTTGTTTCCAGCAACAAAAGAAACCTGCCTGTCCCAGCACAGCCTATGCAAATTCCACGCATGCTACGAGACACAAGGGCGCATTATTGGGTCTGAAAGGCCCCCTTGGCACACACTGGGCATCAGCCTTCACACAGGGACAAAACAGAAAAGAAAAGCTGGACAAATTGATTCATGTCTCTTGCCAAAGGCTGCGTAGCTGGAGTTTAACTGCAAATAATTCCTACATAGAAACCAGCATTTTGAATTAGGACCAGCGTGGTATTAAGTGCTTTCCACCTGTATCCAAGAGGAATCCACAAAATAGTTCCAAGTCTACCCTGTGTTTACCATGAGTAAAGCCATGCAAACACATTCCCAACAGCATCCAAGCACAGCCAATGTTACGGCACTGCAGGACAACAGCCAAGTCCCTTAACTGCACAACCCCGTGCCCAGAAGCCTTGCTAGAAACACTCCCTGCACCTGCCTTTCACACTTCCAGGTCCTTTCAAAGACAAAACACGTAGCTCGGCCCCTCAGAGCAGGAAACAGAACCTGGCCATTGCTCCTTGCTACCATTACTGTGCCACCATGTGCTGTTCATCCACTTCAGGATTCCTGTTCCACATTTCTCTGGACTCCCATCCAGTTTCCCTGCCTGCTGCAGCTGGGACCAGCCTTGTATACGCTAATTGTGATATGGCACTTCAATGAGCTACTTAATTTTGAAAGGTCACTTTATTAGCAGCTCTTCCTTGCGCAGAAAATTTGCCTTTGTATCATTATTGCTAATCAAAATGGAAATGTGAAGCAAACCTCTATTTCTGAGCAAAGATAAAGCCCCCACTGGCTTTACACACAATAACCCTGCCAATCCTCACTGCTGCACACACCATAACCTTCAGAAAGAGCCATGTGCCCCATCTGCTGTTTTCATGTTAAAAAAGAGAGATGGATGTACTCTACCTACACTTACAGTTTATTTAACAGCAGCGAAGGGGAGGCAAACATGTATTCATGGAGTTTATTGCCTTTTTTTTTCCTTGCTTGCAATTACAGAGTTATATTTTCTATATCCTGTGATCTCAGATTGCTTTACGACACGTCAAAAGACAATAAAATAAAGGAATAAATAGCTTCCTCTCCAGTCTCATGAATATAATCAAATCCCAATGAATAATAAAACCTTGTTCTAATAGGGTTGTGATTAAGACAGCAGATTAAAAAAAATGGGTCCTATATTGTGCTGAGATTCTTGCCATTCTAGTATCCTTCAGAGGCGAAGCCTGTGATCCCAGCCAAGTCACAAAGAAAGCTGTCTGTCACACACAACGTTTTTGCTTCAGGCATGACAGCCCCATCATTTCATGGGGAGTGGATGGTGCAGGAGGTCAGAATCATGATGGATCAATTAATCCCTAAGGTAACTACATCCAGGCCAGGGAAATGCCTTGGAAACTAGGACAAAAATGAGACTTTAACTGCCAAAACCTGGTGATCAAACCTGTGGTGCAAAAGCTGTTCAAGCAGGCAGATTAGCTCACATGCAGCACGCTTGCATTCGGAGAGGTGAGATGGAGCTGGTTTAGTGGCTTTCACAGATTTGATACTCTTCTAAGTCCACATATGTGACAGAAGAAAGGTTCAAGAAACATGAAATAGAGCATAAGGAGAACAGAAGGCAAGAATGAGAGAACAGGAAGAGGTACCTTTGGGGCAAGGCATCAGCTGTGTTTGTCTAGCTGGAAAAGTGGACACACTTAAAGCTAAAGATTTCAGAGGAGCCAGATCTGTCTAATTCAGTGGGCAAAATCCATCTCCAGTGCCATTTTGCACACTTTGTATGTTATCGCTAAGGCCCTAATGCTTCAGACACACCACAGCAGACAAGTTTTACCATATAGGAGTAAAAGGATTAAAGAGCTTTTGAAAGTAAGACAGATAATAGAAGAAAATCTCTTTCTATAATAAGAAAATCTTTAGATTATAAGAAAGAGCTAGGCTGCTACCAAATACTAAGAGCAGGGTGATAAGCAGGCAGTGCTGAAGAACACAAAACATGAACAATTCTCTGCCTGGCTAAGCACAAAGGGACGTGGGACAGATGCACACAGGCTCGGATTTCCCCAGGGAGGGAGAAGTAGCATTGTTTGCTGTGTTGTGCCAGAGTAAGGAATCAATTAATGAGGATGTCTGAAGACAGTATTTCCAGAGCCAGATAGGAGCCATCCCAGATTCTGCAAAGAGATGAAAGAACCATAGTGAAATAATATAGAATCATTTCAGGTACAAAAGGACTGGAAGACAAATTATTTCCTAGATTAAAAAAGAATTAAAACAGAAAAGTAGTCTAATGAGAACGAACTGCAGAGACATTAGAAGTGACTTCACAGTTAAAGTTGCTTTGAGGGCTGTACTTCAGACTGACATTCCTGTAAGCTGGTGTAACAAAGATCACATTCAGGCCTCAGACTTGGCACCCTAACTCTTCATAGGATGACTGATTTGTCTCTGAAAAATGTCAAGAAAAACACGCAGTAATTTTTGCCCAGGGTTATACACATAAGGTCTTTGGGGCAGAGTCCTTTTGTGATGAATATACAGTACACAGCACAGTGGGTGCCAATCCTTGCCTACTGTCTCTAGTCTTGACACAAGTAAGCCTTATGAGATAACACTGCCTTTTTAATTTCTGCTTTGCTTTCTTCACATTTAAATAGCTTACACAAAGTGATTCAGCCTTTTGGCTATGAGAACCAGATAATAATATACAATTCAAACAGCAAGGAGCTGGCTAAGACAGTTGCTGTTATGTGATGGTGGCCTGTGCTCAACAACCTGGAACTAATGCAACTCCTGGCCACCTTTTGGAAATCAGGTATATTGGTTATCCATGTCACTGCTATCATCTATGAATTCAAATTCTGTCAGTAAAGGACTCAGAGTAGATGTTGGCAACACTGGCTACACATCTGTGATGTGAACCTGGAGAAGACCTATGTGAAAAGATAAAAGGGTTGGGAGGGGTGGGGGTCCGTGCTTTGGAAGAAAATGAAAATGCAATATATTACCAGCGTCAAAGAAAACAGCAGTAGCAAGACAGCTTGATATATGTGAAACATCAAGAAATTTGCATTTCAGCATGAAATTTCTCAAGTTTGACCTGAGTGAATTCTCTGTGATATTTTTAATAATAGCCACTGGAATATTTTAAAGTCAATCAAGCAGTACTTCAATCAGGCATCACAACATCAGAGCATCCAGATGCCTTCTAGTGCTAAGAGGAAAAGAACCAGGGGGTGCCTTAGAGAGGAACTGCACATTCACTGTGTTGCTCCTCATCAAGTCTCCTTCCCAGTGCCACCACCACAGGTCTGGGTGCTCTCACACTCTGTGATGGCTCAGCTGAGTACCCAAGACCCTGTAAAAAATGCAGAAAGGCAGCTACCACCAGAAATCCAGTAACTGTACATTAAATATCTGCAAGCTCGTATGTCTGCCTTAAGATCAGATTAACACAGTCGAACAGTGTTAAATAGGAATGTTGCTCTGATTCTCATGACTGTCAATGCATTTGTGTCTCTATTTTAATATAAACTCCTACTGGGAGCAGTAATAGAAGAAGAGCCTTAGATCCAATCCTGATTTCACTGAAACCAGCACCAAAACTGAATCTTTATAGACAGCAGCAGCTGCCTCTTCTCATTACTGATCTGTTCACTTTTATCACTGTGGCATTGGGAACCTCGGTCACAGCTGGGGACTCCGCTGTGCTCTGTGCTGTACAAACAGAACAAAGGCAATACCCTGTCTTTAGAGGGCTGATAGCTAAATCTGAAATGAATGCTGGAGGGACAGAAAAGAGAAGGAATCCCAAGAGAAGAGGCAGCACTATCAGTCAGCATGACTGATATAACTGAACTCTGCCAGCTTTTCTGTAGACACTATTAAAAAGGAGGGCAAGGAAGGACAGGAAAAATAATCAGGTCACACTGCAGACATTTAGAAGAAATCCAGCTTTTGCGCAAGGGCTGACACGGGACTGAGCATAAAAGAGCTGGTTTGAAAGCTATCAGGCAGGGACGGCTGGGATGTGGGGCTATGGAGGCAAGACCTGAGCTCCACGCACGGGCTGGGAGCTGCTGGTGAGGCAGAGACAACAAGCCAGCAGTGCCAGGGAGCTGGAGAAGCTTGGCAGTGCCACAGGGCATGGTGTGGCACATCCAGACTCTCAGTGCAGGGTGGGACACAGCCTGAAGAAGCCCCACAGCCATTTCCCACCAAACATGTGTCTGCCTTATCCCCAGTGTGCGGTTGGTACTTTCCAGTTGCCAACGATGATAGCATTGCCTTGCTCTTCTCATTTTAAAATGTTGTTACCCTCTTTATTTCCTCATGATGAGTGTACTGAAGTCAATAACAGGCATGGCTCAGTCCTGCCTATACCTCCTTGGCCTCTAGCACTCCGAAATTGCTGCATGCACCTCTGATTGCCACCCTTATTCTTAAAGGTAAGAGTCCTAGGGCATTCTTCAGAGGCAGGATGGAGTTCAGAGACCAGCAAAGATACACCATCTAGATGCTTCTCAGCCCAGTAGCTCCAAGCTAGTGTCCAGGTCAGAGCAGAACTACCATCTACAGACAACATAAAAATCAGGTTTACTTCTGACATGAAAAACCAAGCAATTACACAAAAACAACACAGCAAATTAACAATCTATTGTAGCAACCAATCTGGGAATTCAGAGCAACCCAGCAAGGCAGGACGGATGTTTTCCTCCAGCCTTCCCACAGGATGATAACCAAAATTAGTAGCACCAGCTGGTGCCCAGAACACATTTGGGAATCCTATCCCACCATCAATTGGTAGACTGGTGCTTGAGCAAAGCACCACAATTTGAGTACAGTGTGCTGCAGCACTCACAGGTTTGTTTGACTGCAGTTGCTTTTTCTGGACTGAGAGGATACTGAGACCTGGGTCAGGACCCACAGCCAGCTCCTCACAGTATTGTTGGTGAGGTTTTGTAGTCACAGCCTGGCAAATACAGAGGACGAAGGTACCCAGGAATCACAGCTCTTGATTTTGTTCACTACACTTCTGTAATTCCACAGTGCTCCAGAGGTGCAGTGAACAAGCTGCATCCTTGCATCTGTGTTTTGAATCACAGTGGTGTTTGCAAAGGATGACAGCACATCAAATCCCTCCTCATCAGCAGTCCTCTGCAGACACCACTGAGTATGTCAGAGGCCACATCCCTTGTTCCAGATGTGTAAACTCTTACAAGCTGGAATTGTGATGAGGAACACCTGGATGCATGCCAGCATTTAAATAAGCTGGTGACATCTGGTCAGGGCTGCCGAGGCACACAGATAAACAGGCTGGGCCCGCCACAGAGCAGCACAGCATGTGGCACCAGAGAGACACAGATACACAAAGCGGCCCAATTAACTCACCAAACTGAGCAGTATGGGGGCCTAGGGCTTTTGAAGGGGATCTGGGCAGGCTTGGATGTCAAAAACTGGAATATTGTTCACAATTGTTCACAGATACCAGAATTCATATGACAATAGCCAATAGTGTCACTCTATGCAGCTCTGGTAAGATACAGCTTCTCTTCCCATCCTGCCTGACAGTGCATCTCTGTCTGGATCAACTCTGTTTCCCTGCAGAGCTCAGGGAACTGTGATATATTTATACACAGCTCCAGGGGCCATTCGAGAGAATGCAGAGTGGCATGTGTGTAAGGAGAGCTCCAGGAACCCCCGAGAGCTTGTGAGGATGTTCCCTAAAAGGCTTCCTGCTCTCCAAGGCACAGAGAGCCACAGCGTGCTTGTCTCCTGCTATATGACAGCTTGCAAGCAGGCTGTAGGAATGCCCATATGGAAGTCCCAAACCATAAAGCTATGTTTCAACCTTGACTATGAGCTCCAGAAAAACAAAAAGGAAAACTAATGCCATTTCCCCTGAGAAATTCCTGCCTCTGAAAATCAGAGCTGCCATATTACTGCTCAGGAAGAAAGGATGTTTTGGCTGGAGTCCAAATTATTAGAGCTTTATAGGCCAAAAGCAAACACATTAAAAGTTCTTGTAGGCCAGCTGGCAGGCAATTATTAAGCAGCTTATCACATTCCCTGCTATCTGCAGTTTCTGAAAATAAAATTTATGAGGAAACTCTAGATAGCTTAATTGCAATTACCTAGCGTAGAGGTGAGAAAGGCCAGGAGTCAAGGAATGAGGGTTTTGCACTTTGGAGCAAAGGGCCCAATGCTCTTGTCAGACACCACAGTAAGTGCAATGCATTACCCGGATGAGAGGCCAGGGACACACCAGATCTGTGAAGCTCTGAAAAACATCAGCCTGTTTATCCCACCAAGCAGCCACATTTGCTCCCATTTCTCTGCCCATGCTGACTCCAGGACCCCTGTGACTCGAGAAGACAGGAACCCATGGTGTCAGTCCCTAGGATCACAGTGCAGGTTTGCTAACAGCCTGCATAGCAGCAGCACAGCAGGGCTGTAGGGCAAGGAAAGGGCCTCAGCTCCCTGCTCCTGCCTCCAGCTAAAGGGCAAGTGAAAATGAGATCCTACAGAAAGAGCTAGGTCCAAAACAACTGGAAAATATAAGGTCTCAGCTGTGACCAGGAGCTCAACCCAACATACAGAGGGACAGTATTTCCAAGATGGACTCGACTTCAGTGCAAACATCTGACATTAGCCAACATTTCCATGCTGCCCTGTCTCCTTCCCATTTGTTCATGTCACTTATGAAACCAACACACACTGAGGACTTTTGACCTTTAGAACAAGGCATTTGATTTCCCAGCAGTGTCCAGTGCTCAGCAGTTCAGTTTCAGACTGAAATGAGTGCCCAGGCACCTTTAAAGAAGTGGTAACGAAGCTCTGTGACATTTTCATAGGCATGCAAATGTGCACACAGCAACGAGGAACGACCAGGCTGGCAAGGAGACCCAGGCACCACTCTGGGCTATGTGGGAAGCAGTGCTCCCCCTTCATGCAAACAGACAATAAACTGAAGTGTAGCAGAACAAGGATCCTGTTGTGAAAGCCCATCCCACTCTGGATGGGAACAGGACAGGGTGTTACATGCAAACATACAAAAATACTGCAAATACAACATGGCCTCGAGTTCGGTTCAGATGCGTACCTCACACGACTTGGACTGAGTGTGGGGTCAAACACAAGTCTAAGTCTCAAAGATTCTCATGAGGGCTGTGGAAAAGGGAATGTTTGAATAAGATTGTCCCCAGCTCCCAGGCTATCTTCAGAGAAAAGTAGCCATGTGTTCAGACTTGGCTTTAACTCTGAAATCAACCATTTTTTCTGCCTGACCCTCAGCATGTCACTTTGATTTTTTGCCATTAAGTCATGTTTACAGTGAACATTTTCCTATTTCCAGTAAAACACAGATGGCAACTGTGTCTCCTTTCATAACCTGTTTACGATGTGAGCTCTTGATGTCCAGTTGTGCAGCGCCACTCTATCAAGCCATTTTAGCAGCACGCTTTATGGCTTTTTCCAGCTTCTTCCAGACCCATTGCTTTTTCCCTTCCACTCATCCCACCCCTACCATTCAAATGGCCAACATGAGTGCCTGGCAAAGCATTTAGGCACTGCTTGGGTCGGACATTAAATGCATTCATTAAACAGACAGATGTTTCTCTTTTGAAATTGAGCACTCTGGCACACTGCAATCTTCATTCTCAATTATGGAGAACCAGATAGAGGTTAGAGAGACCACAAAGAGAAGAGAGAGACCCACACAAATCATCTTTTGTTGTGTTCAGTAACATTTGGTAAGGAGTTTAGGACAACCAGCTTTTAATTCCAGTCTTTAAGTCAGCATGCTATAATACCACACGCACAGCATGCAAGCTTTACTAGCTAACTTGCACTTCTCTCCAGATGAGAGGAAATGGGCAAAAGCACAAAAAAAAAAAAAAAAAAAAAAAAAAAAAAAAAAAAGCAAGCTTTGTGGTCTGTGTGGTGAGAGACCAGCAAAACAAGAGATCGATTTTCTAGCGCTACCTGTGGGTGACAGGCAGTGCTGGAGGAAAACTTGTACTTCAGGCTTTGTATTAACATAATCGTTTGCGGAGGGGTGGGGGATAAAGAGCGGGGGAATACATCCTAAGGACAACTGCCAGCACAGAAAAAAATAAATCTAGTCATTTAGGCTGATCCAGGCCATGTTAAAAATGCTTTACTCAAAAGAGCATTTTAAGTATCAGCTGCAGTGAGCATACTCATCCCTTTACCAGGTCCAGCATTTTAGGCACTCCCTGCCCAAATACACTGCAATGGGCACCATCTCTTCATCTCTCGTTCCAGGGCAATGCTCTGCCCCAACCCAGGCACCACAGCAGTGCCCCCAGATAAGTAGAGCAAGTGTCATCAGGATGGGTCTGCAGAGAACAGGATGGCACCACTGTGAATCAGGCCGAGTATGAGGCACCAGCCCTCAACTGTATTTATTTATCCACAAGAATCACCATTCAAAGGATACTCAGTTTGCAGCTACACACCACCCATACAGGAAAAAAAAAAAAAAGAGAGGGAAAAAAAAGAAAATGCAGCCTTTTAGCAGTCATCTGACAACACTGTTCTAGCGAGGTGCTCATGCAGTTCTTGCTATTTTACTGCAGCAGTAACAGAATGGTGATGCATACAGAAGTAGGTGCTAAAGGTGAATTACGTGAAGCTGACATCGCTTGTGTGTTTGGAAAGCCAGAAAAACGCGCATAGAGCGGACAAAGCAAAGGAGAAGGCGGGCTGGATGCGAAGCGAGTCTATCTAGTGCCATCACCCTACCAAAGTCCGCAACTGCCAGGCGCTCGGAGCCGCTCTGCGGCTGCAGGAGGAGCGAGCCGGCCCGGCCGCANCGCCGCCGGGACAGGGTGAGGGGTGCCCGGGACCCCGCTCCTACCTGCGGCCGCCAGACGCCGGTGTTCCCTCCGCCATCTCATACCTGCCGCTCCGCCTGCCCATTGGACCGCCGCACCACCCCCTCGGCCCCGCCACGCTCGCGCTGCGCCACGCCATTGGCTGCGGCCGGCACTGCCCCGCCGCTATTGGCCGGTTCGAACGGGCAACGGCCGGTCCTCGCGCGCGAGGGGGCGGGCGCGGGGGAACGGCCGCCCGTGCGGCGCACGGCGTGCTGGGAGTTGTAGGCCAGTGGGGTAGGCCTGAGGCGCTGCCGAGCACCCGAGCACCCCGATCCTCGGCCCTCGGCAGCAGAGCGGGAGCCGCAACCCTTCCATTGCAAGGGAACCCACACTTCGGCTGAGGGACGCCGAGGCTGCACCAAATGCTCCAAGAACCACAAGTTACACCATAAACTGCAATTCCCATCTCGGCTTGAGTATTTCTTATCACTGCTCTCCATCAAGGACAAATAGAGAACACAGACACTGAAAGAGCAGTTTTATTCTCTTTTTTTCACCTTTGTGGGTGCAAGCACCTGCCGTGCCCACAGCCAGGGTCCCTGTGGCCCTGCTGCACCCACAGTACTCAGCAACTACAGAAAGACAACTTAGAAACAATTGAAACTAGATCAGAGTGCTGAGGGAACTAGGAATTAATGTAATATTTTTTTAATTGACTAGATTTCAGCTGGAGTGGTCCCTTGGCATTTTAAAACTCCGCACTTAATTATCTTGCTGCCAATTATTTCAGCTTAAACACCAAAGCTCCTCTTACACTGCTGTTCCCAGGAGCGTTTTCCCATCCCTGCAACCCATGTGAGGAATCCCAACCCTGAACAGGGAACCCTGAAAGGCGCTGCAGTGTGCCTGGAGGATGTGGTGGTCCATCTGGATGTTGGGTGGGCACAGCCCCATGGGGCACATCTGTCCCTGATTTTAAGCTTTAAGAATCAGGGTGGGCATTTGCAACTGTCCCAGCCAGTCCAGGGAACACCCAGCCAGCCCCGGGGGCAACCTGATAGTCCTGCTAGCCTCTCCTCAAACTGGCAGCTGCAGGGGTTAAGAACCCTTTGTGACAATGTCATGCAAAAGTGTAGCTCAACACTGGTACAGTGGGAAGAAGAGCCTGCTGAGTGAAGAAATAGCCTTCAAGCCACCTCCCAGCTTGAGCAGCAAAAGCCAAGCACGTCTCCAGGTCCCCAACTTGTGTGTCTCCATAGGTAACTGCAAAATAGTTGTGGCAGGTAGCTGCAGGAGGCAGGACCCACACCACCCCTGACCTGCCCCATGTCAGAGCTGTGCTCAGGTTCCTGAGGGCCCCCAAGATGCAGCTCTGCTCCCTGCCAGGGGCAGCTGCTGATGGGGGGAGCAGGTTTGACTCGCAGCCAGCCTTCTCAGGCAGGATGACATCTCCTTGCTGAGGGTTTCCATTGCATTAACTAATTAATTAGCTGATTAACAAGATGTTGTTGCAGTAGAATCTGTTCTCTGGACACAGGCTCAGGCAAACACCAGCCTCTGGGCTAATAAAACTCTTCTGTTCCATGCAGGCACGCACTAATTTAAGAAACAACATGCAAATGAAGGAACAAGAGTGAGTAAGCTGGAGCTCCCAAATAAATTAGCTACAGCCTTCTCCAGGCCCTGTCTCCAAGGAGAGAAGGGGCCTAGAGTCACAGATTACTGGTGTTGGTGTCCCAGAATGTGACTGCTGGCTGTCTCCCCCTGTCCTGCTCCCATGGGAGCGGAGGGCATCAGGCCCAGGCTGCAGAGGAAGATGGGTGTAGCTCCTGGTCACGAGGTGCTGCTGGAGGAACCTGCCCTGTAGGCCAGGTTGTGAGCTCCCTTCCGGCAGCAGCACCTCAGCATGGTCCTGGGGCTCAAAGGTCCCAGTGAGAGCCCTGGGTGGGAAAGCATAAAGGGAACAGCATTCCTGACAAGGCAGGACCAGTATCAGTACAAGAGCTCCTCCTCCATCCCAGGCTTTGAAAAGGATCTCAGGAAAAAAAGAAAAACAAGCACATAAAAAAGCCACAAAACTGGATTTGCAGCCTTCAGAAAGAAGCCTGCAGTAAGAGGCTGAACAAGCACAATCCCTTTAGCTTATTAGAGAACTGAGAAGCGTTGCAATTCCAGCATGTAAGCTGCCACAATAGGAAATTACAAAGGGCTGAAGGCTTTTTAATATGGAAAAGGAAGGGAAAGCCAGCTACATTCACCAACATGTGTTCTTTGCAGTGCGAGCAATGGGATCTGGACGCACTACCCTCAGCTCTGCTCTCTTCAGCACGCTTTGGCCAAATACCATCTTTCAGGCTCGGCGTCGAAGTAGTTGGGCAAAATCTGATGCTCAGGCCAATGTGACAGCACTGAGCAGCTAAAAACGTCCAGGATTATTCGTGCTGCTCAGGTCTAGCTGGCAGGAAGTGGTCAGAGCAAAGGGCTTCTCTCAGCTCTCAAAGGTAAGAGAAATGGCACAGCACAGAGGTTTGCTGTAGCAGTTTTCCAGCCAATTTGAAGAAATTTGCAGCAAATTGTTCCTGCCCCACTATCAGGCATGGCTGATATGGGAAAAATGTCCAAATAGATATGGGGAAAGTGTCCAGTGGCCAAATGGGAGACACTTTCCGCATGGCACAGATTCCCTGGCCACGGTTTTGGGCAGAAGAGCCTGCCAAGAAGGAGTTTGTTAAAGAAAGCTGGTTGTAAGGACTTCGTTCTCTCTGGCTTTGTTCTGTGGCCAGCTCCACGCCTCAGCCCTACTGCACATGTGCCCCACTGCTCTGTGCCACAGTGCTGCTCCTGGCAACCTCCAGGCAAAGCCCAATGTGGGAGAGAGAGTTCTGGCTCCAGGTCCAGGCTGATGCTGTCGTGAGCCCTGAGGGATGCAGCCCTGCAAGATGCAGCCCTTCAGCAGCGGAAGGACCTGCTCCACATGGACAGCAGGCACAGCATAGTTATGCAAGATCTGAAGGGAAGGAGAGGAAGACTCTGGGCTGGATAAGAACAGAGGGTATTTATCAATACAGAGAATTCTTTACATATTACTTGCTCTCACATGCGCACACCCATGCCTGTACCAGGCAACCCAGCAACATTCTCCAGGCATAGAAGGGCCATCAGTCCGTAATATGTCCAAGTGGCTTCCCAAGGAGTCTCAAACAAACAGAGGTCACCTCCAAGAGGACCCGCAGCTGTTCCACTCACAGGATGCTGTGTCCTTGGGTAGGGGCAGGTCGAGTACCTGAGTGTCCTCAGGAGCGCTGGGATTTCAGACGGTTCCTGCGGCCGGCCTTGGCCCCACGCTGGGCTCCCTTCATCAGGCCTTTGAACTGGCCCTGCATTTTCGCCCGCTTCCTGAGGGAGCAAGGAGCAGGAAACTGGGTTGGTGCAGGCACTGGGCAACACCTAGCATGGGGATGCTGCCCCAGACTCTGCAAGGAGTGGCACAGCAGATGACAGGGAGCTCCCANGAAAATGCAGCCTTTTAGCAGTCATCTGACAACACTGTTCTAGCGAGGTGCTCATGCAGTTCTTGCTATTTTACTGCAGCAGTAACAGAATGGTGATGCATACAGAAGTAGGTGCTAAAGGTGAATTACGTGAAGCTGACATCGCTTGTGTGTTTGGAAAGCCAGAAAAACGCGCATAGAGCGGACAAAGCAAAGGAGAAGGCGGGCTGGATGCGAAGCGAGTCTATCTAGTGCCATCACCCTACCAAAGTCCGCAACTGCCAGGCGCTCGGAGCCGCTCTGCGGCTGCAGGAGGAGCGAGCCGGCCCGGCCGCAGCCCCGCGGGGCCCCCGCAGCAGCGGGGCCGGGAAGGCCTGCAGGGCGGGCACGGCGCCTTGTC
>VZTZ01023305.1:1563009-1574818 GCA_013400955.1 Drymodes brunneopygia
GGCGCCTTGTCACCCCCCAGGGAACACCCCCTGCCCGGGGCGGGCGGCTGGGGCGGGATCTCTGCCCTTGCAGAGAGAGGAGCGGGCGGCGCTTCCCCGCAATGCAGCACCGGGATGCTGCGGGAAGCGCTGCCCCACTATCCAGCCTGCGGGGACACGGGGTCCTACCGCGACCCCCGCGGGACTGCGCGGCGGCTCTGCCGAGNAACCCACCAAAAAACCCTAACAAAAAGCAGGACCAAACCCATTCCCACCCCTGTGCCCTTCCTGGTTAGCCTCACCTTCTGTTGAGTTTAGCTCTGTTCAGGGGAATGTAGGCATAGGGGTCAAGTTGGCCCTTCTTCTTCACATCACCTTTACCTTTCTGCGGGAGATAGTGACATGGGAGAAGATGCAGCACCAGGGAAGCATCCCATTCCAGTGCAACCATGCCACCCACATATCCCAAAGACTGTGTTGCAGTGGGGTGCCAGCTGAGCACACTGCCCTGGGAGCTGATTTTCCACCAAGAGAAGTCCAAGCATCCCCCACTCAAACCCTGCAACCCCATGGGTCCCTCACCTTGGATCTATACTCTGCACCGAAGGCTGGCTCCTTGTTCAGCTGCCGATGGATCCCAGAGCCTCCAGCTGGAAAAGAGAATGTGTGTTGGAAGGGGGTATTAGGCCTCCCCCTGCCCGGTTCCAGGCTGTGGAAGCTGTTCCTATTTTTGTCTCCAGCTCTTGGGTGTCAGGACAGCAGAGCAGTAATCATTTCCCACAAGTAAAATCTCTGAAGAGATGGGTAGGGAACTGTCTGAAATTAACGAAGGCAAATGCACCTGGGGAGGAGTAAGCCCAGGCACCAGTTCAGATTGGGGGCCAACCTGCTGGAAATTAGCTCTGCAGAGAAGGACCCAGGGATCTGAGTGGACAACAAGCTGTCCATGAGCCAGCAGTGCCCTTGTGGCCAACAAAAGCAATGGTGTCCTGGGGTGCATTAGGAAGAGCATTGCCAGCAGGTCAACGAAAGGGATCCTGCCCCTTTAACTCAGCCCTAGTGAAGATGCACCTGGAATGTTGTGTCCAGTTCTGGGCTCCTCAGTACAAGAGAGACATGGAGCTCATGGAGCTGGTCCAGTGAGTGATTAAGGGACTGGAACATCTCTCTTATGAGGAAAGGCTGAGAACTGGGCCTGTTCAGCCCAGAAAAGAGGCACCTAAAAGGGAATCTCATCAATGTCTGTAAGTATCTGAAGGGAGGGTGTCAAGAGGATGGCATC
This sequence comes from Drymodes brunneopygia, assembly GCA_013400955.1. Lineage (NCBI taxonomy): Eukaryota > Metazoa > Chordata > Aves > Passeriformes > Petroicidae > Drymodes > Drymodes brunneopygia. The sequence goes on from VZTZ01023305.1 coordinate 1,564,271, forward strand.
AGGCTCTGCTCAGTGCCGTTGGGCAATAGGACAAGAGGCAATGGCAGAAACTGATGTACAAGAAGTCCACCTGAACATGAGGAAGAACTTCTTTGTTGTGTGGGTGACCGTGCACTGGAACAGGCTTCCTAGAGAGGCATTCTAGAGTCTCCCACAACGGAGATATGCATGCAATTGTGTACTGTGTGTTCTGGGATGACACTGAGCAGGGAGGTTGGACCAGATGACACATTACGATCCCTTCCAATCTCACCCAGTCTGTGACCCTGTGATCTTTGCTCCAGCTGCACTGCAGCAGCACAGCAAGATGGGTACATGGTTCTGGCCCTCTAGGGAGCCCCAGACTGGGCACAGGCAGAGGACTTACCTCTATACTGAGAGTAAGTTCCAGCCTCAGCTTCCTCATCATCTGGCTCCTCTCTGAACTGACGTTTCTGACTTTTCTTCTGCAGAAAAAGGCAACAGGAACACTGTATCTGGCTTGTCCTTGCAGTTCTACCATCCCATCAACCCCCAACCTCCCATGGGCACCCAGCGACTTTCCAGACAGCACACCCCTATCCCAGATAATTTCCTGTACCCCTCCAAGCAGCTGCAATTGTCTGGTGTCCCCACTGGCCTCTTGGGCAGAGCTGCAGCTGCCATGGCACAGGCAGTGGTTTGGCAAGGATGAGTTTCCCCAGCATCTCCTCAGGACCATGAGCCCCATACTCACACTGCAAAGCCCCACATCTTGCAGCACATCTGCCATCTCCTCGTCTGCTCCTATGGGACAGGACAAGAAGGTCAGTGCGTGATGAGGGCATGGGAGAGCCCTGGTACTATGCTAGCCCCTGGAGCAGGTTGCAGTAACATGGTGCCCCTGCTGAACCAGAACCCTCCTCATGATATAGGTGACTGCTTCCCCTGGGCAGAGGCCCAGAAGAGAGCCACTGGATGTGACAATGCCATACCAATTCCTGCCACTTTCACCCGCATGCCCCCAAGATCCCACGTGCAGGTGGCAGGATGAAAACCATTCAGAGACCCAGAGCAAGTCTAGAGTGGCCCCTGTCTGCCCAGGCAGTACCTTTGGCTTCATCATCATCCACCTCCTCGTCTTCTTCATGGATGATCAGGCGTCCATCCTCAGACATCTGGAAATCATGGCTCACTCCTCTGGACCGCTTGGGGCCTGGCTTGGTAGCTGCTCACAGAGAAATGGGTCAGGGCCTGGAGAAGGATCCAGTTCCAGGGGCAGCTGTACCCCCCGGGCCCCTGTGCATTGCAGCAGCCCCTGCCCCATCTGTCCCACCCCAGCCCCATCTGAAACTTCATTCCTCCTTACCCAGCACCCGCTGGGACACGTTGGGGTCCAGGAAGTTGAGGGGCTCATCATCTTCCCCTTCCTTCAGCCATGCCTGGCCCTTCTGCCGTGCTTGCTTTCTCCATTCCTTGCTCCGCTGCCGTTCCTCCTCTTCCTCCTCCTCATCCTCTGAGTCAGCCAGGATCTCCTCCATACTGGTCAAAAGGTGGAAAGGATGATGAAAAATGAAATAAGCCCAGGGGTGCAATGCAGAGCAGCCCTGGAGGTGTCTCTAGCATCTCTAGAAGCACCAGCTGAGCAGATCCAGTGCCAAGCCCCCTGTGGGGGCTGCTCCTTATTCACTCCGAGCCCATCTTCACCTGTCTCCTCTGGGCTGTGGTGGTGGTGCCTCCTCCTCATCCGTTTCTGCAGCTGCCTTCTTCAGGGCACGCTGCTTGCGGCTCCGGGATTCCGCCTTGCGGATGTTCACCAGCACCTTATGGTACTCGGCTGGCAGCAGCCCCTTCACCAGCTCAAAGCTGGGGAAACAAACACAGAGAGCAGTCAGCACCCACATTCTACCTCACTGCTTCCCAGAGAGCTCCCTCACCACCCCAGGAGACCCTGGCTTACCCGAACTTGCGAATGAACTTGATGAAGAGGTTTCGCAGCTTCATACGGAAGTGGCGTCTCATGTCATCTGAAAGATTCCCCACAGCCTCCAGCTGTCGGGACAGAGACCCTCAAGACCAAAGCACTCCTGCCTTGGGGACCCAGCCTCCCAACCTTTATCTGCCATCTCTCCATGCCTGCCCCAGGTAGGGCCATGGGAAAGGTCTCCATGCCTGGCAGTGCTGGTTCATGGAGCTTTTCTGGCACATCTATGCCAGGATTCAGGAGAGGGGCCTCCTCTTCGCCATCTCAGCCACTGAGATCAAGGTTGTTTCCTTGACTCTCTGGCAGAGTGCAGCTGGAGATGCTCCTGGCTGCCCAAGGCAGCAACAGCTCTACCCCACCACCCTCCTCGAGGCACCCCGTGCATGATCTCACCATTGTCTGGACATGCTTGGCCAGGAGTTTGGTGTCCACCAGCAGCAGCGTGACCTTCAGGAATCCCAGGGCTGCTTTGACCACATCCCGTGTGCGGGAGGCCAGCAACAGGCAGATGTTCTGCAGGAGCTGCTCCACCACACTGAACTCCAGGTGATCTGCAACCATGGTGGGACTCAGACACAGATGGCTTCCCCCCAGCACCACCTTTGCCAAAGGGCTCTGCCTCGTCTGCCCAGCCCTCCTCACCTTTGAACTCAAAGAACAGGCAGGTCAGTGCCAGCACGGTGCAGCTGATCATGGTGACTGAGCCAGTGAGCCCCACGTAGATCAGGAGCAGGTACCGCTGCATAGCCTCTGCAAGAGAGGGTTGACTCAGGCCCTGACTCGCTCTGTGTCCAGCAGCATCCCTGGACCATTTCAGCAGGGTGCTGGGCATGGGTCTCCTCTGCATGGGGCCAGAGTGGCCATGGGGCTGAGCAAGTAGAACAGAAGCTCACCTTCAGGGGTGGGTCCAAAGCGGATGAAAGCATGCCCCATCTCCACAAGCAGTATGAAGGCGTTCTTGCGGGCCCCCACTGACACCTCCTTGGTGCACAGGATGACCTGGAGGAACACAGGTATGTCACCACTGCTGCCACTACCACAACCAGAACCAGCCAGTTTCTGCCAGGGACCATGCTCACCTCTGGAACCAGGGCAGTGACAAAAGGCTCGTGCTCTGCAGACAGCTGCTTCACAATGTGGAACAGGCATTTGAGCCGGGGCTGAGGAAAGAAACAGAGCAGCACTGAAACAGCCAGGGACACACACCTGGTTACCCCTACCACCCACCCCATCCCCTCCCTTCCCTCCCAGCAGTGGCTGATCACCACCACCACAGCCCTTGCTCTCACCCTCTTGGCTGGGGATGCTGCACTCTTGAGCGAATCCAGCAGTGCTGCCTGCAGGTCCTGGAGGTGGGAGCGGACAAAGGCCTGGCAGGGAGCGTGGGGAGCAGCACACACCTCCTCCAGCACACGATAGGCCTTCTTCTGCATGCTGTGCTCTTTGCTCTGCAAGGACAGCCAACATGCTACCACTACCAAGGCAGCCTCTCACCACAGTGTCTGAAGGGACACCAGCACCCCACACCACCCAGCAGAGACCTATCCCCTATGGCAGCTGCTCAGTCCCCAGAGTGTGGGTCCAAGCTGGCAGCAAGCACAAGGTGCCCCACTGCAGCCCCTGCACCTGTCGGGGCTCAGGACCAACTCACCTGGAGGGAAGGCTGGATAGTTTGGTACAGGGAGTCCAGGGACTGCTCATCAGCATAGGGTGCCATTGCCACTACCAGGTCCAGGATGGAGAGTCTGCAGCAGAGACGGACACACAGCTGCAGCTGTTACCTGTAGCATCTCTACCACTGCCCAACCAAGCCGGGACGCCAGCTGCAGGTCATATCAAGTGCACAACTGTGGCAACGCCCACACAGGACAATGCCCTAGACCTGCTCACCAGGAGCACGCCATGAGTTTCATCCATTAGCACCAGCTCCCAAGTGTTACCTGGCAAACTCAGTACTCTCAGGACTGGTCAGCTTTGCACTGGCTTTCTCCAGGAATCCACACACCATCTGCAGGGCAGCATAGAGAGCAGGATCAGAACTGACTGAAGGGACTGCTTTTTGAAGAGTTTGCAATCCACTTGGCAAACAACTTGCCACTTTGGGACTTTGTGGAGACCAGAAGCACCAGTGAGTCCAAAAAGACCTGGACAAATTCACAAAGAGCTTGTGCATGATGGGTCAGATGTGACTGCAAGATCGGGAAATCCCAGACCATGGGCCAGAAAGGTCTCCCTGCCCATGAGGGGAGGAAGGGCTGCTCTCTGGTCAGAGCCTTTCTTCCTATCCTCTTTAATCAGGCGTACACCACAAAGCCCCATCAGACTGGGTACGGCTGGAAGATGCTGGCCCGAGCCAGGACAGCTTGTCCCAGTGCCCCACAGGCCCCTCACCTGAGGATCCGTGATGGTCAGGTAAGCACGGACAGTGTCCAGCACAGAGCGGCGCTGAGCACTTGTGCTCCCATCCTCCTCAGGTTGGCTGTACACGTTGAACAGGATGGGCAGGAAATTTTTGGCAAAGCGACCCACTTCCGCCCGCTCCGCATCTAGGGAAAGGATGACAGGGGGCTACAGATCAGCATTTTCCCCTCCCACAGGCAACAGGCACCCACCACGAGGATCTGCTTCCCCCCAACCTGTCTCGCAGCCTTTGTGGATGAGGGTGCGCAAGGCCTGGCACACAGTGGGACGGAGATCTGGACGCTCACTGATGGCCATGCCCAGGGTGCGGGCCAGCCCCTTGAAGGCCCCCAGCACATCTGTGGGATGGGTACAGAAGCCAGGCAGCAGAGTCCAGACCTGCAAGGCAAAGGAAAAGGTGGGAAGCCAAAGTCTTTGCCCAAGTCACAGCTCCCCAGCCTGGTGCCAGGGGTACACTATGGCAGGGCTCGCAGGCACTGCTTGTTACCTGCCACTGCAGTGTGTCATAGATCTTGGCCTCCACACTCTTCCCAGCCTGGGTAAACTCCAGAGCTGCAGAAGAGAAAGAGGTGATGAGTGGAGCAGAAGATGTTGCAAAGCCTTGCTCCACCCCAGGACAGAGAAGGGAGATCCCACAGAACACCCTGGACTGCTGAGACCCCTAACATGCTGCTCTTCTCACCTCTGCTTTTCAGGGTGGCTGCCAAAGGCAGGAAGTAACTGGTGAAGAAGCCAAGCTGCGCACCCTGCACGTTGTCCCGCAGCACTGGCAGGAGCCAGCTGCGGGGGAAATCCAGTGTCTCCCTGGGGAGGAAAGGCATGGCTCAGGAAGGTGTGGGGCACTGCCAGCATCAGCCCCTGGGCACAGGGCACTTTCACCCAGCCCCAAAGCTGGGCACAGGTAGGCTGAGCAGCCACAACTGCAGCACTGCATGGGGACTGAACAGGAACATAAAAGCTGCGAATCTGCTACCCTGTGATTCTACTCACTCCTTGCCATTGATCTCCAGGGGCACAGCTTCCAGCAGCACTTCAGGACCCATGGCACTCACAGCAGCCCCCACTGCCTGGTCCACTTCAGCAGTGTAGGGGAAGTGTGGGGAGAGACGCAGATCACACAAGGACTGGAGACACTGTGGGGACAGGGTAGGACAGTCACAGAAGAGCCATGTGGTCTGCCTGCCCAGGGATGCCAGCTGCCCTGCATGTCCCTGTGCCAAGTGTCCCAGAGCTGTGCATGCTCTGGCCACACACGGAGAACAGAGCAGGGCAAACAGCACGGCCCTGCTCCACAGCTGGAAGGGGCAACACAGCCCAGACAGCAGTGCAGCCACCCCACCCGCCTCTATGGATGAATCTGTGCCCTCCCAGCCTGGCTCACCTTCCTCATGATGGGATGGCACTGCTTCCCACATGTCTCAAAGAAGACCTCCAACACTCGCAACACTTCATCCCACGCTGCATGGAAACGGTATGTCAGCCCTTCCTCCACTGATCTGGGGAGGAGAAAGGAGACAGTCACATCAGCAGTATTCAGGGTGACCACCAGGCCTGCCAGACCCCAGTGAGGACTGGGCAGAGGCTGGTCAGAGCTCAGCCAGACCCATGGGGTCAGCCCCTCCCATATCACTGCTCCTCACCTGAACATCTTGCACAAGTAGGCAGCAGGGGCTGGGGCAGATGCAGACACAGTGCCCACATCCTCCATGTGGGGAGCAATGCACTCACTCAGGAGGGTCTGCAAGGGCAAACAGGAAAAATGGGATAGCTATTGGACCACAGAATCCCCAGCCTCACAGGCACAGAGGGGCACACCACTTCCTGGCAAGCCCCAAACCCCATGGCAGAGCCCCCCACAAGGCCCAGGGCATCCAAGCATGGAGAGGTGTGCAGGGGCGGTACCTCCAGGGTTTGTGCTGCTGCTGACACCACCTGGGAGTGCGGGGAGAGGAAGCAGTTCATGGCAGCAGAGAAGAGCCGGGGCAGGTGAGCCCAGCACAGGTCCTTCTCCAGCCTGGAGAGGGGAAAAAGGCCAGATTAGAGACCAAGCAGCCAGCTCTCCCCTTGCCCAGCTGTNCCCAGGTTGACGTGCGCCCGCTCCATGGTGGACAGCCAGGTCAGCAGGGGTTGCAGGTCACTCGTGCTGGGCACATAGTCGTAGAGAGCCTGCAGAAGCAGAAAGTTGGGTAGATGGGTGGGTGCTGTGCAACTGCCAGCTCTGTCCCTCCCCACTCTGGTACCCCACACTCACAGTGATGATCTGGGCATTGAGCTCAGCTGGCAGGCAGGCCACACTGGTCTGGGCGCTGAAGAGGCTGTGGAAGGCTTGCATGGCACACGCTGTCACCAACTGCAAAGGACACAGTGTCAGGAGAAGGGGCTCTGCTTTGAACCCACTGTCCCACTAACCCAAAGCAGGCTCTGCCCTGGAAAATTCAGCACTGTTGCAATTGTGCCCCATCTACATAGCCTCCCTCTTCCACAGCAGGCAGGCCAGCAAGCTGTCCTGGGCTCTTCTCCATTTGCATCCTGTGTTTCCAGGCTTCCAGTTGACAGCCGAGAGAGTTTGATCCCTTTCAGAGCGTAGCCCACGGGGAAAGGGTCCGCCCTTGTCATCCCTGGAGGGGGAACACTCACCACATGGCTGAGGGTCATGACTCGGAGCAGGGTCTCACAGCAGCTCTTCACCACAGCTGCAGGGAAGCAGGGCAGCACGTCCCGCAGCAGGGCAAGGACATGCAGGGTGGTGGTGGCCTCCTTGGCACCTACAGGAGCAGAGCAACCTCTGAGCCTGTGGTACACCATGGCAAAGCCCTGCCTAAGGCAAAGCCCCTATGACAGCAGTGGGGCTGACCTACTGAACCAGGGTGAACATTCCCCTGACTTCTGGGAACAGGAAAGCAACAGAATGGCTGAGGAGGCTTCAAAATACCATAGGTGCCCCAAAGGTATCTCATAAAATATATCCCAGCAACCCAATGTGCTGCAACTTCCCCTCTTCCCTCCAAGTCCTTATTCTCCCACAGTGGCAGAGCCCCCCACAGTCAGCTACAGACCCCATGCTCCAGTGCCCCACACCTCCAGCTTTTTCAATCTCCTGCACACAGAACTTGGCAGTGGAGGGTGCTGCAGGGTGATGCTCAGGGGCTGCATCGCCAAACATGAACTCACTGCCCCTCAGGACAGAGCACACACCATACTGTGCTGCTTTCCGCACCTGGGGGAAGAAGGACCGAGGTGAGTAGAAACTACAGACCCAGGGGTACAGCCATCCCCAGCAACAAACCCCAACAGCAGCATCGTCTCCTGCCAGAAGCACTGGACTCTTACCTTGGGCTTGGTGTGAACACAAAAGCTCAGCAAGCCATGAAAGACCTGCAGGGTGACGGGGTAGCTCCAGGCTGCTAAGTCTTGCTTCCGTAACAGTGTGGCCAGGCAAGAGAGGACCTGTGACAAGGGAGCAGCAGGGACATTAGCATCACCCCACAGAGACATCTCCCTTACACTGCAAGGGCCTCAAGCCAAGCACTTAGCACCACCCTACAGCAGCATCCTTGAGCCCAGCACTCAGCAGACCCCGGGCAGAGCTGACATGGCTGGCTGCCTCTTGGCTACTCACCCATCGCAGGGCAGAGGTGGAGTTGCTGCAGGCCTGCGAGGACACGATATTCATGAAGGCTTTTGAGGCATCCGAGAACTTTTTAATAAGAACAGGGCTGGGGACCCTGCCAGAAGAAGGGGACATCTCAGTGGGGTGAGAAGCAGAGAGCTGGTGCCAGTCACAAAGGGGACTGCATCACCAGCTCACCCCAGCTGGGTCTCTTCCACAGCCTGGGGAGGGAGAACAGCACCAATCCCTTTTCCATGATGGGGTCTGGTAGCTCTCCCTGCTTCTCTGCCAACTACTCACCGCTTTAGGACAAGGTTAAGTAGGTAGGCAACAGCAGACAGTGACTCAGGGGACTCCACTGCCTCCAGCGTGGTCATCTGGGAACAGAAGATGGGTAAGTGATGGAGTGCTGGGGCTCACACCAGGCCAGCCCTTGGGGAGCGGGAAAGGAAACCAGGAGCAGCCCAACAGCATCTCTGCTGAACAGGGCCTTGGCTACAAGCACAGCACCTTTCTCCATCCCTCCTAAGAGCCCACCCTTGCTGCCAGCAGCAGCTCCCCTCACGCCTCTTCCACACAACCAGCACTCACCAGTGCAGCAAAGTATTCTGTCTCACTCTCCTTGCCCCCCCGGGAGCGGATCACCTCCGTCACCGCCGCCAGCACGGCACAGATCTGTGAGCAGCCAGCAAAGCAGGTCAGCATCTCTAAGCCTCACAGCTAGGGGGCCATCCCCACCAGACACCTCCCTTCCCCAGCCCTGCTCCTGTCCACACCTCTTTGTGAGCAGCAGAGTTGGACTCCCAGAAGCGCTGCACCTTGCTGAAGGTGACGTTGGTGCAGTCGCTCAGCCCGCTCAGGAAGGTGCCGGAGGACTTCTCCGTGGCAGCCTCTCCAGCACTGTCCTCCTCCATACAGAACTGAGCACTGTCACTCGGCCGCTCCAGGCGCAGGAACCCTGACTGCAGCTCATTGTGCAGCTTCACTGCATCCACCGTCAAGTTACTTTTCTCTGCGGGGGTGAGAGATGTGTCACAACTGCAAAGTCACATTGCTCCACCATTCACCCTGAAAACCCCCATGTCCCCCTCTCCTCTCAGACTGGCTTGGCTGGAGCTCATCTCCAGCATGTGGAATAAAGGTGCTACTACACCCCAATGGGCGAAAGCACAGGAATAACTATAAAGAGCTCCTCATTCCTGTGAAAAGAAATCAGAGCACAGTCCAGTCACCTCTAGTGGAAGAGGGCATCAGGTCCACACAAATGTGTCACAGTGTGCCAAGGCTTTAACAGTGAAGTGCTTCTTATACTCTGCCCTATTTATCGTCTTCCAACTGAAGCCTTAGCAACCAGACAGCCAGGACAGATGCTGCATATCCGTCTGAGTCCCAGACACCAGTCTGCAGCCAGCATCTGTAGGAGAAAGCTCTCCTTGACCAGGAGCAGCCAGTGCTCTCGCAGTGCATGGCACTGTTTGGTTTGCCTTCCCCATCATATGGCCGGTTGAATGGGTCACGCTCCTCACGGTACCAGATACCACTGTAGCACTTAGAGATGTGGCCATGGGCTTTGGGGAGCCTCGCAGGGCGACAGGCACAGCAGCATGCGGTGCCCCATTCCGCTTCTAAGGCCCGGTGTCACGACGAGGTTACCGCCGCGGCCTCGGTTGTCCTCCCCGGTTTGCTGCCTCCGTCTACCCCGGAACTGTCAGCGGCTCCGGTCTCCCTCCTACCCGCGCCCCAGCTCTGGGAGGACACCAAGGTTCGCCCCGCAGCCCTCCCTGACCCTGCACCCCTCCGGGAAGCGCTGGGCACAGGGCAGGAGCTGCCCGCCTTGGTGCGCTACCACCCAGCCCACCTCTGCCCTCACCCCCCGGCCGGCTGCAGAAGCGGCTGCGGGCAGCCAGGCGATGCTGGCGGGTCTCGGGGTTGGAATCGCTGCTGTGGCCCTTCCGCCAGCGCTTCAGCTTGGCCGCGGCTCCGGACCGGAGCCTCCCGCTCCGCGCCATGCTGGACCCGGCTCCACGTGCGGCCGCGCCCAGCGCCCCATTTCCGCTTCCGGCGCCAGCCGCCATGTTGAGTGAGCGCAGCCGTCAGGGCAAGCCGCATCCCCCCCGAGAAGCGGTGCCGGGGAGGCTCAGCGGAGTCGTGCCCAGTTGGGGCTGAGACTGGAGACCCGAAGGGCCCAGGGGCAGTCACCGGCAAGAGCCCACCAAACATCCCCGTGCGGAAGCCGCGGCCCTGTGACACCCTTCAGACCGAGCCCGCAGCCACAGGCNGGGGGGAACGGATGCGGCCTAGTGCGGCCACGTCGAGCCTAACGGGTGCTGGTTTGGGGCTCTCCGATGCCGGGGAAGGGCCTCCAGTGCCGGGTCGGGGGTTCGGTACTGCTGGGAGAGTCGTAGGTACCGCAGTGTGTTGGTTCTCCGGTACCGGTCGCGTCCTGGCCGCCGCCGGTTTCCGTAAGGCCGAGGACGCCACCGGTACCGGTGCGGTGAGGCCGCCGCCCTTGCCCTTTCACCGGTTGCATAAGGCTCGGCACTCACCTTCCTGGCCTTCCCCCGCCTCCCCCTTC
>VZTZ01023305.1:1574892-1617269 GCA_013400955.1 Drymodes brunneopygia
GCAGCCACAGGCGGGGAGTCACGCGTTACGTATTACTGCGCACCGTGACGTCACGGTGACGCCACGCCCTGAAGGTCGCACCGCCCTTCGCGGCCGCGCCATGTGGTACGTGCGCCTCCGCCTGGCGCTCGTTCGGCGCATGCGCGTCTCCCCCGCCGGCGGCGCGCGGGGCGGGGCGGGGCCGAGCGGGGGCGTTAGTCNAGTGTGTTGGTTCTCCGGTACCGGTCGCGTCCTGGCCGCCGCCGGTTTCCGTAAGGCCGAGGACGCCACCGGTACCGGTGCGGTGAGGCCGCCGCCCTTGCCCTTTCACCGGTTGCATAAGGCTCGGCACTCACCTTCCTGGCCTTCCCCCGCCTCCCCCTTCCCCCGTATTTTCTAGATGCTGGCTATGAGTTCGATATCTGCTTCACCTCGGTACAAAAGCGGGCGATCCGGACTCTGTGGACCGTCCTGGATGCCATTGATCAGATGTGGCTACCCGTTATCCGGACCTGGCGCCTAAATGAGCGGCACTACGGGGCTCTCACGGGTTTGAACAAGGCTGAGACAGCGGCGAAGCACGGTGAGGCGCAGGTCAAGATCTGGAGGCGCTCCTATGACATCCCTCCACCTCCCATGCAGTCTGACCACCCCTTCTACAGCACTATTGCAAAGGTAAGACCCATTGCTCTTTGCCTGCCTGGCAAGCAGTCTGCTAAAAGCCACCTGCAGTGTGATTTGGCTTCGTCTATAAGGTCTCCAGTGTCTTTGCTATGTTTTCTGGGGCTGGTGTGCATGGTGCTGGTTGACTTTAGGCTGAGTTTATCTTGTTCCTTCCCTGTGGAGTTGAACCCCTGGGCATTGCACAGACAGGTCCAAAGCAGAGGGCACAAGAGCTCTGTTAATCATTAGTGCCATTAGACCCATTGATGGATGTTTGGTCTGGTTTCTTTGCCTGGATAGACTTTTCCCAGGAGGGCTCACAGCCCTGACTGTGGCTTATTTCAGCCTCAAACCTCAAAGGCATGTACCTGCTTCCAAGCCTGGCTTTGCTTACGTGCAATGGGTCATCAGGTGGAGACTTTGGGGGAGGGACAAAATCTTGCCACCATCTTCCCACACTGGATGGGGGGCACTGGGCTGCTGTGTGAGCATGGTTGTTCTCCCAGGATCGTCGCTATGCTGACTTGACAGAGGACCAGCTGCCGACATGCGAGAGCTTGAAGGACACTATTGCCCGGGCTCTGCCTTTCTGGAATGAGGAAATCGTCCCACAGATCAAAGAGGGCAAACGAGTCCTTATTGCTGCCCATGGCAATAGCCTGCGTGGGATTGTCAAGCACCTGGAAGGTAGGTTACCCATGCAGGGGCAAAGACCCCCTGCTTGTCCAGCTAGCACTGTGGGAAGGTCCAGGAATGACAGCACTGCTGTGTTCACAGGCATGTCAGAAGAGGCCATCATGGAGTTGAACCTGCCCACCGGCATCCCCATTGTCTACGAGCTGGACAAGAACCTGAAACCTGTCAAGCCCATGCAGTTCCTGGGGGACGAGGAGACAGTGCGCAAGGCCATGGAGGCCGTTGCCGCTCAGGGCAAGGCCAAGAAGTGAGGGCAGGCAGCAGACCAGCACGTAGTAGAGCCCCCTGCCATCCCCCACCCCTCTGTTCACACCCCCACAGTTGTAGGAACTTGGAGCTGTGGAGCTGGAGCCGCTCCCCACGGTTAGGCCCGTTCCCTCAGACTAGGCTCCCCTCTGCAGATAGCCTGGGGGCCCTGGGGCGAGGGCTGGACATGGAGGGCTGGTTTTAAAGGGAGCCTTGGCTCTGCCAGGCGGCAGCCATACACCTGTCCATGCTGTGATCCCAGCCCTCGGACCCTGTCTGCAAGGGGACAGGCCAAGCAATCCCTTGCCATGCCAGGCTCCTCCTTTGCTTTGCATCCCTGGCAGCTCTCGTCACCTGTTTATTGTAGTTTTGTCACTCGGTTTAGTCCTCCTGGGAGCAGTGAGGCAAGTGCAGTGCAGGCAGTGACCAAGGTGGGTACCCCATCCCCTCATGGGTGCATGGCACAGCAACTGGGATGCCACTGAAAGGGTTGTGTTTTTGTGCATGTGGTACAGCACCCCAGGGTGGTACTCGCGACTCTGGGCCCAGCTCTGCCAGCCCCTGCTTTAACTATACTGCCTTCAGACAAGGGCAAGGGAAGGGAGCCTGTTGCCTGGAGGTCTGTGTCTGCCACGATTCCCCCGGCTGATGCCCATCCTCATCCTGCTGGTGAAGCAGGTGCTGTTTTGTGCCATCCCTCACGTATGTGTAGGTGGCCTGTCACTGTGGCCTCCCCCCTGCCGGTGTCGTGAGCCTGGGCTTGCACAGGGTCAGTGTAACTGTCCAACCATAGCAGCTGTCTTGTTCCAGTTCAATAAAGGAGTAATGCGCAATAAGGAGGTATCCGTGTGTCTCTAGGCCGTGAGGGTGCAGAAGTTGTGCCAAGCTCAAGGAGCAAAGCACAGCTCTGCAATCCCTGCCCAAGAGGGTGGCACCCTGCCATGTGGTTTTTGGGCTCGGCCTGTGCCACACCCTCATCCCAAGGGCAGGGCATATGTGTGGCCCAAGGAGATGAGACGTCTCCCCAGGCTGTTCTCAGCCACAGCCCACACTGGTTATTGGTGTGCTGAGACAGGCTGTGCTCCAGGCTTGACTGATGTGGGGAAACCAACCTGGCGAGGCAAGCACCCAGCACAGCGGCAGCCCAGGGCTCTGTGCTGTTGGCCTCACTGCAGCAAAGTCACTCCATCATTCCCCCAGCAGTGAAAATGTGCTTGCTCCTGGCCCTGGTGCTGTGGAAGCTGTTCCCTCACCTGCTGTGCTGCAGGAGCCAGACAGAGTGCCACAGGCAGCCCTGGCTCCCCCACTGTCTATAATGAACAAAGCACGGAGCTCTCAAAAAATATTTATTATCCACAAGTAGCAAACCTGTCCTGCCAGTGGGGGCCTGGCTGGACCTGTGAAGGAGGTGGGAGCCCAGGGGCTGCTCTGGCTCCACAGGCCCCAGCCCTGCAGCCCCCTGCCCCCCTCAGGTGTTACGTCTGCAGGAACTGGGGCTGCACCCGGGCCACCTTGCGGAACTCCTTGGTGTGTGTCCGTGGGCACTGCATCTCACACCAGCTGATGGGCACCATCTGCACCCCTGGGGACACAATATGTCACGGCTGCTCCTTCCCAAACTTGCATTCCTCCATGTGGAGAGGGAGGCAGCTGCATCAGCTGCCCCTAAGGCAGGGATGAGGCAGAACTGTTTCAGACCAGACCCTGTCTCTGTTCCTACCTGCCTCACTGCGTGCCACCACCACACCCAGCTCATTCTCTGCTGTGCTCAGCAGGTAGTTGGACTGTGCATCCCCCAGGGAGATCTGGTTGGACAGGAGTTAAGGGAAAGTCTTCCACAAGGGAGCTCGAGCCAACCCACTGTTCCTGAGGGGGAAGGATACAACTTTGGCCAGGACGATGTCACTGGGGCGGAAGCTCTTGTACACTTCTACCTGCACAGGAGAGAGCAGGCAATGCCACACAGCGCCAGGGTGCTGTCAGTCAGGGAACCAGACCCCACGAGCAGAACTGGGGGCAGCGGGTGTAAAATAGTTTCTGGCAGTGCCTCACTGACCTTATCCTTCTCCGTGGCTCGGATATCTTCTCTCCTGAAAAAGGAGATGAAGGGATCTGAGTGCCAATGAGCAAAGACGGCTCAACAGGCTGTGGCAGAGGCTGCCCCGGCCTTCCTGGGTGCTCGCCAGGACCTGCTGGACACCAGCCCAGGGCTCAGGGCAGTGAGCTGCACTGCCCACAACAGCCTTCCTCCCCCTGAAGGGTGGGGGATCCTAACCTTTTCCCTACCGTATGGTGCCTCGGAAGGTGGATTTCAGTGGTGTGGAGCCAACATATAGGATGTGCACCTTGGCAAAGCGAGAGTTAATACTGCAGACCTGCATGTTGGAAAAGTGGAATCAGTGCTCCAGGCAGGGAAAGGGCAAGGAGCAGGCAGGGCTGCATGGGGAGCTCAGGTCTCACTTGGCCTTCTCCTCCTCCTCCCCGTGACCAAGCAATGGTGGGACACCTGGCAGCAAGCCAGGCAAGGAAGATGATACTTGTGCAACTCCTGGCACCAGAATAAGGCTGAGATCCCAGTCCCTCTCCCTCCATCAGGAATGTAAGGAAACTAATCCCTGGTCTGTGCCATCCCTTCTCCAAGCTGCTTGAGGCACTGACCTGCACACTCCCTGCCCCAGAAAGAGTTATATAAAGACAACAAAAAAAATCATCCCCTCAAGCCCACCCCAGTCTCAGGGTAGGTGTCCCTCATGCCAATACCCACTTTCTTTCTGAGTGAGGGACCCAAGGGAGCCCCTGGGCTGCCCCTGCCCTGGTGGGAGTTGTACGGAGCGGACTAACAAGCCCAGGGACTCCTCGCCCCACCTTATCCGTGTGCAGGAACAAAGCTCAGTACGAGACAGAAAGAGTGGAGGCCGTGCAGTTTGTCACTGCAGCGCTCCGGCGCCCCACCTTGCATGTCACCACAGCCCCTACGTTGGGCAGGAGCTGGGACTCGCTGTCTCTCACCACCGACACCACGGGCAGCTGTAGGGCAAGACACGAGGGTCAGCACAGGGCACAGCTCGTGCACAGATCACCAGCCGAACCCCGTCGGAGTCTAATTCCCCGTCGCAGCCCAGGCTCCAGGGAGGCTGTGCGGCCTGGGCGCACGACGCTCGGCTCCGGTGAGGAGCAGCCGTGCTCACCTCGTTGTCCTCATTCTTCCTCTCCAGGCAGCCGGCCAAAGAGGAGAAGATGAAGCCATGACGAGTGTAGGTCCCGCTACCAGCCGTGGCCTCCTCCGTGCTGCACAGCCGCTCACCTGCGACACAGGGGCTCAGGGACTGCCGGGGCATCCCGCTCCAGGCACAGCGCTCGCTCCCAGCCGGCCCAGTGCGGGGCATCCCCGGGGCAAGCCCCTCCGCACTGCCTCGTCCCAGACTCCCTCCTCGGCCACCGCGTCCCCTTCCCGGGCAGTGGGAGCCCCAGTCCCGGGAGCCCTGCGCCGCCCCGGGCCGCACTCACCAGGGACGCAGTAGCGTGCGGGAGGCGCCATGCTCGCTGCAACAAGGCATCACCAGAGAGCCCTCACCCTATTGGTCCCAGGCGTCAATGCTGCGCTGTAAGCGGCGTGGCTATTGGTTCTCCCCTACCTGGCGTGTGGCCTGCTGGGGGCTGTAGTCCACTGGCGGCAGACGGTGGTCCCGGCATGCCGTGCGCGGGCGCTGCCCGTGGGCCGGCGGGGCCCGGGCATGGAGGCGGCGGGCGGCGGGNCTGGATGCGGTGGGGCTATTGGCGTGGGCAGCCTTTGAGGATGGGGCTAAATAGCGGAAAGTGTCCTGGCGCTGTGGAGCTGGGTGCCACTGAACCGGGGGAGCCGGGCGCTGTGGAGCCACCGGAGGGTGCCACAGGTCTGTGCCTGGGTGCCTGGACCTGGCAGGGGGAGGCCTCGTCTTTGCCTGGGGTGGGGCCAAATCCGAGGCTCTCCACCCCTCGGCTGTGATGTTGCCCGTGCTCTGGTCTGTGCTGGTGGTTGCTGTCCCATTCCCATGGGCTCAGTGCCCCGCTGGGATGTGGGGACGGCCATGGGCAGGGTGGGGGCTGGATCCCCGTGCCCAGCTGGGCAGGGGAAAGTTGCGTGGCTCTGCTGGAGCCTCATCTCTGTGGTTGTGCTGCTGTCCTCAGGCAGATGCCTGGGGACAGTGGGTCTTGCTCTGGAGCAGGCTGGCTGCCTCCCCTGTGGGTTCTCTGCCCAACAGCTGCCACCGTTGTAGGTGAGGAAGCTTCTCCAGGGGGCAGGAAGGTGTTGTGTCTTTGGGGGGAAGCGCTGACCTCAACACGGGCTTCTGGCTGCAGTGTTTTGTCTTCTACCACACTGACAACACAGGGGTGCGTGCCACCCAAAGACTGCATGGCAGGAAGTTGTTACTCCACTTGGCACTTGCTGAATTGCAAGGAAAAGCTCTTGGCAGGCAAAAGGGAAATGTGGAGAAGAGGGTGATGCAGGGGTTTGCATTTCCCACCTCTCCCATACCAGGGTATAGAAAGTCTGGGCAGGAGCCATACCTGTGACCTGGAATAGGCTGCTAGGTCTGGGGTCCCCATATCCAGCAGATCCCAACCTTGGGGTGAACCCCACGCTCCTCAGGCAGAGTGCAGGAGAGCCCTGGCTCCTTTGGGCAGCCCATCTGGATGCTGCAGCTTCTGCCCTCACCCTCCCTGCTGCTCTCCAGGGGCTGTGCTGGTGGGCAAGCAGCTCAGAGAGACGATCCCTGCTGGAGGGACTCTGAGCTCTGGCGGCAGTGCCTGGCACCGGACCAAGGCAAGTGCTTGGCCCAGGCTCAGAACGTGCCTTGGCAGGACCCTGGGGCAGCCTCGCTGCTTAATATTGATGGGTATTGCCTGCACAGAGGCCTGGGGGCCCCAGCCCTGCAGATCGTTTTCCCATGTGCTGGGCCAGATCGGGTTCCTTGTCACTCCCAGCAAAGCTCTCAGGCAGGACAAGGGGCTCAGCAGGCAGGGAGCACCGGCCCGGGGCTGTCCCTGGGCCTGTCATTTGCTGGTGTGTGGCATTGTTCAAGAATCCAGGCAAGGAGAAGGAGGAAGTGTTGGGACTCCTGGAGTGAGGCTGTGAGGTTGGGAAGGGCACAGGGTGGCCTCTGCAACTTGGTCCAGAAGTTGAGGTGAAGGGAAATAGCATCCTACTTTTTGGCATTAAGGAGGGACTAGGGGAGGAGGGGTAATCCTGTGCTGGCTCCTCCACGTGTTCCTTGTGTGTATTCCCCTGTTACTGAACGTGATGGGAAGGGCTGGGATCATCTCTGGAAATGGCCCAGCATCCTGGATGCTCATGCCTTCTCTGGTTTCCTCTGAGTCAGACTCTCCGTGTCACTCCCCCGGCCCCCTCCCCGCTGGGAAAGACGAGATGGGACCAGAGAGCACCTGAGCCCAGATGCTGAGGGGCCTGTGCCCCCTGCTCCGTGCAAAGAGACATCCCGGCGACAGCGACCCTGCAGCCTCCAGGAGCCTGGGCTCAGCTTCTCCAGCTCGGCATCCTTGTCAGTTCAGGGAGCTGCACTACCGGCATCAGCACGTCAGGGAGGGGAAACCCTTCCCGAGGGACAGCCAGGCAGCAGGGTGGCCTGCCCACGCCGAGCTCCTGTCCCCCCAGGCGTGGTGTGGCAGGGATGAGGAGCCGGCAGCGGATGTTTGCTGCGGTGATGCGCCTGCTCCTCAAGTGCCTGCGGCTGGGCCGGCGGCGGCGGTTCAAGCTGGTGTGGCAGGTGGAGCAGCTGTGGCACTACGGACACCTCTGCCTCCGCTCCCTGCTCTACAACTCCTTCACCAATGGCGATGTGGTGCTTGACTCCCTCTTCGAGCCCGTCTACTGGCTGGTGGACCATGTCACCCGGTGGTTTGGTGTGGTGAGTCCCCCTCACTGGGCAGGGTGCAGGTGATGCTGGGGCAACGGGCTCAGGGCTGCCTGTGCTTTGGGCTGGAAGTGAGCTGGGACCTCAGTGTGTGCTTCAGATTGGTTTCCTCTGGCTCTGTCTTGCCTGTGCCTCCCCCCAGGCAGCGCGGGGCAGGTGCTGCCTACTCTAGTGACCCAGGTCCCTTTCCTGTAGGTGTTTGTGGCACTGGTGATTGGGCTGACGAGCTCTATTGTGGCCATCGTGTACATCTGCCTGCTGCCCCTCATCCTGCAGACCTACACACCTGCCTGGATATGCTGGCACCTTGCCTATGGACACTGGAACCTCATCATGATTGTCTTCCACTACTACATGGCCATCACCACTTCACCTGGGCACCCACCACAGGTGAGGTACCGAGTGGCAGCACAGGCTCTCCCAGCTGGACACTAGGAACAGCCTGATGATGTTGTTGCAGAATGCCTCTAGACTGGGGAAGCTAGGCTGGGCAGTGCAGAGTGGCATCACAGGGGAGAGCAGGAGTGTGAGATGCAGGGTTTAAGGTGCACAAATCTCTTCTAACCTATGCACAGGCCAAGAATGACCTCACTGGCGTCTCCATCTGCAGGAAATGCATTGCCCCTAAGCCGGCTCGCACCCACCACTGCAGCATCTGCAACAGGTAGGGCACCCTCCCCTCTGCCTGGGGCAGCCTCTGGAACCCTGCTCCTCACCCCTGCCCCAGTGTGAGACAGGGGCCCTTCTCTTCTGTTCTGCCACCTCCTTGCCCTGTTGCTTGTAGCCTGCAGGGCTGGGAGGGGTGCCTGTCCTCTCCCAAACACAGCACTTGCACTGGCTCTGACACTGGCCCTGCTCTCCTCTCTCCCAGGTGCGTGCTGAAGATGGACCACCACTGCCGTATCCTTCTGCAGTACTAACTGGTGGCACACTCCTGGGGGGAGCCAGCCCTGCTTCCCCCTTCTCTCCCAGTCCCTCCTCTCAAGGAGACAGACAGCATAGGAATTGGTGATGGGAGCAGGGCCCAGAAGAACTGTCCTGGTTGCTGGGTTGGGTTTGGATCCATGGTCTGTCACAGTTATGTACCTTTAACCCCAGAGGCAGCCTGGCTAAACAACTGTGTGGGACACTACAACCACCGCTACTTCTTCTCCTTCTGCCTGTTCATGACCATGGGCTGCATTTACTGCAGCATCAGTGGCTGGGAGATGTTCCGGGATGCCTACGCAGCCATTGAGGTGAGCAGCCAGGCCCTGGCCCTCTCCTGCCACACACCAAGACTGCCTGGCTTTCCCAGGCTGAGCTTGCAGACCAAGGCTGGGCCAGGCCTGGCCACATAGTGACTTTGCTTCCCTTCTTTGTCTTCCTGCGAGGCCCCCAGCTGCTCTGGTCCTGTGGGAGTGTGCGGGGAAGGGTCCCTGTCCCGCTCCTCTTAGACACATAACTGGTGCCCTGTTTTCCATCCCCCTAGAGAATGAAACTGCTTGAGAAGGAGAATCTGCAGGTGGCTGCCAACCAGGTGGGACATCCCTGCCCCCCAGCTGCTCCAGGCAGTGTGGGGCAGAGCTGCCCTGCAGGCTGGGTCCTGCTTGGGGCTCTGCTCTCAGGGAGCACCCCACATCAGAACCAGCCCCCATGTTCATCTCACGTGTCAGAGAGCTGAGGCTGGTCAGGTAGCTCTGCTATGGACACCGCCTCCAGCAGCTTGGGGTCTGCCTGTGCACCCAGCGTCCAGGGGCTTGGGCTGGTGACAGCTTCTTGGCATGTGCTCCTCAGGCCATGGTCTCCTGGTGAAGCTGCAGCACTGCATACACATCTCTCCCTGACCATCAGCTGCAGCATCCTGACCAGTCCCATGGCTGCTCCCTGCCCCCTTACCTCCAGCCCACTGCTCCTCATGCCTGTGCCAGTTCTGGGTGTCTGTCTGTCTGTCTGGTGGCTGTACCATCCCCTCACTCTGGCTGTTGCATTAGTTCCAGCTGCAATCCTGTCTTGCTATCCAAGATCTGCAGGAGTGAGGGGTGCAGCAATCCCTGTCTGGCTTCAAGCTGTAAAGCAGTTTGGGTAATCCTCCCCATCTGGTTCTTTTTCAGACATACTACCAGACCCCACCACCCACCTTCTCCTTCCGCCAGCGAGCTTTCCACAAGAGCGTGGTCTACCTCTGGGTCCTGTGCAGGTGAGGGGGCCCATGGGCTGGGGAAAACAGAGTGAAGTCTGTGACATTGCTCACCATCTACCTGCCTGGAGCTGGGCTTGCTCACTCTAGTGCAGATGTTGCTGCTCTTGCCAGCCTTTGGGCCACAGAGGAGAGATTTTGTCTCTCTGTCACAGATTAGACAAGCCAACCCGCTTACACAGCTGTGGGTGCGGGGAGGCAGCCTCAGCCCCCGCCAGCTGCAGCACCAGGGATGGAAGGCCTGTGTTCCACCTGCTGTCCCTTGTCATACCTAGCTCGGTTGCACTGGCCCTGGGTGCCCTCACGCTGTGGCACGCTGCCCTCATTACCCGCGGGGAAACGAGCATTGAACGGCACATCAACAGAAAGGAGAGGCAGAGACTGCAGAAGAAAGGAAAGGTGAGCACAGCCCACAGCATGGGGGCTGGCTGGGGCAGAGTCAGACATGATGCACCTCTCCCTGTCCTGCAGGTCTTCAGGAACCCCTACAGTTACGGCAGCTGGGATAACTGGAAGGTGTTCCTGGGTGTGGATATGCCAAGGTAAAATCCTGGGGAAGCCCGTGCCTGAGAAGGTGGTGGCTCAGCAGCTCTGTGGGGACAACAGGGGCTCTCCTTGGGCTGCCAGGGGAGAGGACAGTGAACATTGATCCCACACTCTGCACTGCACTGGGCTTTGTAAGGCACTGAAGACCTGGGCATCACTGGCCTTGTGCCTCACGAGCCCTGTCTGGTGACAAGGTGACCTGCCCAGCACACCTTTGCCAGGAAAATCTCAGCTGAGGAGCACCAAGATTTCACCTTTTGGCTGTGGCCTTACTTTCCCCACAGGCACTGGCTCACCCGTGTCCTGCTGCCCTCTCCTCACCTGCCCCATGGGACAGGCCTGAGCTGGGACCTGCCTCCCTGTGTGACAGAGCAACGCGCGCCACTCCTGGCAATCTGAGCCCTGTGCTCTGGACATCCCTTCCCACAGGCAGGGGAGCACATGGGGGACCCGCTCTGCCCCTGCAGCTTCCTTTGGCCAAAGTGCCTGGCAGAAGGCTGGCACGTATCACTGACTGGAGCCAGAGCCATGGGAAACTCTATGGACAGTGCTGGTGGCTGCAGGCAGCCCAGGGACAAGGTGGCAGAGCTGCTGCTCCCTGCTCCAGTTGACGGTGCTGCCCTCATTAGCACAGGTACAGGCCAGCATTGGCCCAGCTCAGCTCTTGGAAGGGCTGGGTGCAGAGGATGGCACCCCCATCCCCCAGGTGCTCCCCAGGGAGTCTTTTTAAGACCATCTACTAAATACTGGTTTTTTTTTAAGGGAGTCTGGTGTTTTTAATCTCGGGGGGGTCATGGACTTCTGGGCATGGGAGGAGAGGGACCACAGTATGAAAAGAGGAGGAAGGGCCTATAACTAACAGCATCTTAAACTGCTCAGCATATGAGCATTGAGGGCCCAGCGTGAGCTGCATGGAGACCCTCAGAGCATTATCAAAACAGATATATTTATTCTTCTGGCACATGGGTTGTCACACACCACACGTGTGCACGGACCTGTCCTCTCCACTCACATGTGGCAGGGGCTGTCCATCACTGCCCCTGGCTGCAGCAGATGGTGGGCAAGCCACAAGCAGCAGAGCTCCTTTACTGCTGTGGGTACTGGGAAGGGACTGCAGTGAGAGGTGCAGTCTGCTGGCCTGCACGCTCCAGCCCTGGCACTCGGGGCAGTCCTGGGCTCTGAGGATCCGGAGGGTCCATGGCATCGGTCGGATGACTTGGCGAGGTGCTGGTCAGACTGGTGGTCAGCACAGGGAGGGGACACGGGGAGGGCTCTCACCTGCCTGGGCTCCCGAGCAGGAACCTGCAGGGATGGAGATGGGGCCATCAGCCATGTCCCCTACACACTGGCACCCCCTCAGCAGCCACTGCCACACACTCACCATTCCCCGCGTGCTGCCACTGCTTCCTTTCGCACCAGTCGCTTTTTGTCATCCAAAGGCTTGGCCAGTGCCCGGATAACTCGGCCCTTGTATGGGAGCAGCTGCAGGACAGAAGGGGCTCTTTGTGAGAGAACTGGATGCTGGCTGCCCCCAGGAGGTTTGGGACCCCCTTGCCCCTCTATATGCAGGAGCAGGCAGCAGGATGCTGCAGAAACACTTACCACTGTTGTGGGCAGACTGGTGAGGGCATGGACACAGCGCAGGGCGGCAATGCGGACAGCCTGGAACAGACAGGGATGAGGGCAGCACAAAGGGCAGGACAGAGGGGCATAGCAGGGAGGAAGGAGGGGGGTGCACGCACCATGGTGGGGCTGGAGGTGAGGTTGAGGAACTTGGTGACCAGTGTGTCGACATGCAGGCTCATGATCTGGGGAGCTTCGAGCAGCAGTGGGTGGAGGCAGCTCAGTGTGGAGAGCTGTACTACACCATCTGAGCAGGACAAGGCCTCAAGCAGGAGGGGAAGCAGCTGTAGAGAGAGGGAGAACACAGGAGGCATGAGTAACCCCAAACCATGCACTTCGCAATGTCACAGCTCACCCTCCCTGCCACCCAGGCTGGCTCTTACCGTGGGCAGCTCTGTCACCAGCACAGGTTTGGGGAGGTGGTTGAGCACATGGGACAGGCCCTTCAGGTAATTTGCCTTCACATCTGTGGTGAGCAGAGGTGGTTACACGCAGCCAGTGGAAGGAGGGGATGCTGGTTCAGGTCCCCTGAATGAAGGGTCAGGAGTGGTGAGGCAGGGCTGGGGGTGGTCACTCACCGGGGCCAGCCCCGTGGAAGCCTTGCACCAGCTTGGGGACGTTGTCAGTGAAGAAGCGCTGGCGGAACATGATGCGCACGTCAGCATGGCAGCCCTTGTGCAGCACGTCCGGGGACTCAGCCATGAGCAGGGAGAAGCCATCGGCTGTGGCAGGGCCCAGCTCTGTGTCACCCAGCAGGCCCAGCAGCTATAAGGGAGAGAGCCCTGAGACAGAGAGCCCTGCTGCTGGGGGTCTCCAGCCAGCCAGGGGGGAGCACGGCAGGTTTCTTAGGTGTCACCCAGCTCCACCACCACCTACCTTGTCAGTCAGGCAGGAGCTCAGGGGATGGTAGCGCAGCACCAGGGCTTTGGTCACCTGTGCAGGCAGAACAGTCAGTGCCAGGCTGGGTCCCCTGGCCCCCCTGCCCCACTCATCCAGGGCAGCCCTTACCCAGAGCAGCAAGGTGAGCGCCTGGGTTCGGTGGGGCCCCTCCGCAAGGCTGGGCTCCATCTTGTTCACTGCAAGCTGAAGGATTTCATCCAGCTGCTGCCCTGGGGACAGAAGGGACAAGCTGAACCATTTCCCCTGTCAGCAGCGAGCAGGGACCTCTGGCATCAGCCCCAGCCCCCTTACCTGCTGGGTGCTTGTTCACCAGCCCTGCAAAGCACTTGGCAGCTGTGGTGGCTGTGAAGGGACAGTTACAGGAACAGCTCAATGCCAGCAGCTCTCGGAGCAGCCATTCTTGCTGAGGGATTGCCACCTGGAAGAGACACAGAACATGTTATAGCCCAGGGCTGCAGCTGCTCCCTCCATCTGTCCATGGAGCTTAGTGTGGACAGAGGCTAGAGGGTGCTTGGGCAGGGCTCCTCTCCACCCTGCTCCTCATTAACGTACATTGCGGGGCAAGGAGCAGACGAAGGCCATGAGGAGGGCAACCAGGCGTCTCTGTGCCTCCAAGCACTCCCCATCCTGCCAGGGAAGAACAGTGCCCATGTCATCACAGTCCTTGCTGCCAGCCTGTGCCAACATCCTCATTCCTGGCCCATTCTGGTGCCCCAGCCCCAAACATACCCCGAAAGGCTTGAAGGAGCAGGGAAAACTGTTTTGGGGTAGGAAGGAGACTTCTCCATCCAGAAAGAGGGGTACCACATGAGACACACTCTGGGCAGCCAGCCTAGGAGAAAAAAGACATTGTGATGTGCTGCTCTGGAAGAGTCACTGGAGACATCCCAGGAGGCACAGGGTAACTCTGTACAGATAGCAGAAGGGGCCATGCAGCCTGCTCGCTCCCCACATGGAGCACCCAGCTTCCTGCCCCAGCTTCACTCACTCAGGGCTCAGGTGAGTGGTGGCAGCACTGACGACTGGGATCATGGCAGCCAGCACCTCTTCCTCCAGCAGTGCCTTGCCCGGCAGTGTATGGGTGCTCTCTGCAGGCAGTGGGAGAAATGGAACTTGCTGGAGCTTGCTGTTCAGAGGGAGGAGGCAGGCACAGCCCCCTGAACCCACACCAGACTGGGGCAGGGCTCTGGGACAGGGAGCAGAGGAGCCCACTCTTGAGGACCATGGGTGCAAAAGGCATCAGCAGCGCCACTGACTACAGATCAAGGACCCCTGAGAGCCTGGGAGTAGCCTGCTCTCCCCTCCCCCACTCCAGCCCTGCACTTACCTTCCATGGCTGCCTGCACAGCCATTGCCAGCAGGCATGGCACCACTGTCTGGTGGAAGTACCAGCAGCCCTCTGCATCCTGTTGGCACTGCAGGGCCACGCGATGCAGGCTCTGGCACACAGAGACCACGTCTTGGGTGTTCCTGGCCTCTGTCCCTGCAGGGCACAGTCACCATCACATCAAACAGCCCCAACACCCAGCCTCCCGATCTGCACCAGGATCCTGGGACAATGCAGCTCTTCTGACTCCCACTCCACCAATAGGATTCACAGCCCAGGTGTGGGTTCCTTATACCTTTGACATTCCAGCTCTCTCCCAGCCATCACCAGTAACAGAGGCAGCTCCTGCCCAGACATGCTCTGTGGAGCTGCCTGTAGGAGCTCCATTACCTTTCTGCACCTTCTGGAGATGCTGCAGCAGGACAGGGACAGTCTCCTTCACGATGCTAGTGTGGGTAGACACAGCTGCCAGAGCCTGCAGGCAGCGCTGCCGCAAGGAGTGGGGGTTGTGGTAGCTCTCCTCCCGCTCTGAAGAGGAAACACAGCTCAGAGGGAGACCTGGGGACACCCCACCCAAGGGCAGTCAGGGCCAGGGTCGATGGGGTGAAGCAGCACAGCAGACCCAGCCCATGCCAGGCTCAAGGCACTCTGCCTGCTCTACAGCTGGGCAGATTCTTCCCACAAGGGTGATCCTGGCCACACACGGGCTGGCTACCAGACCAACCACAGCCTTCCCTGTGCCAGCACACAGTGCCTGCGCTGGGAATCCCCCAAGCCACCGTCCTGCACCACATGGCACAGCCCCACTGCCTGGCAGGAGCCCAATGGGGATGGGAAAGGGTTTACCCCAAAACCAGTCACCATTCCTTTCCCAGCCCTACCTGACTGCAGCTCCTCTTCAAGCCTGGGTACCATGTGGCCAGAGAAAACCTTTGGGTAGGTGGGGGCCAGGGACCCAGCTGCTTCCATCGCTGCTTCACTGCCAGGGGGAAAGAGAGTGGAAAAGGTGAGGCAATGACTGCAGATCTGGGGCTGCTTGTACACCAGCTGTGTAGACCTGGCCAGACGGTGTCTACAGAACCCCATTTCTCAGCAACTTGCCTCTTTCATCCTTCAGGTAGGCAGAGCAGAGCCCCCTGCTTTGATAGGCCCAGACTTTCTCATTTCCAGCCCATGAATTGTCTGGTTTATCCCACATAGTCTACTAGTTCAGAGAGTTCCTGTGCCTTCCCTCAGACTACAGTACCTCTCTGCAGCAAAGCAAGGCTTTGTTCCTCCTCCCAGGGTGTGGATGACTGCAGTGATGCCAACCCACCCCTCACCTGCTCTGGGAATCCTCCTCATGCAAAGCAAGACGGATGAGGTGATCCACAACCAGCTCCAGATCAGAGGAAGACAGGAAGCCTGGAACAAGAGCCATAGAGGAATCCTACCCTGCGCCAAAGGCAAAGACACTGGTGTGCTGGACAGGACCCTTCCCCCTCATCCAGGCCAGCAGCAATGCAGTAGCACACCAAATGCCAGAGATACAAGGTGCCCAACACAAACAGGCAAGAGAAAAACCAAATGTCCCCAGAGCTCGTGGCTTGGGTAGAAAATGCTGCCGCTACTCCTGTGTACCCACAGGCAACAGGCAAGGATGTCCCAGCAGCCACTGCGTCTCTCAGAAGAGGGTGACACCTCCCTCCATCCCCTCAAGGGAAACAAGGCACCAACCTTGCAGGGAGCCCAGAACAGTCAGTGCCTTGATCCCAACGAGCTGCAGCTGCACACTGGGATCTGTCAGCGCCGAGAACACCACAGAGCAAACAGGGGCTTGGAGCGACAGCAGAGTGCTCTCATCTGGAGAGAGGGGCATGGAGTCACTGCCTGTGTTTGGCTATCACCACACAGCCACCATCACGGCACTTTATGGGGTGCTGCATTTGATACCCAATCATGCAGGGTCCCTGGGACATGTCAGGGGCTCGCACATGCAGCCACCCTGGCCAGTGAGTTTTCCTTGTCTGTCAGCTTAGAGGGAAGTGAGGTCAGAGCCAGCAGCCCTTGGGACACAGGTGACTCCAGAGAGACCAGCCGCCCTCACCTTCTTCCCCATGTCCCCACTTCTGCTGCAACTCCAAGAAGCCTAGCAGCATTTCCAGGATTGTCCTCCTCTGGCTGCTCTGCAGGGACACAAAGGTGTAACCCAGATCACCGTCACTGCTGGGACAGAGTCGCACCTCAGCCCAGCACTGCAAGGCCACAGGGTGCCCATGGGGTCTCTACCCACAGCCAGGGAAGAACATCTTAGACACCCTGCTCCCCGCAGGCCCTGTGGAGCCAGGGGTGCCCCTCACCTGCGTGTGCTTGGTGTACTGCTCCAGCAGCAGGGGCACGACACTGCGGGTAATGCGGTGGTAGGTGCGGAGGGAGGCACCCGCTGCCGCCTGCAGGAGTTTGGCACTGGGCCACACCAGCTTCATGTCAGGCTCGCACAGATGGTGCCTGCAATCTGAGATAGGCTGGGCGTCAGCTGCACTGGCGCAGAGCTCCTCTGCCTCGCGTGCAGGAACACAGCTGATAGCTGGGCTGGGACATGCTGCCAGGGTGCAGCTCTGAGCTGCATCACAGCCTCCCCAGCTGAGCAGCTTCTGACAGCTCCAAACGCACAGAGAGTGCAGTTCCAGCAGAGACGGAAACAGCTCAATCCCCTTGTCCTCCCTTACTGCAGCCAATTACCTTGGAGAAGCCAAAAGTGGCTGTGAGGGCTAGAAAGAGAAGAGGAGGGCAGATCTCTACCTAGGAGGATGCTTTCAGGCCTGGCTGCACGGGGCAGGTCTCTGTTAGCTACCTTGCAGGATGCTGCTGAGGAAGGAATCCAGCAGATCCTCAGAATCAGAGCTGAGTACGGAGCGGGAGAGGCAGGCAGAGAGAGCATGCAGTGCAGCCAGGCACTCCGTCTCAATCTTCTCGCTTGCTGTCTGGAACACCTGCAGGAAAGGCCATAGGATGAGCTGAACTCCATGCTGACAACAACTGCGGCTTTTAGGCTCCCCACGCAGGCTGAAGGGCTCAGGATCCTGCCTCATTTCCCACATGATTTGAACATGCAGCATGGCACATTCAAGCCACAGGGACATGCTGATAGGGCTGGCCTGTCCCCTCCACTTTTCAGCTGGGGCAGTCCAAGGTCACAGGTGTGGGCTGCTGGGAGATATGGGGCCCACCTGATCTGGCTGAGAACACCTGCTCAGCAGAAGCCCAGCCATGGTGGAGCCCTGCAGTACTCACCTCTCTGCGCAGGGATGACCAGAGGCTGGGGAGGAATTCCTGCAGCTCCTTCTGCCCGTAGATGGCACAGCAGGCAGTCTGCAAGAGGGAGCCAGGAGAAAGCATCACAGAGAAGCCAGTACCAGGAGGACACGGTGCTGGGACATTGTCCATCTTGGCAGGCACATGCTGAGCTGCACAAATCACTCAAGAAAAACGAGAAACAGTGATGCAGGCCAAACCAGGACTCTGGAAATCGTGACTCTGCAAGGGAGAGTCTCTGGCTGGCATGGAGAAGGGCTCAGAAATGGCTGGCAGCTGCTACTGCCACAGATGAGCTGTGGGCTGAAGGGAGTAGGGGATCCCTCCTTACCAGAGTCTGCAGTGAGTCAAGCTTGGCACTTTGCAGTTCTGAGTCCAACTTCTCAATAAGCAGAGGGAGAAGGAACTGCAGAGAGAAACACTTTAATTCAGCCCATCCCTTGCACCACCCTTTCCATGGCCCAGCAAGGCTGCAAATTCAGCCTCTGCAAGGAGAGCAGAGGTGAAGGGGTACCTGCAATAGGCAGTCCCTTCCCAGGCACCCTCCCCCATGACCAGCCCCAGCAGGAGACAGGGCTGCCCAAGTGCAAGCTCCTGGTCCCAGTTGTTCCTGTCCCACAGAGTCACAGCAGGAGCTGCAGCACTGTCAAAGGCAGCAGCCCGTGCTCAGGGAACAGTGAGGCGCTCAAGAATCCCCAAGGAGCTTCATACCTCAGCAAACTGGGGTGTGGAGGCCAGTACGGCCCGGAGGCTCAGGATCAGGTCTTCCCTCTGGATGCCATGAGGATCATTGGGGGGCTGGAAAGGAAGCAGAGAGCAGGTCACCCACGAGTCAGGAACCATTCCAACCCAGCCATCAGCCGAGGCTGCATCACCTCATCTCCAGCAAGGCCGCAGCAGTGCCAGTTGCTGCAGCCAGCTTGCCTGTCAGCCTGGGTACGACAGCTCAACACTGCCCAGCCAAGACCCTTGGCTATCCTCTTATCCCATCCCCTGGAGGGTACACAACTCCCTAAGGAAACACCAGAAAGAATAGGCTGTGGCACATGGCAGACTCACTCACTGGAGTAAAATCAACAGGGAAGTAGCAGGATGTAACTTCAAACAGCTCCTCCACAAAGGGACCTGCAGACAGAGGAGAAAGGGAGTGAGCAAAGATACTGGGCAAAAAAGGCACAACAGCTATGTTCAGCACCCACGACAGGCCGGCTCTGCAGCTTTTAAAGCACGTTAGGGACCACCCCAGGCCTGGTCAGACCCAAGAGCCATCCCTCCCAATGGCCCAGAGAAAAGGGCCATGTCTCCCAGTCAGCTCTGTGTGGCAGGTTTAGGCTCACCCAGGGCATAGTCCTTGGCAATGAGATCATGCACAATCTGGAAGGCCACCAGCAGATTGCGGGGATCCTTCTCCCCATCCATGACCTGGATGAAGCCGAAGGTGAAGTCGGCACCCAGGCCCTTCAGTTCTGCAGAAAGAAGGAGCATGAACAGGTGCAGGACATCAGAATTCACAACACGGCATTAAATCAGCCGAGTTGCCCCAGCCCCACAGTCCTTTTCCAGCTCTCCCAGGCAGAGTCACAGAGCCCTTGGAGAAGGTGAAAGCGAGTCATTTTCCCAGCCTCAACAATCCCAGAGTGGCTCTGGCATCTGCCCCCTCACCTTCCTCCCTGGTGCTCATGAAGTTGGTGATGATGCTGTAGACTGTGTGGCGGTCCAGCTGCAGTAAGGACTGAAGGGAGGAGCAGACCAATCAAAACCATCCTCCACACATGGCAGCACAGCTACCCACCACCCCGTGGACAGCACATGCCCTTGAGAGAGAGCAGGACCCCCAGCAGCTCAGCTGCTGCTTCCTGGCACAGAGATCCCATTTATCACATGCAAAGTGTGCACATGCCTATGCAATGGCACATGAACATGACTGTGTCTCATCACTGCATGAATGCACTATCAGTCACAGCAGGGCCATGCATGCTGCCCAAGGCACTGCCAGCAAAAACCATCTTAAATGCGAGGAGAATTGGACTGGGGGCATTTAAATACAGTCTGGAGAATGGAGCAAAAGGAAATAATTCCCCTAGGGCTGAGAAAAGAGAGGACAAGGGCCAAACAGGATCCTCAGCTGCTATCTGTCTCTCACAGTCTCTCTTGCAGTGAGCCAAACTCTCTCTAAGCTCTGCAGAAGCACTGCACTGTGCTGAATATGGCCAGTCCTCAGGGCAGGCAGGCCATCCTCAGACACACAGGGAGCAGAGATCAAGCACAGGAAGATAGGAAGTCACATTGCTCACCTGCACATGTACCTCCTGGAAGATGGCTTTGAGCACAGACACTGCTAGCCCTGGGGACAGCACCTTACACATGCTCTGGGGACAGGAAGAGAAAAGCAAGAATAGAATACCTTGATGGCAGCCACATAACAGAGCTCCTGCCTCTGTACAGGAGCTGCCTGCAGCTCTCTTCCACAACACGGAGAGCTCATCATCCCCTCCCCAGACAGAACAGTACAAGATACCCATCATCTGTGCTGCTCCCCCCAGGTGGCCAGGGAATCCTCACCCCAATACCAACACTGGGCAGGAAATCAAAGCAATCTCCTCTCCCCAGCTCCTCTGCAAGAGGCACAGCAGGAAAACAGAAGAGACAGGACAATGCTGCCAGATGGGCTGCCAGCCCAGCCAGGCCCTGCTCGACACGCTCCTCCAACCCATACCCAGCTGTTGCATGTCCCTGACTGCTCTGCAGTGCATCCCAGCACCGCGGGCTGGGGGTGCGAGCTCACCAGTGCTTGGAGTCCCTGGAGCACCGAGGGAATCACCACGTGATGATCTTGCAGCCGGCTCTCATAGAACAGGACCAGATGCAGCACTGTCAGACAGACAATGTGTGTTAGCTCTAGGAAAGGCAGCTGCTAGGTGCTGGCCCCAGCTCAACCACAAGCTGATGGATTAAGAGTGAGCGCACCTTGCCCTGGTGAATGGGACAAACTGCTGCTGTTGGGTGCACCCCCCTGGCTCCAACAATTTTGCCCTCTCCTTGTGAGCAGCCCACACCTAACTGCAGCAGGGCAGCACTCTGGCTGCTGCAGAGGTGTTGGAGCTAGCCAAGAGGCATTTGCCCTGGCCTGTCCAGACATGTGGATGCAGACACCAGCAGTAGAGTGGCAGTCTGCTCAGCAGAGGCTGGAGGATGTCATGGGGTGGGGCACAGGGCTGGGGCAGGAGCTCCAGCTTCCTCGCACTTGGCTCCAGAATACGTTCCTGGCCCCTGAGTCATGGCCACGGGCGCCTGCACACCCCAGCCCTGGGGAGTGGTAGCAGGAAGCAGACTGGAAGAGCCGGCTAGCAGCATCCTGTGCCCACAGCTGCTGCAGAAACTCAGCCCCCCGGGAGGCAGCCTGACGCAGCGCTTGAGAAATGAACTGCGTGAGCAGGGACACGAGGCTCTAACCCAGGTTACTCCACTTGCTCAGCGGCCCTGAGTCTCCCTTCTCCTTCATGCATCCCCACTGAACCTCCCTGCTTCTGGCTGCCCCTCCAGAGCACCCCAGTTCCCATCAGTCATCACACCTGACTCCAGCTACTGCAGTAGATAAGGTTCAATGCACAGCTGCTCTCAGCCCTGCCTGGCTCCAGGCAAAGAGAGCCAAATGCCAAGGACTAAGCATGTTTTACTTCCATCCTCCCCTTCCTCCACCTTACTTACTAGCTAGGCCCCCGTCAAGCCAGTCTCCTGGCATAATCAGCTTCCCATCTGCAAGGTGCCCAAGCCCAAATCAAAGTTTTTCAGAAGTTACTGGCTTTCCCTGATGCCAGCCAGTTGCTATGGGGCATTTAACAGAGGCAGAACTTCTCCTTGTCTCCGTGAACAGGGAATCTTCCTATTTCAATCCCCCACTCCATTCTCATCCTTACACTGATCTCCCCTCCTCCCCAGGCCTCAGGGCTCCTCCTGAGGTAACCTGGTCAGGCTGCAGGGCTGCAGTGTGACTTGGTGTGTGAAGGACAGTCTTCCTGCTCTGAATCATCATCCAAGGATTCTGACATACAGATGTATCCCAAACACGTCTCACGTGGCGCTGAGCACACCTGGGTGTGCAACACCCACACACTGTGAGCTGTCCAGGGATTTGGTGTGTTCAGACAGTGACCTGAATTGTGTGGTGGGGTTGGCAAAAAAGCTGCAGTGCAAAGCCTCATGCCCTCCTTGCTCTTTGACTCTTAGAGACATGTACAAAGTTGTCACAGAACAATTTGCCAGTTGCAGGACAGACACTTTAATGGCACAGGCTTTGTCCCCAGCCAGCCAGTCAAGGGCCAGAACAGCCCTTACCTTCCTTCTCCTGGAGCAGGGAGTAACACTGGAGCAAGACTTGTGACAACAGCTGGATGCCTCGCCCCCGTGTCCGAGGATCTGTGTTCTCCAGGCAAAACCTAGGCCAAGAGGGGAGAAAGCCCAAGAAGGCTGCTGTGAGCAAGTACATCCAAGCAGGAAGCACATCCTGAGCAGGCACATGATAAAAACAAAGAGATGCTGCTCTGTGGGCCCAATCATGCCTGACTTGCTGGCAGGGTGGAAACAGACTCCTCTCCCCCTGTCTGTGCTGCATGAGTGCACTCAGCCCCAGAACCATGCAGAAAGAAATCCAAGTTCTGAAGTCAGACCCAAGAAATTGCTTTTGCACCGTGCTCCCAAGATCACAAGGGTCAAAAGGGGTAAAGCCTCTTACAGTGAGGCAAACCCAGCTCCCAGCCTGGGAGAAATGAGCCTAGGTCATGGCAGTTTGGAGACAAAAGCAGAAGCTGAGTGCCAGCCAGCTTGTGACATGGTGTTGTGCACCTATGTGCTCAAGCAATTCCTGCTGGGGACAGCCCCAGCTGAAAAGTGCCCTGCAGCTTACTGCCTGCCACATCTCTCCTCTGTCCTGGGAGAGCCTCAAGAGCTGCTCCAGCCTTGCTCCTTCCCAAAGAGCTCCCATGTCCAGGGAAGGCAAAGCACTGCTCAAGCCCCATGCTGTGAGCAGACAACATCCTGCCTGCTGCAATGTGTCATCCAGTACTGAAGTTCATCCTGGATGAGCACACTTTTTCTTCTACCTATGCCTCCCTATGGGAATGTCTCCTGCAAGGCCCTGACCCGACGTATAACTTACATAAGGCTTTTCTTACCCCAGGGTTTCCACAAGCTGTAGCACTGTCCACGTTCCATCTTTCACCCCTGGAGAAAGGAGGTAAAGAGAGTGAACCAAACAGATCATGCAGGCATGGTACTGGAGATGGATTTGGGAAGCATCCCAGCACTGCAGTAGGAAAGGCTGGTCACTGCTGACTCCTTATTAAGCACCAAAGGAGCCATGTGCACCTAACTGGTGGAGCTGACTCCAGTCCTGCCTGCAAACACCTCTGAGACTGAGAGCTGAGAGCAGACAGCCAGGGGAGAACTTGCCTGCCCTTTGCCTCAGCCTCTCCCTGCAGCCTGGCTCTATATCTGGCTCCTGAGAGAAGCTGCGCTGTGCTCCACTTCACTGAGATACTAAAACCCCCTTCTCTAATGTGAGCATGCTGTGAGGAGACAGAGGGCAGCTCTCCAGGTGCTTCCTGAGGGAGAACTGGCTGAACAAGCAGCCCAGACACTGGTGATCACTCAGCTTCCCACCTTGGCTCCATCACCTCCATGCTGTGCTGAGCAAGAACTGCACAAACTTCTTCCAAGATGGAGGGCAGGGAGAAAGGCAGCTTTGTGGTCACAGGAAGATAAAGTGCTGGGATTCCTGGAGTCTATTTCCAACTCTGACTCAGATTCCTTGCCAGGTTGCCTCATACACCTCCTGCCCCTATATTCTTGCAACTCAACTGGGGGAAGAGTCACTCCTCAGGAGGCTTTGGTAAGGACTTGCTTGCTGCACCTTACAAAAACCTTGGCAGAAGGACAGGTTCTCCATTCCTGCCACCCACTGCCAGTGTGGCACCTTCCCAGTAGGAAAGCTCTGTGTACGCCCCCTGCTCAGACATGGGGTGGCAGGCAAGGGACTGCCCTACCTTCAGATCCCCAACCTGCAGCTCAGGTGTCAAGTGACATTGCTGGGAAACAAGCAGCACCCCTCACTCGCTACCTGGACAAAACAGCATTCCTCCACAAAAAACCCCAAATCACCTGGCAGTCACTGAGACTCACTGCCTGCCCAAGAGCAATTCTGGGCACTCTGGAGGGACCTGCTCACCTCTCTGCCCTGCTGAACCTACACGACTGACAGGGCACTCACCCTCTCAAAAGCCCAAAGGTTTCATTATGGGCTTTCCCAGTCCTTGTTCCAGCTAGAATCTCCTGCTGTTGCACGCATTTACCGTCTCTTCCTAAGCAGTTAATTCCAGTATTAAGACAGACTGTTCATCACAGAGCTGTCTCTAGGGATAGGATGACAGTGTTTTCTGACAGCGTGTTCTGACAGCCGGCAGTCCTGACTCCAGAGACAGAGCTTTGAATACTGCCTGGCGCAGCAGGGAGAGGGAGCCTGAACTGAGGAACAGAACAGATAAGGGGAGCTGCACGGAAAAAGAGCCCAGTAGGTCTCAGAATTGACAGGCACAGACTGAACAGGGGCTGCCCTCAGAGACAGGCATAACATGCTGGCAAGATTTCTTGCAGAATAACAACAGTGAAACAGCAGGCAGATGCTGTGCACCAGCCAAAGCAGAGTGGGCTGCAGGAAGAGCTTGGATGGCCCCTCCACATCCAGCATCCCAATAGCTCATTCTGCAAGCTCATGAAGAGCCCTTGTGCCTCTGTACTATCATGGAAAAGATCTGAGACAAACATCATCTCCGTAGCCAAGTGCTCTGCCTCTCTGTGCAGAGAATGAAAGCAGCTCTACACAAAGCTTCTGGTTCCCTGCTCAACAGGAAAGAGCCGCAGTGTGATGGCCAAACCACAGCCAGGTACTGATACTCCCTGTGGTCAGTAGCTGTGAGGGCAGCAGCTCCTTTGCTCAGCTCAGCAAGGGAGCTCCCTCTCTGCTCAGGGACCCAGGTGTGGTCAGCTTCACCTCACATGGTGTGGCCACCCTCCCCAGCACAGCCTGTGAGTGTGGTGTGCTCGTGGGCAG
This sequence comes from Drymodes brunneopygia, assembly GCA_013400955.1. NCBI lineage: Eukaryota > Metazoa > Chordata > Aves > Passeriformes > Petroicidae > Drymodes > Drymodes brunneopygia. The sequence continues at coordinate 1,599,363 of VZTZ01023305.1, forward strand.
CGCTGCACAGGCCACGGCGTGAGCGCCAGCACAGCTAATTGGACCTGACTCATCAGCACAGTGATGAGCCCCTGAAACTGCTGCCTCCACATCTGGCAGCAGCACACATGCCCCAAGGTTAATTAGGCACCTTGAATCCCTTTACCAGAGGGGGCTGCCTTCCTAATCTGGGATTTTTGCAGTTCCCAGAGACTAAACAGAAGCAAGCCATTCACCCTGTGCTGGATTGCTACTCTGAACCAACCTGCCCCTTTTCCCGCCAGGTCTGTCCCCCTTTCAGTGTCCTAGGTATTAGTCACTGCTGGAGGTCTTTCATTCTTGTTTCCCCCACAGTCCCAAAATGTGAGCACAGCATTCACAGGGAATGTGTAATGAATTCTGTAACAGCAGCATCCTTCTCTCACCATTTTTTAAGAACAATGAATTCAGCCTCCTCCTGCCACCCACTGACCCATGCAGCCCAACCTGCCTGTGACAGCACCTTCTGCCACTTGCCAAGTTATGTTCATTTTAGTCCTCAGCAACAAACTGGGGAAGCTTAATGTGTTTGTTACAGCAATTGCACAATGGCCATGAGCTTAGAAAAGACCTCTCCTTTTGCTCAAGGATACATAATGCAATTTAATCCTTTCTGATGTGTAGTTCTGTACGAGGGCAGAGGGGCTCAAGGCTAGCTCCCCTGTTTGTGAAGGTGGGTTTGTCACAAGAGCCACACGGCTGAAAAGAGCTGGTGGGAGCAAGTGGCGAGCAAAAGACAAAGAGTCTCTCTTCCAAGAGACAAAGCTTTATCCAGGCACTTCTGTAACATGACATCAGGTGACAACAGCAGTTGTAAGGTTTTCCTTCCCCATGTCTCTCCCAAATATGTCGGAGACTGTGCAACCCTTCTACAACATCTTGAATGTCATACAGTTTAGTGGATTCCTCCAAAATTCCTTGGCATTTTCTTGACTCTATGTTACATAGACTACTGGGTTACCTTCCTGTTTTACCAGCTCATCTCATCACCAAGACACGACACAGCAACTCACAATCCATCAGGCCTTGGGCAAGTTCTGTAAGCTACCCCTCTGTGTAATGTAACATATATAGATAGCCCTTCTCTGCTCTCCGAGTCCCTTCCTGAAACACGCTGAAGTCACTGCCTTGAAACACAAAAGCATCACCTTATCCTTAGAAAACCACATTCCTGAAGCTGTAACTATCCTAAATACAACAAAGTCACCCAACTGCTGTTCTACGCAGAAGGATAAATTATCCGAGGAAAGCAAATGCCTCAAGCCCTGCGAGGAAACCACAGTGAGGGCAGCCTGCACCAGTTACCTCTCACAGTACTTCAGCAAGGCCACGAGCTCTCTTGCCACTGTCGATTTCTCGCCCACCTACATCCGCCTCGCTCCTAGAGCCCCTCACCCTCGCTGCTGTCCCACTCCTATCGCGCATCTCCTGGGCAGTTCCGAGCTGCAGGCCCTGCCCTACCTATACCCCCGTGCCTCGCCCCGCACGGCAGCCCCACAACCCACGGACACGCTTCGTCCTGCGCCTCCACGCCCTGCCCTGCCCTGCCCGGCCCAGCCCCGCAGCCCCACGCTTCCTCCCAAACCCCTCCTCACACCCCGACCGTGCCCACGCCCGCCCCAGGCCNTGCCGTGTCCCCCTGAGGGTGGCGCGGGAGGGACGTGGGCACCGGAGGAGCGCAGTCTGTCACGGGACAACTCCCTCGCACAACCCCAGGAGTCGCTCTGTGCCCTCGGGGTTCCCGGACTGCGGGACTGCCGGTTCGGTGCGCGGCCTCGGCAGCGGGCAGGCACCGCGGCTCCCGTCCCAGCGCCCCGGAGGCTTTGCGGGGTCAGGGCTGGGGTGCGCAGCGAGTCCAACCGAGCCCTGCCATTTCCCGGCTCCTCCCGGGAAGTGCTGTCCTGCGGGGACTGCAGGGTGGCGGCTGCCCCCGGTCTGGGCTCGGCAGCGTCCCCCGTCACGGCGTGTCCTGCGAACGGCAGGGTCGTGCCTACTCGGGGTCGGTGCTGTCCCGTAGACCTGGCTGCTGCCGGCGGGCGCGACCCTGTCTCTGCTACCCCGGGGCTTCGGGAGGTGCGGATAGGGCAGGGAGCGGCTGCGCCGGTCCGGAGAGCAGCAGCGGTGCGGTGGGGCCGGTGCAGCCCCGCGGCCCCCCGGAGTTACCGGTAGCCGAACACCCGGGTGCCATGCGGCGCTTCCCCGTGATGCCATCCCGGCGGGTCCCGGAGGCTGCGGGGATAGGTACGGTGGACTTTCGGCGGAGAAGCCGTGGGCTGCTAGGATGAATCACGCCTTTCCCTTGCCGCCTCCCCGGCCGGTGCCGTCGCAGCCGGTAATTACCGTGTTTATGGCAGAGCGGTAGTGGGCGGTGGGAGAGGAGGGGCAGGAAGCGTGTGTCCGGGACAGGACGCCCCGGCCCTCGCCCGCAGCTGGGATGAGGGAGGGAAGGGCGTTTTCCGTGGGACGGTGCCCGCCGCTCCGGCAGCACGTACGGGGGGTACCGTGGCTGACGGGCCGGGCTGTGTCCATACCAGCCTGCCCCGGGGATGTCCTGCTGGTATGGATTGGGGTGATAGCCCCCCCACCCCGACACACTTTGCCCCCCAGGAGTGCCTTCTTGCGGATGTCAGTGGGGCCTGGGGTACCTGGCTGACTGTTTCCACAGCTTGGTGGGATGTGGGGCCATTGCCTTCTAGCTCAAGCTGCTCTGATGGGGGGTGGGGTCACATCCCAACATCTGGATCTGTGTGATCCCCTCCCCAGGCAACAGCTGGCTGCAGAGCCTATGTCTCCATCCCGACCTGCTCTCCTGGGGTGGGTAATGATCCCTTCCTGGTATGCTGCTGGCAGTTGCTGCTGCTTTCTTGCAGTATGTCCCTTCCTGGGAGGGCAGAGCTGTCCCTTGTGCCAGGTGCCCTGGCTGGTTCCTGCCTTTCCTTGCACGGTGCCACTAGCCCGTGGGGGCTGCTCAGCAGGTGGTGGAGGATGAAGCAAGGCTGCAACTACCCTCACCAGCAGCATGGGGATATTGCCATGGGCCAACAGGTCCCAGTACATGAGGCTCTACCATCAGCAGGGATGGGGGGCTCTGCCTGGCCACTTCTGCTGCCACAGGGGCCCTGCTAAGCAGCCCACCTGCCTGGCCAGTTCCTGCCCTGGCTGGGGCTTGTTGTGGCCCCCTGTGGAGGGGTCCTGCAAGGGCTCCAGGCAGCGGGTGACAGCATTGTCCCTGGGGTGGCCAGCTTACCGCAGTAGGAGCTGGGGATGCCTGTGGCATGCAGCATCCCAACCCTGCCTGGCTCGGGGGTGGACCAGCCAGCACTGCTAGAAGCAGTGGTGTGTGCCATCTGGCTGACATCTTCTCCAGGCCCTCCAGGACCTGTCAGCTGGGGCTGCCTGAGGCTCCTGTGGACAGGGAGCAGGCCCCAGGGCAGGGAAGCCTTTGGGTCACATCCTCCTGCCTGAGGGTCCCTCCCCAGGGCACCGCGGGAGGCTGAGCCACGGGCAACGTGCTGCAGGCACAGGGCAGGAGGCAGCAGGCTGCCAGCCAGATCCTGTTGGCTCGAGTCTGGGCACAGCAAGCGGATGGACCTGTCTGGTGGTGCTGCCGTGGAGAGTTGCACAAGGGGCCAGGAATAGAGCAGCAGGAGGTGATTAGAAGGTGCAGGCCCGGCTGGGTGGTGGCAATAAATAGACGTGGCTTAAGCCCCTGCCTACCTGGGCAAGGCTGCTGGGTATGCCTGTACACACGGGGCAGCCACAGCCTGTCCCTGCTCCCTGCCACAGCTGACCCCCACAGCTCCAATCCTACTGCCTCTCCGGGGCCGGCCTCTTCCCTTTGTGGTGAGCGGAGCTGGGGGAATGGTGCTGCCTGGGAGTGGTGGCCAGGAGTCCTGGTTGTGAGGACATGTGCACCAGCCCAGTGGCCACAGCAGTGTAGGGACATGATCCCAGACATGTCCTTCAGGCTGGCTGTGGATATTTCTCCACTGCCCTCCTGGGGCAGGTGTTGCCTCTGACCTTGCTGTGTCCTGTGGTGCTGCAAATCCCTCTGGCCCAGCACCGTCACTGCTGAATCGGCAGCACTGGCTGCAGCCGGCTGCCCTTGCTCCTCCAGGGATGTGGGCAGGATGCTGCCTGCCAGGGATGCTCAGCGCCCAGCCCTCGGGTAGCTGAGCGCCTGTGCCCCTTGGGGACCCTCGAGGTGGGTGCTTGCTGGGAAGCAGATGCTATGCTGGCTCCAATGGTCTTGGGTAGGGTGAGTAAGGGCTGGTACAATGGAGAAGGTCATGTAGTGCCTTGTGTCACCACACACTTGCTCAGGAACAGCTGCCTGGGGAACTTGGCTCAGCCCACAGCTGGCAGTGGTGGCTGTGTCCAGTGGCTGGGGTGTGTGGCATCACCTTGCCTGGCAGGTCAATATGTGGGCACAGGCATCTTCCTGCCCAGCTGGAGCTTCACTTTCCCGTCATCCTGTCCCCTCAGGAGGGGTGCTGGTTGGCCAGCTCAGGGAGAGGGTTGACAGGAAGGAGCTGTTATCATTCATTGTCCCCAGCTCAGCTGGGAGTGACAACTCCTTCCTGCCCCACATGTCCAGCCTGGCCGTGGGGCTGATGGTACAGGGCTGTTCCCACAGGGCTGCAGCCCAGTGTAGTGAGGGCATGGTGATGTGGTACTGGTATTGGGGTGGTTCAGATCCCTGGACAGTGCTGGCTGCTGAAGGTCCGTGGTGATGTGGCTGGGGGCTGTTTTGTGGAGAGCCAGCTCAGTTTAGCTCATTGCTGGGGCAGCTGCAGTCTGGCAGTGATGCCCTCTGTCCTCCTGATGCCTGGGATGCTGTGTACCTGCTGTCTTGCCTGCAGCTGGTCCCTGTCATCCCGGGGTGGGCAGAGGGGACAGTGAAGTCCTGACCCCCCCTTTGCTGCAGCTCAGCCTTTGTAATCCCCTTCTCGTTCAGACTCAACAGCTTATTTCATGGCTAATTCCCTAAGCTATAAATACTGCTCTGCCTCAAAGGGCCCCAAGGCCCTGTGGCCACCCTACGGGGCAGTGACTGGTCCCCCTAACAAGGAAGCAAGAGCCGTTGTCCCCTCTGAGGGCAAAGGGTGTCACTTGGGGGAGCAACTGCTGTGGAGCCACTGGGATGTTGGCCAGGGCTAGCTTTAGCCCAGTGCCCCCTGGCTGCCTTGGGTACTGTTCTTCACTGAGCAGGGTGATTCCTTGGACCCTTGCTGGGGTGCAGGAGGTCTCCAGGAAGAACCTGTGGATATGGGGAGGTGGGTGGCTCAGGACCCAAGGGGAAACCTTGTCTTTTGGCTGAGTATCCTCCCCTCTGCAGGCCGCAATGAGCCCCTGAAGAAGGAGTGTCCCAAGTGGAAGAGCGACTACCCCATGACAGACGGGCAGCTGCGCAGCAAGCGGGACGAGTTTTGGGACACAGCACCCGCCTTTGAAGGCCGCAAGGAGATCTGGGATGCCCTGAAGGCAGCTGCCTATGCTGTAGAAGCCAATGACCACAGCCTGGCCCAGGCCATCCTCGATGGAGCCAGCATCACACTGCCCCATGGTAAGGGTCAACACTGGGGGTTTGGGTGGGGTGTGTGCTGAGTGCCCCATATTTGGGCACATGGGGGTCCCAGGCTGGAGGAGAAAGGGGCTCCCACCTGTCATCCAGAGCGCGGCCCAGCCAAAGTGAGCAAGGCACACTCTGCCATGCTGCTTGGGGTGGCCCTGTCCCCATTTGGCTGGTCCACAGGGATGCCCACCCTTAGCATCTCATCCTGCTGTCTCCAGGGTCCCTGACAGAGTGCTATGATGAGCTGGGCAACCGGTACCAGCTGCCCGTCTACTGCCTTGCACCCCCCATCAACCTGATCCTGGAGCGGAGCGAGGAGGAGGCGGTGGAGCCGGCTGAGCCTCTGCCCAACGCCCGGCGGGAGTTCACCCTCAAGGTGCGCCTCTCCACCGGCAAGGACCTGCGACTCAGCGCCAGTATGAGCGACACCATCGGGCAGCTGAAGAAGCAGCTGCAGGCGCAGGAGGGCATTGACCTGGCCTGGCAGCGGTGGTTCTTCTCAGGCAAGCTGCTCACTGACCGCACACGACTGCAGGAGACCAAGATCCAGAAGGATTTTGTCGTGCAAGTGATTGTCAACCAGCCCCTTCCACCCAGGAACTGAGCCACCCCCTACTGGTTATGGGGAGAGGGCAGGAGGCTGGGCAATAGTGGCACCTCTGGGGATTCCCTGTTCTGTGTTCCAGCCCATCTGGAGCTGCTCCTGCTCCCCCTGAGGCTGCCCTCCACACAGGTGACCCCCCAGGAAGGTCTGCATGGGGCTGTGCCACCACGGTGGCTCCCCTTGGCTGGGGACACGGGCAGGCGCCGTGTTTGCTGCTGGAGGTTCGAGACCAAATGTGTCTGGGGCTGGAGCTCCTCTGCCAGGCTGTGCCGGCAGGGAGAGGCTGTGACCCACTGGGCTCTGGCTTCCCCCTGGCCAGGAGACCCATGGGGGGCTGGGCTGGGTGGAGATGTCTCCCCTCTGTACATAGTCTGTATTTATCAATAAAGCCTTTTCATCCTTCCTCTGGCCTTGGGGACAGGCTGGAGGGGGCTGTAACCCATAGCCACGGGAGGTCCCTGTGCCTGTCCTATATCCACTCCCATGTCAGAATGTGTACAGGGTGGCCAAGGGTAGCCTGGATACCCCAGCTCTGCTCTCTAGTGCCACCCTGACCCTGTCCTGCTAGGACCCTTCCCCAGCATTGTCCCATTGTCATCCCAGCTGCTTCTCAGTGTGGGGTCACCACCTCCCTTTCCTGGTGCTTCCCCTCTGGAGGTTTAAGCTTGTGTCTGCCCTTGAGCTAGGTGGGACAGTCCGTGGAGGGGAACAGTCCCAAGACTACCTTCATGGCCGGCATGGCCTGCCCTGGTGAAAACAGTGTCTTTCTGCTGTGGGAGGCTGTCACACCCATGGGACAGGGCACCCAAGGATGGCCCTGGGAACTGCCATCCCAGGATGGTAGCAGGAGGGTAACAGTGATGTGGAGCTGTCTGTCCCTCCCCCAGGTCCTGTGCTGGTGGACAGTGCCCAGCGCATTAACTGTCCCAGCACAAGGCAGTGTTGGCCTCATCTTACAAAGGAGGGGAGTGCTCAGGAGGGTTGAACAATGTTCCTGCTGCCGGGAATAGCTGCCTACTCTGCCTTTTGGCCCCACGTGAGGCCAGTCTCCTGCTGCCAGGCTGCCTTGTGTGGTGGGGGAGGCCAGGCAGCCACGGGGACCGTGGCAGGGCTGCTCGGAATGTTCCACACCTGAGGTCATCCTCTAAAGCAGCACAGAGGCGCTATGACTCCTGGCATCCCATGCTGCCTGCTGCTGGCTGAGAGGCTTGAGAGGACCTATTGCCTCCTTTTGGGCTGGGCAGCCCCCTGCCCAGGTCCCCTCTTCGCCCAAGGTGCCAGGGAGCCCCAGGCAATGGTGGCTGCTGCAGCATCTGGTTGCACAGAGGTGGGGTGATGGGAGCCATGGGAACATCTTGCTTGCCCAGGGTGGGTGGCACAGGCATAGGTGCCATGCCTATGGGATGACCCTGGATCATGTCCCTGCTCTGCTGAGCCTCTCTTGACTGGCTGTCACAGGTTCTGCACAGTGCAGCTCCCCATAACAAGCACAGGTGTCCTGCTCAACCCAGGGTGTGTGGGGGGCGTCTCTTTAAGAGGGTGTGGGACTGGAGAGGTGAGTCAGGGCCACCAGAAAGCAGGAGGGTGAGCTCATGGCAAAGCTCCCCCAGTCATGTGGAGCAGCCACAGCTGTTGGTGCCCTTGGGCTTTGGGACAGAGGGGCCAGCAGCATAAAGCCCCACAGCCAGCGGAGCCGCCGGCAGCGCCAGGAGCCAGGACTGGGAACTCCCTGCCCGTGGCAGCAAGGAGAAGAGGACACATCCTGCACAGGACTGTGCACTGGGGGCCAACATGGAGCTGGATGTGGAACGGGCCAAGGAGCTCATTGAGCAGAAGCTGGCAGAGGAGGAGGAGGAGGAGGTGGGTCCATAGGGCGGGGGAACCTTCCTGGGCTGTAGTAGGAACCCCCACTGCACTTTGTCCATCCTTAGGGACTCGGGCATGAGGAGGCTGGCAACGACCTTGCCATTCTGGGGGATACAGCAAGGTGTCCAAGGGCTCTCAGGGGGATCTGGTTCCCAAGCCGGCAGCTCTAGCCCATGGGGCAGAACTGAGCATCAGGCAGATGCTCAGCTTACCAAGCAGGGTGGGCAGGCAAACGCAAGCCCAAGGGCTGCCAAGCACCCCGCAGACCTCAGCAGCGAGTGGAACCACGCCCAGAGGCACCTTCCGGCAGGCTGAGGATGGAGGCAGTGGGGCTGCTCTGTATCCAGACAAGACCAAGCAGCACCCGCTGTTCCTGTGCAGAAACTCAAAGGGGATGGTGCACGGGAGCCGCCGGCCGTGGAGCGGATGAACACACCTGACCTGGAGGAGGAGAAACGCTGTGGCCCCAGGAACTGGGGCATTGAGGCCATCAAGGTGAGTGCCTTGGGGCGTGGGGTGACCAGGGGTGGCTGGTCTCAGACGAGTCAAATGGGGCACTGTGTGTGCTCACCAGGGACAGGAGAGGGTGCGGAGGAGTTCAGTGGACCTGAGGCGGGAGATCATCGACGTGGGGAGCATCCAACGACTTATCGAGCTCCGCAAGCAGCGCCGGCAGCGCCGGGCAGAGCGGGCGGCCACCCCCGAGCCCACTCCGCCACCTGAGCCCCTGGAGATTGTACGTCAGGGGGCCCCATGATGTGGGAGGGGGGCCGCTGGGAGAGGGGCTGGACCACCCACAAGCCTGGTCTCTGCCAGAGACCTCCCTGGGGAAGCAGGGCGGGGGGCCCCCATATTGTCCCCTCTCCTGCACCCCTGTCCTGCCCCAGCCCTGAGCCTGTCCCGTTGCCAGGAGGGTCCTGTGGAGCCAGAGACCTTCCTGCGAGCCGCTGTCCAGGGCAAGATGAACGTCATCGAGAAGTTTCTGGCAGACGGTGGCTCCCCGGACACGTGTGATGAGGTAGCATCCCTGGCAGCCACTGGCTGCCCCCCGCCTCTGCCATGCCACCAAGTCCTGCAGCCATGCTCCACCATGCCTGTGGGTGAGGGCTGGGACCCTTGGGACAGGGCTGGAGGTATGAGCATCCACCAATGTGCTGCCCTGCCCCCCAGTTCCACCGCACAGCCCTGCACCGCTCCTCCCTGGAGGGACACATGGAAATCCTGCAGAAGCTGCTGGACAGTGGGGCCACTGTTGACTTCAGAGACCGGGTGAGGCTGGGTCCTGCTTCCATCTGCATGCTGATCTGAGCATCTGGGTGTGGTGCAGCCAGAGCTACAGCAGGACTGGGGACCCTGCAGTGGGGTGGTGCTGTCCCCATCACAGAGGTGGCTGCAGCCAGGGCTTTGCCAGTTCAGCTCGAGCATGGGGACCTGCTGGGGCTGGGGACAGACACAGGGTAGAGGTGTCCCCCACCATGACACAGCACTGTATGTCCAGCTGGACTGCACAGCCGTGCACTGGGCCTGCCGGGGTGGGAACCTGGATGCTGTCAAGCTGCTGCAGGACCGTGGGGCTGACCTCAATGTGAAGGACAAGGTGAGCAGGGCAGAGCAGGTCACAGGGTTGTGCCAGAGGCAGGGGCATACCCTGGAGTACCAGAGCTGACCCTCTGTTGGGTTAGCAGGTGTGGGTGCTGATCCCCCCTGATGTCCATCTCACCCCCCCTCAAGCTGCTCAGCACACCCCTTCATGTGGCCACCCGAACTGGACACCTTGACGTTGTGGAGCATCTCATCCACTGCGGGGCAGATGTCAATGCCCGGGACAGGGTGAGTGCTGCAGCCATGCAGGCATCACTGATCCCCCTCCCTTTGTTGACCCCTCCAAGGGCTTCCAGCACCCACAGTGGGGCATATCTGGACACACACATTCCCTGCCCTGGGGTGGTTGCAGCCACAGCCAGGTCTGGGACAGGAACGGTCCCCCTTGTCTGTGTGAAGGTTGGTGTGCTGGGAGCTGGGGAGCAGTGCTGGGGACAGGCAGAGGGTCCCTATCCCTGGACCACAATCTCCAGTGAAGCTGTGTCTCTCACAGGAAGGTGACACAGCGCTACATGATGCCACACGACTCAGTCGCTACAAGATCATCAAAACATTGATCCTGCATGGGGCTGACATGATGGCCAAGAATGAGGTGAGTGTGTGGGGCCAGCACTGAGGCCATTTGCTGCCCCACCGTGTCACACTGCCCTGTGCCCAGGCCCAGCCTCTCTCTGCCTGCTCTTGCAGGCTGGCAAGACCCCGACAGACCTGGTGCAGCAGTGGCAGGTGGACACACGCCAGGCGCTGGAGACCAAGGAGCAGCCACAGGCGGAGATGGAGGTCCCTGCATGATGGCACCAGGCAGGGTCCAGGGGCTGGGCTCAGCTCCAAGGAGCAGGATCCAGACAAGACTTATCTGTGTCAATAAAAGTCAGCAAAAGAGCAGCATTTAGCTCCAGGTGGCTTTGAGGTTGGGCAGCCTGCACCAGGGTTGATGGGGAGCAGTGTTATCCTGGGAGCAGGGTTATCTGGCATCATGAGGAGCCCTGCCTCCTATCACCAGGACTCAAGTATTGGTGGCACCAAGTGGTTCAAGGGCAGGATTCCTCACTGCAGGACACTCTGGTCACAGTCCTTTGAAGTCCCACGTGGGCAAGCTCAGGGAGGAAAAATACATGGAATGCAGCTCAACCTGAGTCCACGTTATGCTGGAGAATGGGGCCAGAGAGCAGCAGTTGTACCCCTGCTGGACAGCCACTCTGTGAGGTTGGATGGCTTCTTGTCCTTCTGCCTTTCCTGCTGAGCCATCCCTGAGGGACACGTGGTCACTTTGCAGGCTGGGACACATGCTGAGTGCAGTGCTCACTGCTCCCTATTCGGAAATGCTCACAGTCACCCATTTACAGGAGACCCTACACTGACAGCAGGATCAGAGGATCCCTGACCAAAACCCTGTGACTGCTTGCAATGGCTGGTCCCTCCCTGGCCTTGCAGCCCAGCCCTCTAGGGGGCACAGGGATGGCTGCCACGGTTGGCTAGCAGAAGGGAAAGCACGGCAGGGCTGGCCAAAGCTCACCTGGAGGCGTGCTGAGCTCCTTACAGCCAGCTCCTGAAGGGCGAAGAACATCCTGAGCTCATCTGGTACCACCCCCCGTGTCATCTGCCCAGCAGTGTTGCGGGTCCCTCACGTGCCCCGTCAAACATTAACAGCCTCTCAAGCGAGGCAAGCAGCACAGCCAGAAGCAGCACCCAGCCACCATGGCATTCAGCACCCGCCTCGCCTCCTCCCTCCGGCCCGCACTGGCAGCTCTGCACCGGGCAGCCCCCAGGCAGTGCCGGGGGCTCAGCACCCGCCAGGGATCAGAGCCCTCACTCAATCTCGGGGGCATCTTCCCACCCCTCGCCACCCCCTTCTCACCCACTCAGGAGGTGGACTACGCCCAGCTGGAGGGGAACCTGCGCCGCTATGCCAGCATCCCTTTCCGAGGTAAGTGCTGCTCACTATCCCTCTCCATGCAGGCTCCCGTCAGACCCCTGCCTGCCACAGAGGCTGTGTGGCAGCCTGCAGGCAGCCTGCCAGCTTCCCAAGGGTGCTCAGCCTCCAGCTGGACTTTGCTCCGGGGCTGGCAACCCCTCGGGTCACCCACCTGGGGCCCTTTTCATGGCACGTGCCCAGGCACACGTGTGTGTCCTTGCACCCCCCCACCACACACCAGCACGTGCTTGCACACACACTCCACACATGCAGGCTTGCACACACGCTTCACACACAGCTGCAGGCTTGAACCCATGCACTGCACTCTCATACACACACTCAAAAATTCATGGGATATGTATCTGTCAATTGCCAAGGATGGATGGATGAGAGGAGAGGAGAGGAGCTGCAGAAGAGGCTGCAGCCTCACAAGGGTGTTCCCCAGAGTCTCCTCTCTTCTGACCAGGAGACCAGGACTGCAGGGACATAGGCAGGAGAGGGTACTCTGTGGGCTGTGGACCTCTGCCTGGGTGCTAGCAACAAAGAAGGGAGTGAGAGTAATGGGGATACCTGACAGTCCTGGCACCCTTCTCCTGTGCCTGAGCCCTGCCCTCCCCTCCCCACATTTGTGTTCCAGGGTTGGTGGTGCTGGGCTCCAACGGGGAGTATCCATACCTGGCACCTCGTGAGAGGGTGGAGGTGGTGAGCTGCGTGCGCCGGGCTCTGCCCAGGGACCGCTTGCTGCTGGCTGGCTCGGGCTGCGAATGTGAGTGCCTGTGTGGGGGGCAGGGGCCATGTGTCCCCTCTGGAGCACCCCTCACCCCTTTGCCTCCTCCCCAGCCACCCAGGCCACCATCGAGCTGACAGTCAGCATGGCAGAGGCAGGGGCTGATGTGGCACTGGTTGTGACACCCTGCTATTACCGGGGGGCCATGACCACTGCTGCCCTGGTCCATCACTACACAGAGGTGAGCCATGTCCAGCACCTGCCAGAAGCAGCTGGGGCAGCAGCACACACATGTCCAATGTGTCTCCAACCTAATCCAGCTTCTGAAATCTGCTTGGCTGCAGGTTGGTGACGCATCCCCCATCCCTGTGGTGCTGTACAGTGTCCCTGCCAACACCGGCCTGGACCTGCCCATGGAGGCTGTCATCACCTTGGCTCAGCACCCAAACATCATTGGGATCAAGGACAGCGGTGGGGACGTGAGTGGAGCAGGACTTTCCCAGGGCTGCTTACCACCAAACCTGGACCTAAGCTAGGAATGGGGAAGTGGGACTTGCAGCCCTTTCCTGGACCCCAGGGCTGCCAGCAGGCACCCCTCAGCAAGGGGGACTGGGTGATGCCTGCCCCAGGGCATAGCATGTCTCTCCCCAGATCACCCGCATGGGGCTGATGGTCCACAAGACAAGGCAAGAGGATTTCCAGGTGCTGGCAGGATCAGCTGGCTTCCTGCTGGCGAGCTATGCTGTGGGTAAGTGCAGCTGCCCATCCTTGGCTGGGGACACTGCCTGGGGACACTGGCAGGGGGAGGCAGGTGAGGCACTGGGAGGTGCTGGCTAGGCACAGCATGCTGAGCTGGCTGCCAATGTGTCCCGATGTCTCTAGGTGCTTCTGGGGGTGTGTGTGCCCTTGCCAACGTTCTGGGTGACTCGTTGTGCCAGCTGGACCACCTGTGCCGCAAGGGCCAGTGGCAGGAGGCCCGTGACCTGCAGCACCGCCTCATTGAACCCAACACGGCGGTGAGCAGGCACAGCCCCTGGGATGCTGAGGGGAGGGAGTGCCAGGCCATGACAGAGCCAGGGGGAGGCAAAGGATCGAAGTCCCTGGGGCTGCAGTGGGCAGAAGCGTGGTTCAGGGGGACAGGATAGTTCAGCACCTGGCCAGCGATCCAAGATGGGCTAGAGGTGAGAAGGTGGGAAGTGCCAGCCCTGTTGTGTTAAGGAACAGCCAAGCACTGGCACCAGGCACTGCCTGACCCTCCATGAGAGCCTTGCTGGCTATTTATAGGCAGCAGTGTGTGTGGGAGGGAAGAGCTGCTCCTTCCTGGGCCCCTCATCCCACTCTGGAGTGGCCTGTCCCTGCAGAGCCCAGTGTGCCACAGAGCTCCTGTGTGGAGTCCTGTGGGGGTGTGCTCTGCACTTCATGGGGTGCTGCAGCCACCTTACACCCCTGCTAGCCTTGCAGCCCCACGTGGGGAGGACAGGAGTGATGGCAAGCAAAGAAGCAGGGGCTACAAAGCAGAGCCCACAGAGCATGCTGGCCCATGGGAGCCAGAAAGCCTCCATGGCCTCCCTCCCACAGGTCACCCGCTGGTTTGGGATCCCGGGGCTGAAGAAGGCCATGGAGTGGTTTGGCTACTATGGGGGTCCCTGCCGTGCACCCCTGGCCCCTCTGAGCCCTGCCCAGGTTGAAGAGTTGAGGAGAACCTTCAGTGCCAATGGCTGGTTGTGAGGTGCTCTCCATCTGCCCCTTCCCACACCAGGAAGGTACAGGAGTCAGGGATCCTGGGAACTGGGGACATGCTGGGGACACTGGGAGGTGGCCAGAAGGCTGCCTATGTTACTCTTTCCTGTTGGAAAACTGGGCAGAGTGGGTAGAGGGGGGCAACCCCAGGCCAGCCTGCATTCCTGCCAGCCCCCAGGGTCCTGTTGTCTTCACCTAGGAAGGGGTGGATCTTTGTGCCATGAATAAACCTGCTGTCTCCTCTCTGTGTGTGCAGTCCTGTCTGTGCAAGGCCCCCGAGCTGTCCCTGCTCCCAGCAAAAAAGACATGGCACAGGTGTTTGGCAACATAATTTACTCAGCTGAGGCCTGTGCAGGCAGCAGCACAAGGCAGGGTCGCAGCAAGGCACGGGACCCGGTGCAGGCAGAGACTGGTAGGGAGGGCACAGCCCCTGCAGCCCTGCACTGGGCAGGGAGGGCTGCTGGGACCCCTGTGCCACCGCCAGCCAGACCCCAGTGGAGGTGAAGGTGAGCATGCAGTGGGGAGATGAAGGACGCATGTGGGGGGCAAAATGGGGAACTCTGTGCCCCCTGCCTGCCCCTTCGCCATACCTCTATCCCCTCCCGTCCTGCCCAGGCCTCCTGCTCCAGCCCTGGCACTCCATGCAGCCCTGCTCATGTCCCTCATTCCAGGCTCCAGCTGACCCTTCTCCTTGCTCACCATCGCTACCATCCTCCACCAGCATGCAGCAGACATGTGCCAGGCTGGGCATTCCCCAGTCCCCCTTGGTGGGGATGCTGCTGCTGATGTCCCCAAGGCAGTGGGTGGATGGGTGGATTGGCACAGGGATGAGGGGAACGCAGCCCATTGGCTGGCCCTGAGAGCAGGCTGGGTTCTTTGGGGACACAATACCACCATACCCTGGGCATGCAGGGGGATGGCCAGTCACCCAGAGCTGAGGGTGCAGGCCATGGTGTGCCCAGGGTGCCCATCCTGCCTCCAGACCAGGGCAGCAAAGTGAGTCAGGAGCTGCCTCTCTGGGGGCGCGTGGTTCAGTCAGCAGCTTCCAGCCAAGGCACCCTGGCAGTGGGGTCAGGGACCAGCCTTTTACCCCCCTGCTCCATCCTCTGCAGCTGGCTAGCTGCCCTAGTGGTCCATAGTCTTCCTGGGTGGAAGAGAGGCCAAGCCCCTGTCACCCTGTCCTTCTGCTACTTCAGCAGGTGCCAGGGCTACAGCCAGAAAGAGAAGGCACCACGGCTGCCCCAGGGCACTTGGGTGGAGAGCAGAGGGTCCCATCCCCTCCAATGGCAGGGGCTTGGCAGGAGGATGCTTGGAGGGGACGAAGAGCAGGGAGGCACCCAGCAGTGCCACATCCCTTCTCCAGGGCCAGCAGAGCCAGTCAGTGCCCAAGAAGGGGGGTCTCTGCTCTGGTGGGAGGGGATGTGGGGCATCATCACGCTGTCAGGCTGTGGGCAGACTTGGAGGCGCCCTGGGCCCTCTGGATGATGGCCGTGCACTTCTCCCGCCGCAGCAGCTTGTTGTTCTCAAAGAAGCCCTCGTTGCGGGGCACGCCGTGGGAGCCATCGGGGAAGGTCAGGAGACCTGGGGAGGGGAGGGCTGGAACTGAAGAGGCAGGGGGCTGCACCCACCGGGGATGGGGCCAGAGATGGAGTGATGAAGTAGGAGGTGCTGGAAGGGGCTGTGCTAGGCAGGGGCCGTGCAGATGTCTGCAGCATGCCACCAGCACTCACCAAAGCCATACACGCGCCCGCCTTTGAACTCGCCCTCAAAGGTCATGTTGTCACAGCGGGTGAAGACTCCAACGCCATTGAACTTGCCCTGCACAAACTCCCCCTCGTACCTGTGTGGGAGGATCTCCTGAGGCAGCAGCTCCCCACAGCAAGTGGGAATGCCCGGGGAGGTGTAGGCAGGAGTGCTGTGCTCACCTGGAGCCATCGGAGAAGGTGAGCACGCCGCAGCCGTGGAAGAGCCCGTTCTCAAAGTGCCCCACGTACGCAGTGCCATCAGCAAATGTCAGCTGTCCGATGCCGTGCCTGCGACCTAGGTGAGAGCAGAAATGGGCAGCACTGGACAGAGGCAGGACCTGCCCCAGTGTGGGACTGGACAGAGATGTGGGGTTTGCTTGTCCCCCAGCACAGGTGGCACCGTTCCCTCCTGCCACATCTCACCTTCTTTCCACTCGCCACGGTACTCCTCCCCATTGGAGTAGGTAAAGGAGCCTTTGGTGAGGGTCATGGCAACAGCCTCCGGCACAGCAGAACAGGAGCTGGCAGGGAGAGGCACAGAGAGCTGCTGGGCAGGAAGAGCAGCCCGGCTTGCCCAGAGCCCTTGCATCCTCTCAGCTTGCAGAGAGGCACCTGTCTGCCCAGGGGACAGCTCTGCTAGGGCACAGCACAGATGAGCCCATGACCCCAGGAGCACAGCTGCCCTGCCCAGGCTCTGAAACTCCAGCCGCCAGGTTCGGGTTGCTGCCTGCCCCACTGCAAGGCTCAGGGAGATGTGAGCCCACGGGGGTCACAGCCCTGTGAAATGTGAGTGAGTGGCAGAAAGAAGAGTGTGGCAGGAACTGGCTGCCTCCAGCATGACACTCCAGCAGAACCCCAGGGGCCACTCTCAGCTTTGCTGGGGCAGTCCCAGGCAGAAACAAGCATTTTGGACAGGAAATGCTTGCTGGATTGTGCTCAGTGGCAATTCTTCAGGAGAGGGAACAGAGAGCTTGTGGGGTTTCCAGATCCAGCATCAAGAATGGGCAGACCTACCTCACCCGCAGGGATGAGTGGACACTCCTCCTAGGAGGGACAGCAGAGATAGGATCGTGGGGCTTCAGGGCTTTGCTCGACTACTCAGGGTTTGCAAACCTACCTGCCAACAGCAAGCAGCCCCCGAAGCCCTGCACACCTCACAGAGCCCTGCCACGCAGCACAGCTCCCCCCAGCACACAGGGAAGGCACCAGCATAGAAACAGCCCCGCAGGTGGGCTGGGCGCTGCCTCTCCAGCAGCTGCCGGTGCAGCTCAGGCAGTGCCAGCGACGGGAAGGGGCTCCCCGGCACCCAAGCGGGGTCTATCTGCTTACAGCATCACCCAAAAGGTGGGTACTGAACCGCGTGAACCAGCAGGACGCGGCACTCAGGAGCACAAAAGGAACTTGCCAGGGCTTTGTGTCCAGAGAAATGGCCCCAGCCAAGGCGAGCAGCGACTGAACAGTGCTCTCTACTGATGGGAGGGACCGGGAGCGCATCACCGGCTCGCACCCTGCAGCCTGCCCAGCCATGCCGGGCATGTGCTACCGCGGGCTGTGAGCTCGGCCAGCATGGCCTGTGACATTTCAGCCGGAGGACAGCACCCCACGAGCACCCCAGCCTGCCCCGCAGCCGGACGCGCCCGCGCTGGGCTCCCACCACCCCGAGCCTGCACGCACCGCACCGCAAGCAGGGACAACACGCCCTGCACAGCCCGGATCGCACCGTGCCCGGGGGGTGCAGACCCCGTTGAACCACACACCCCCGGGCAAAGGCACGGACATCCTGCCCGTGCCCCGCACCCACGGGGGATGCGCGCACACCCCACCTGGGGAGTGTGTCCGGGGGCGTGACCGCGCCCACGGGTGATGCACCCACAGCCCCATGTACCAATATCCTGCCGTGTCTCTGTCCCCGCGGGTGACGCACCCGCATCCNCGCGGGGCGGTGGCCGCCACCGCCCCTACCAGCACCCCGCCCCGCCGGGCGGTGCCACCAGCGTCCATCCCCACTCGCCGTTGGCTGTTTCCACGGCAACCGCCAGCAACGCGGCTGCTCATTGGCCAGCTGCGCGGCACGCCCTCGCCTGGTGCCATCTCTGTCTGGGGCAAGCAGCTCGC